>JAUNZO010005068.1:0-350133 GCA_031894775.1 Chloris gayana | reverse complement strand
CTACTTCCTTCCTTTATTTGTGACATAATGCAAATATTCAAATGCCCATGCGAGACAATCCTGGATTGAGATCTAGATTTGAGAAAGCTATTGGCTTTGATGAATTGCTTGGAAAATGAGATGTTGTAATTTGTCTGCTAGCTTTGTGGTTAATTTGAGAGAGGAGTTGAGAAATAAGATAGACATATAATCATTTAGATTTTCTTTTTGAATTAAGGTGTGATGCAGGAACCATTAATTCTCTTGCATACATATATGCCCATTGAAAGGCATAACATAAATTGTACTCCGTTTGTCATAAATTACTTGTCATCCTGGTATTTTACTAGGTTCATTGAACATTCTCCGAACCTGGACAATCCATATGTCCAGATTCACTGAATATTCTTTGAACCTGGACACAAAGAAGCACTCCAACTATGTGGAATCTGGCTTAACATGTGTATGTTTTGTTGTAAGCATTCGATTCCATGTGTGTGAGGCGCATATATAGCCTTCCTTGGTTGTTGCTTCTTGTTTCTCACCAACAACGAATCCATTGGAATCAGCCTTGACATCAGCCAACACTGGGCGTGTCTCGTATCTGTCCGACAAGAAACTAAACAAACTTTACATTTTTCTTCTTTTAATATTTCGAAATTTTGGCTTCAGTACACTTTTATACTTTAATTAGTTTTAGCAACTCTTAGTGATATATCAATTTGTCACTTTGTGAATGGCTACCAAGAGAATTATTTTTGTCCTTTTCTTGGAAATTGGAGATATGGGTGGGTAATGGAGTGGGATGATGCTTTTTCTTAAAGAATGAATGGTTAAGACATTATAGATTTGATGAAGGGTATAGGTTTCTCCACTCATTTCTCATGCCCCTTCCTAACTCCTATTTCTTCCCATTTATGGAATACAATTTTTGGCTAACTATACTTATCTTAATAGTAAATCATGAGTAGTAGAAAATATGCTAAAATCTATTTCAGAACTCTTCCAATACAATTCCAAAATAAACCCTATTGGTACAATGCATATTTTTACTCTTAAATCCTAGTGATATATCAGTTTGTACGTTTGTGCGATCAATAAGTTTGTCCTTTTCTATTGGATACCCTCTATTTACAAAAAGATTGTGGTCGAGATTTGGTCATGGTCAAGCAACTCTATCTTTGACCATCAAATTCTAAAAAAGATTAATTTATATAGTCAAGCAACATGCAACTAACATATTTAAGTATTTCCTAGAGAATCTGAAAGGATATTTGAAATTAATGGTTGGAGATAGACATATTTTGGCTGCTACCAAACTTGAAAATAAGGATATTTTTGATATAGATGGAGTAACTTAGTTTTGGCTTTTCAATTTTTCTTCTGTTGATGTCCTCACTATACTTATTTTAATAGTATTGATGTCCTCACTGTGCTTATTTTAATGGTAAAAATCGAAATAATATATCTGAAAACGATGGAGGATTGGAGAGACTAAGATATGGTCACTTTTTAAATCTATTACATTTATGTCAGTAATTTATTATACCTATGTGTACAATGGCTCCAGGAAGTCTCGGTTCTTGGTACAATCTGTTACTATGCTTACTTTAATACTAAATATCTAAATAATATCTTTGAAAAAATTGGGGATTGCAGAAACTAAGATATGGTCAATTGTTTAAGCTGTTACAGCAATGTTAGTAATTTATTGTACATATCTGCACAGTCGCTTCACGAAGTTTCATTTTCATTGTGAGGTCTAATAACTACTGTAGAAAGTAGAGGATGTGTTCTTCCAAGATTGATCCTAGAGGATCTCTGTACATGCAAGCTTCTAGTGATAGCCTCGTGTCTCCGTTAAGATTGAACACGACCTTTAAGCTACATAAAAGATGTTGACTTACCATTCCTTACCAAAATATGTCCTTCATTTCGGATGCAAAAATTACATATTGATAACCATCTAAAAATCCATAAGGTAACCGAATGCAATTACGTACTACATAAAAAGAAAGAAAACCGTGTAACATCACATTAATGCGTCAATAACGACAAATCGACACTACAAGTATTACGTTATCGGTCCATGTTACCATTTTATGGACTATAATAGTATCGGTAACCGTAAGTACGGACGAACAATATGATACGTCATTTCCCCGGAAATGGAAGTAGGATCGGGGCATTAGCGCACCAGCAGAAAACCAGTCGGATATGAAGCATTTTCATAAAATAAACTCATAGCTTTATGGATTAGTAGAAAACCAGTCCCACATGAGTAGAAAACGAAACTAGTGATGCAAGCATAGTAACTGAAGAAGGTATTAATGTAGATGAAGATATGCATGCTCAATCTTAGCAGGGAATTAATATAGAAGAAGATGTGCATGCCCAATCTTTGCAGCCCACGGTTTTGTGCTCACCGTCCTTCCCCAATCCCCCACTATAAATCTCCCACCCCCTCGATGCATTGCTCCTCACCTCGGAGGTTTCATTGCTCTTGCCTTCATCTTCCTCGCATCTCTACTCACCAAAGAGGCTCTTTCTTCGAAGCTATTACTAGAGGTAAGAGAGGTTAGACATTTCAGTGGTATTTCTTTGATTTCCATGGCATGTTTTTGGTGTTGATCTACTTTTGTGGTTTACCTTTGTACTAGCAAGATCAAGGGATGGAGAACATCAACAACAAGAAGTTCCCAGCGGGGATGCGTGTGCTTGCTGTAGACGATGACCGCCTCTGCCTAATGATCATAGAGAAGTTACTTCAGCGTGCAAACTATGATGGTAAGTGTTAGTTCTTGATTCATGCATGGCTATATTATTTTTCCCACTTTCTTCCCTAGATTCTTGTTTGCCTTGATTTTTTTGGTGTGCTTCGGTGACAACGGTGTTGGAGCCAAAAGTGGCACTGGAGATGCTCAGGGCGAGGAAGCAGGAAGGAAATCAGTTCCACCTCGTGATCACCGACGTGCACATGCCGGTCATGGATGGCTTCAAGCTACTCGAGCTCATCAGCCTCGAGATGGATATCCCAGTCATCGGTAAATCACTAGCCCAAAGATCTTACTTTTTCTGTAAATTATTCTGATGTTACCTATTTTTTCATATGCGGTGTTACTATTTTCCCGATATTTAGATCAATTGATAGATGCACTAAAAAAGCATGTTTTTGTGAAATTTAGCATGTTATATCGCTAGATCCGTTTTACTATTAGTGAAGTTGAAAGCTAGTTGGCTATGAGTATATAGATAGTCGATCATGTGCCAATCATAAAACTTTGTTTTGGAGACTTATAGATTTTATTGCAATAAAGCACTTTGTTCTTTTGTCATTTGTTGTTATATGTTACTATAGTGGTTAATGTTTATTACTTGCAGTGCTCTACTTTACTGTTTTTGTGCATAATGTTCTACTTTGCTGCTGCAAATTGCAATAAAGCACTTTGTTCTTTTGTCATTTGTTGTTATATGTAGACTGTAGATTGTGAATCAAGTGATGACTAGTATGGAAATTCTCTAGACAAGAAACTAGGGGATTTAAATGCTTAATCTCATATATGTGCAAATACATAGAGATGTTATTGACAGGACATTATGATTACATATGAGATTTGAGTCACCAGGGAAAAATGCAATGATAAACTACAAACGTGAAAGCTAAATTATTTTACCCTGCCGAATAGATGCACTAGACAACTCTGGCCATTATACGAAAATATGATGCCTATGTAAATTGAGAATCGATACACTTCTAAAAACAGTCTATCCGACCAATATGATTGTGTTTACTACTTTAATTGTTTGCTAGATTACGTTCTAACCTTAGTTATGTTAACTCATCATCTACTCTTCAATTGCAGTCAAGCATCGATCTTGTCATTTCTAGTTTTGTAGGTTAATATTTATATACTAGTAAGAATTCATATGGCTTCTAAATAATCTCTAGTTGTTTGTAATTTGTGACATAATGGTTTGTTTCTAAGTTGCCGAGAGGCAATCAAGTCTTATGTTTCTAGTTTTCATAATATTTTCCATTTATAGTCCCATACATTATTATTTTTCATAAAGCGATGTGACTTTTGTCATGGGAATCCTCTTATGTTAAGGAAGCACAATCAAGTTAACAACCGACTTTGCTTCTTGCTATTTCAAGTGTTGCTTAATTATTTTTTGGTTTATGAGCATGGGACACATGTAGCACCAGAAATAGTAATAAAAAGGAAGAATTTTATGAGTGAAGAATACACATCATATCTAATGATACTTTATTTACTTCTACGATCTTGAACTAACACTACAACATTTAGTGTTGTCCGCAAATGATGAATTGGAGTCTATGGGGAAAGGAATCAAACAAGGAGCGTGTGATTACATAGTGAAGCCCATCTACTTTGAACAGGTCAAGCATTTGTGGATGCATGTGTTGAAAAAGCGAATCAACCGTTCCAATGATGATGCTAGACTGAAGTTGCAACCTGGTGATAGTAATGTTGGGAAAGGATGTGCAAAAAAGACCCAAAAGTATGCTTGGACAAAAGTTACAACCTGTGGATAGTAATGTTGAAAAAGGATGTGCAAAAAAGACCCGAAAGTTTTCCAGGAAGAACAAGGATGGACATCGTAATAAAGTATACACTGCCAGTACATCAACCCAAAAGAGGAAAAGGATCCGAGTGGTCCAGCGAGCTACACAACAGATTTGTTGAAGTTGTCGATCGCATTGGCCTAGATAGTAAGACCTCACCTTTTGTAGTTTGGTTGTGAACAATACTAATTTGCTATTTCATTAATGTTTTTAATGTGATAATATTTTGGTGATGCAATTGCAGAGGCTGTTCCTAAGGAAATACTCAAAATGATGAATGTCCCCGGCCTCGCTAGGGAAAATGTTGCAAGCCACCTGCAGGTTTTTTCCCTCCTATACTCTTGTGCTTGATAGATATGTTGGCAACTGTTTGTTAATTTTTGTCCCATGCACATTGTCTATCTCTTGTTTAGCGCACTATGCTATTACTTAATATTTGATTACATCAAATTTATTTTCAAGTGCCTAGTCTATTTGTCTATTATAACATACTATTAATCAAGGAATAAAATTTCTGTCCTTACGTATTTAAGGAGTGGAACATTTTCAACATTTTTGACTGAAATATTTTATTTCTTAGAGGACATTCCATGTAATGTAAAGTTCCTGCATTGGAATAAGTTTATTTTTTGATTTAAATATACTTGTTTTCTTCGGTTTCAGAAATACAGGATTTATTTACAAAGGGCCTCCTTTGGCACTTTCAAGCTCTCCAACCCATTCGCTAATGCAGTTGGGTGGAACAAATGGAGCGAGATCAACTTGAAGAAGAAGGAACCTAAAATTTACACTCATAAGATCGATCTTGGAACACACCATGCAACCCAAGTTATCTCATTTGGCAACTCAAGTAGAAACCCATTTGCAGGTATGAATACAACATTTGCATTTGGGGCACACAACAGTTTGCTACCGCCCACTCATCTAATGCAGCCCACCCAGAGAAACTTGGTTATTGCTCAAAATTACATGGGGCCAGTTGGCCGGGATGGTAACCTGCTTAAGGATGCAGCTGTCCCAATATTGCAACAGGAAGGTAGCCAATTTATCTCATTTGGCAATTCACACATAAACATGTCCAATGAAAGCAAGATGCTATATTCTTGTTCTTCTAGCAGCTCCATTGCCAATTCATCAAATGCCATTGGGTTCAACAGTACAAGTAAATCTTCACCTTATTGTAGTTCTGGTATGATTTCTGCAAACATCTCAAAAGGTAGCCCACCACATGAGAGGAGCAATAATTTATCTTCCTACGCAAGCATATTGCGTCGAAAGATTTTGGACGCGGGCAAAGGAATTCCTGTTGATCAAGACGATGACTTTCAAAGCATAGCAGACGATGATACACTGGCTCCTAAGAGTCAAGTATCATCAAAATCTCTTGAGTTAGCAAACCAACATTATTCGGTTCAGATCCTGCCCTCTTTTGCTGGCATCTTCGACAAAATTACCACAAAGCCTTCCCAAATTGCTACACTAAGCAACAACACCAACAATGGGGATGTTATTATGCCACCTACATTTGATGACATTGGACATAATGGTGGAATGTTTGAAGGTCCTTCACAGGTGAATGACCCCATGGTAGATGAATTCTCAGAACTTCGGCTACATCTTGCCGGATGACAAATTTTGGAAACGAAACCCAGAATCAAGTAGACACAGTTGTGAGTGAAGAAGCACCACCAATGCTAGATATTAATGACCAGCAGATGGCACATATTGACTTACAAAGCACCACAAACTCTATTGTGATGTCGAATGATAATTGTGGTCTGGGTAGTGCTTCAAACATCATATCTATAGTGCCTAATGGTGAGGGTACGGGGAGCAATCTCGCCGTGAATGATAGCATTGATGCTTTCCAAGCTGTTGGCAATGACATCAATAATGATCCTCTCCTAGCCATAGACCAAGCTGCTGCTGCCGATTTGTTGAATGATGACTTTTTTATTGACTTTGATGATGTAAGATCATTTCTCATTCTTTTGCCGCATTTTATGAAGCTTGTCTTTTGTTCATTTTCATTTTCTATCACATTCCATTTTCCTAATATTTGCACAGACAAGAAATACAACACAAGATTTCTCTATTTGTTATGCTTTTTCCATGCATGACCTCCGTAACAATATGAAATGTTTCATTGCTGCCTTATTCGTATATAATATAAACTCTTTCTCCCTGCAGGATTTCTTCACAACAAATGATGCATTCTTGGATGTGGACTTGAACTTCGACCTCCGATATCTAGTCTCTGAGAGTGATGCTTTAGTGTATCATTGTTGCTCGAGATGCAATCAACTCCAAGTTTCTGAATGCTGAGTATGTTGTTAGTTGTCATAGGATACCAAGGAGCAGGATCCCATGAATCTCAGTTGGTCATGTGGAGTTTTCTTTTATACCGACAGTAGCTTTCAACATTGAATTGTGTTAGAGGAGGTGTAGATCTACTCCCAGCCATCCAGATCTGTCCTTGTTTTCTGCACCAATTTATTGTATGCTTATTTTGTAATGAAAACTTTTTTAGCTAATTCGTGCTAAAGATTTCATTCGCATTAGACAAATTCATTTTGTGTGTTTGGGAAATGAAATGATATGTCTTTGTTAACTACTTGAAATTTTTCCTAGATCATGCAAGAGTATGCATTTGTTTGTAAATACTGAAAATATTTTGTCAGTCTACTATTTTCAAAACTATGCAATGCTGCACTTAATTTCTATGTGATCAGATAGAGCCGTGGTTTATATGAAACACTGCAACTTTTTATTGAAGAGTGACACTAGAAATCAAACTCTTTACCCACGGATGAGGAGAATCTGGAAACGACTCAGCGTTTGAGTAATCGAGTATAAAGCGCTGGCTGTACAATATAGATAGGAGGTTTACCCATGGAAGACATGGCTCTCTATATAACTTGCATTGGTAGAACAGAAGTTCCAACTTTGCGAGGTTGTGACTTTTTCTTTGGAGTGCAAGATGTCCTATGGTGCTTCCGTATAAGTTAGTAATGATGATCATAAACCTGCGAAGTGGATGGAATCGAGTGTGTTTGGCACGACTTATTGAAAGTGCTTATGCTCAATAACCAGTTTTAAGTGTCAAACGATAAAATAGCAAAGTGCTTATGAGGTATAAGCACCAATAAGCACTTTGCTATTTTGTACTACTCATAAGCACATTGGACAAAACAGCAAAACATAGCTTATAGTGTTATGGATGAGGATAAAAAAGCTGATAGATAAGCATAAGCAGTTTTGTCAAACGGGTTGACTGCTTATGCTACAATAAGAACTATGAGCAGTTTTGATAAGCACTATAAGCACTTTGAGTATAAGCTGTGCCAAACGAACCCTCAGTTTCTCATTACTATTATACTTTTATTGGAAAATGCTATAGAATTTTTCTGATCCACTGCAACAAACAGAACGAAAATAAAAATACCATTACCTTTGTCTTTGCACCGCAACTGGATAGAGTCACCCTGAATTTGTGCAGCTTAAATCATCGTAGCAATTATCTGTTTCCTTTTCATAACAAAAAGAATACAAATGGTCTTCAGAGTATTGGATCCGCACAATTCTTCAGTTCATGCCTTCACTGTCACCAATTGACCTGTAGGAATGCATCTGAAAGAAAACAGCAGGAACATAGCTACCTTGATCATAAACTTCATGTTCTTATATATTAGTGCCAGCATTTACCAAGAACATTTATTTGAAGAAACCAATTACCAAGAAAATGATATGGCTTAAGATAACATAAGTTTTTTCTATAACAATATGAATTGACTTCAGAAAAGGAAGCTTAATCAAAGACACTGCACTCCCACTCTAGCTAGACCTGGGGCGGCGGTAACCATGGAGCTGTCAAGCCATGAGATAGGAGGGAGAAGGGGGCCATGGTGCAGAGCGGTAGGACGGAGGAGGCGATGGGAGTGAGAACCGAGGAGCAGGCGGTAGAGTTCGGACAGACATTAATCACCGGATACATGTAGAGCAACCATGCAACACAACAGATTCCAAGGCCACATGCTGCGCTCAAATATTTTGCACCGGATACATGCAGCACAACCTGGCCTCATCCTTGATGCCTTCGATGATCTTCCGAGCAACGGGGAGGATCCATAGAAAGACAGGTGCTCCGATGTTTTGATAGCCACCACGCCACTAGGATCTTGTTAATTAGTAATACAACTCTTAGAGAATGGAACAAATAAATCAATGTTGTACGGAAAAGCCAACTCATCTACTCCTATGGTCCCCCTTTATGTGATTCCCGGGTTCAAATATTTACATTGAAGTTCCTTTTACCTTTGTTTCCTCAATCTAGCTGACCTGTCTGTCTGCAAATCACAACACCATGTAAACTCGTTTTTGGCTCATTTTGAGCCCTCTCTTATATAAAAAGGGAACAACACCATGTAGACTCGTTATGGGCTCATTTTGAGCCCTCTCTTCTACAAAAAAAAATGATGTGCAAAACTTTTGCGTGTCTGCAACAAAACTTTATCTTTGTTTTTTGAATGAAAACCTTTATCTTTGTTTGGAAAGGATTGAGGATTTTGTCATCTTGGAATTCGTCTATTGTCATGGGTCGATACTAAGGCTGATGCAGTTGATTTATCCAACAAAAAAAGGCTGATGGACTTGAGGTGTGTAATTGAAACTTCTTATTTTCTCTGCAATCTTCCTCAGTTAATTATGTCACGTTCAAATCACATTAGCTAGAATGATCTTCTTGGCTGCAACTGTGTCGGACACAAGAACATTCTAAGTATATTAAAACATGTAATTTTATAAGAACAATCTGGAAATAACTATATAATTATTGTCCTTTTCTTGGAAATTGGAGATATGGGTGGGTAATGGAGTGGGATGATGCTTTTTCTTAAAGAATGAATGGTTAAGACATTATAGATTTGATGAAGGGTATAGGTTTCTCCCCTCATTTCTCATGCCCCTTCCTAACTCCTATTTCTTCCCATTTATGGAATACAATTTTAGGCTAACTATACTTGTCTTAATAGTAAATCATGAGTAGTAGAAAATATGCTAAAATCTATTTCGGAACTCTTCCAATACAATTCCAAAAGAAATCCTATTGGTACAATGCATATTTTTACTCTTAAATCCTAGTGATATATCAGTTTGTACGTTTGTGATAAATAAGTTTGTCCTTTTCTATTGGATACCCTCTATTTACAAAAAGATTGTGGTCGAGATTTGGTCATGGTCAAGCAACTCTATCTTTGACCATCAAATTCTAAAAAAGATTAATTTATATAGTCAAGCAACATGCAACTGACATATTTAAGTATTTCCTGGAGAATCTAAAAGGATATCTGTTATAATATTTCACTGAGTTTTTCTTTGAAATTAATGGTTGGAGATAGACATATTTTGGCTGCTACCAAACTTAAAAATAACGATATTTTTTATATAGATGGAGTAACTTAGTTTTGGCTTTTCAATTTTTCTTCGATTGATGTCCTCACTATACTTATTCTAATAGTATTGATGTCCTCACTGTGCTTATTTTAATGGTAAAAATTGAAATAATATATTTGAAAATGATTGAGGATTGGAGAGACTAAGATATGGTCACTTTTTTAAACTGTTACATTTATGTCAGTAATTTATTATACCTATGTATACAATGGCTCCAGGAAGTCTCGGTTCTTGGTATAATCTGTTACTATGCTTATTTTAATACTAAATATCTAAATAATATCTTTGAAAGAAATCGGGGACTGCAGAAACTAAGATATGGTCAATTGTTTAAGCTGTTACAGTGATGTTAGTAATTTATTGTACATATCTGCACAGTGGCTTCACGAAGTTTTATTTTCATTGTGAGGTGTAATAACTACTACAGAAAGTAGAGGATGTGTTCTTCCAAGATTGATCCTAGAGGATCTCTACATGCAAGCTTCTAGTGATAGCCTGTGTCTCCGTTAAGATTGAACACGACCTTTAAGCTACATAAAAGATGTTGACTTACCATTCCGTACCAAAATATGTCCTTCATTTCGGATGTAAAAATTACATATTGATAACCATCTAAAAATCCATAAGGTAACCCAATTCAATTACTTACTACATAAAAAGAAACAAAACCGTGTAACATCACATTAATGTGTCAATAACGACAAATCGACACTACAAGTATTACGTTATCGGTCCACGTTACCATTTTTATGGACTATAATAGTATCGGTAACCGTAAGTACGGACGAAAAATATGATACATCATTTCCCCGGAAATCGAAGTAGGATTGGCGCATTATCGCACCAGCAGAAAACCAGTCGGATATGAAGCATTTTCATAAAATAAACTCATAGCTTTATGGATGAGTAGAAAACCAGTCCCACATGAGTAGAAAACGAAACTAGTGATGCAAGCATAGCATAACTGAAGAAGGTATTAATGTAGATGAAGATGTGCATGCTCAATCTTAGTAGGGAATTAATATAGATGAAGATGTGCATGCTCAATCTTTTGCAGCCCACGGTTTTGTGCTCACCGTCCTTCCCCAATCCCCCACTATAAATCTCCCACCCCCTCGATGCATTGCTCCTCACCTCGGAGGTTTCATTGCTCTTGCCTTCATCTTCCTCGCATCTCCACTCATCAAAGAGGCTCTTGCTTCAAAGCTATTACTAGAGGTAAGAGAGGGACATTTCAGTGGCATTTCTTTGATTTCCATGGCATGTTTTTGGTGTTGATCTACTTTTGTGGTTTACCTTTGTGCTAGCAAGATCAAGGGATGGAGAACATCAACAACAAGAAGTTCCCGGCGGGGATGCGTGTGCTTGCTGTAGACGACGACCGCCTCTCGCCTAATGATCATAGAGAAGTTACTTCAGCGTGCAAACTATGATGGTAAGTGTTAGTTCTTGATTCATGCATGGCTATTTTATTTTTCCCACTTTCTTCCCTAGATTCTTGTTTGCCTTGATTTTTTGGTGTGCTTCGGTGACAACGGTGTTGGAGCCAAAAGTGGCACTCGGAGATGCTCAGGGCGAGGAAGCAGGAAGGAAATCAGTTCCACCTCGTGATCACCGACGTGCACATGCCGGTCATGGATGGCTTCAAGCTACTCGAGCTCATCAGCCTCGAGATGGATATCCCAGTCATCAGTAAATCCCTAGCCCAAAGATCTTACCTTTTCTGTAAATTATTCTGATGTTCCTAATTTTTTCATATGCGGTGTTACTATTTTCTTGATATTTAGATGGATTGATAGATGCACTAAAAAAGCATGTTTTTGTGAAATTTAGCATGTTATATCGCTAGATCAGTTTTACTATTAGTGAAGTTGAAAGCTAGTTGGCTATGAGTATATATATAGTCGATCAGGTGCCAATCATATAACTTTATTTTGGAAACTTATATATTTTATTGCAATAAGCACTTTGTTCTTTTCTCATTTGTTGTTATATGTTACTATAGTGGTTAATATTTATTACTTGTAGCGCTCTACTTTACTGTTTTTGTGCATAACGTTCTACTTTGCTGCTGCAAATAGCAATCAGACTTGATAGATGCACTAGATTTATGATAGTATATGCCATTTTGAAGCTTGGTATATTGGTGGAAGCTTGGTATGCTGCATGTTATAGTTGTTTTCAAATCACACTTCTTGGTGTTTTGAAAATTCGTGCCTTGAGCAAGTTTTTTTCTACATGCTAGCTATGTGAAATCATGAGTCTTGTCTTCGAGGTGTATGTACTAAACACAATTTTTGTAGACTATAGATTGTGAATCAAGTGATGACTAGTATGGAAAATCTCTAGACAAGAAACTAGGGGATTTAAATGTTTAATCTCATATATGTGCAAATACATAGAGATGTTATTGAAAGGACATTATGATTACATATGAGATTTGAGTCACCAAGGAAAAATCCAATGATAAACTACAAACGTGAAAGCTAAATTATTTTACCCTGCCGAATAGATGCACTAGACAACTCTGGCCATTGTACGAAAATATGATGCCTATGTAAATTGTGTATAGATACACTTCTAACAACAGTCTATCCGACCAATACGATTGTGTTTACTACTTTAATTGTTTGCTAGATTATATTCTAACCTTAGTTATGTTAACTCATCATCTACTCTTCAATTGCAGTCAAGCCTCTTGATCTTGTCATTTCTAGTTTTGTAGGTTAACATTTATATACTAGTAAGAATTCATCTGACTTCTAAATAATCTCTAGTTGTTTGTAATTTGTGACATAATGGTTTGTTTCTAAGTTGCCGGAGGCAATCAAGTCTTATGTTTCCAGTTTTCATAATATTTTCCATTTATAGTCCCATACATTATTATTTTCCATAAAGCGATGTGACTTTTGTCATGGGAATCCTCTTATGTTAAGGAAGCACAATCAAGTTAACAACCGACTTTGCTTCTTGCTATTTCAAGTGTTGCTTAATTATTTTTTGGTTTATGAGCATGGGACACATGTAGCACCAGAAATAGTAACAAAAAGGAAGAATTTTATGAGTGAAGAATACACATCATATCTAGTGATACTTTATTTACTTCCGCGATCTTGAACCGACACTACAACATTTAGTGTTGTCCGCAAATGATGAATTGAAGTCTATGGAGAAAGGAATCAAACAAGGAGCGTGTGATTACATAGTGAAGCCCATCTACTTTGAACAGGTCAAGCATTTGTGGATGCATGTGTTGAAAAAGCGAATCAACCGTTCCAATAATGATGCTAGACTGAAGTTGCAACCTGGTGATAGTAATGTTGGGAAAGGATGTGCAAAAAAGACCCAAAAGTATGTTGGACAAAAGTTACAACCTGTGGATAGTAATGTTGAAAAAGGATGTGCAAAAAATACCCGAAAGTATTCAAGGAAGAACAAAAAGGATGGACATGGTACTGAAGTATACACTGCCAATACATCAACCCAAAGGAGGAAAAGGATCCGAGTGGTCCAGTGAGCTACACAACAGATTTGTTGAAGTTGTCGATCACATTGGCCTAGATAGTAAGACCTCACCTTTTGTAGTTTGGTTGTGAACAATACTAATTTGCTATTTCATTAATGTTTTTAATGTGATAATATTTTGGTGATGCAATTGCAGAGGCTGTTCCTAAGGAAATACTCAAAATGATGAATGTCCCTGGCCTCGCTAGGGAAAATGTTGCAAGCCACCTGCAGGTTTTTTCCTCCTATACTCTTGTGCTTGATAGATATGTTGGCAACTGTTTGTTAATGTTTGTCCCATGCACATTGTCTATCTCTTGTTTAGCGCACTATGCTATTACTTAATATTTGATTACATCAAATTTATTTTCAAGTGCCTAGTCTATTTGTATATTATAACATACTATTAATCAAGGAATATAATTTCTGTCCTTACATATTTAAGCAGTGGAACATTTTCAATATTTTTGACTGAAATATTTTATTTCTTAGAGGACATTCCATGTAATGTAAAGTTCTTGCATTTGAATGAAATATACTTGCTTTCTTCGGTTTCAGAAATACAGGATGTATTTACAAAGGGCCTCCTTTGGCACTTTCAAGCTCTCCAACCCATTCGCTAATGCAGCTGGGTGGAACAAATGGAGCGAGATCAACTTTAAGAAGAATGAACCAAAAATTTACACTCATAAGATGGATCTTGGAACACACCATGGAACCCAAGTTATCTCATTTGGCAACTCAAGTAGAAACCCATTTGCAGGTATGAATACGACATTTGCATTTGGGGAACACAACAGTTTGCTACCGCCTACTCATCCAGTGCAGCCCACCCAGAGAAACTTGGTTATTGCTCAAAATTACATGGGGCCAGTTGGCCAGGATGGTAACCTGCTTAAGGATGCAGCTGTCCCAATATTGCAACAGGAAGGTAGCCAATTTATCTCATTTGGCAATTCGCACATAAACATGTCCAATGAAAGCAAGATGCTATATTCTTGTTCTTCTAGCAGCGCCATTGCCAATTCATCAAATGCCATTGGGTTCAACGAGTACAAATAAATTTTCACCTTATGGTAGTTCTGGTATGATTTCTACAAACATCTCAAAAGGTAGCCCACCACATGAGAGGAGCAATGATTTATCTTCCTACGCAAGCATATTGCGTCGAAAGATTTTGGACGCGAGCAAAGGAATTCCTGTTGATCAAGACGATGACTTTCAAAGCATAGCGGATGATGATACACTGGCTCCTAAGAGTCAAGTATCATCAAAATCTCTTGAGTTAGCAAACCAACATTATTCGGTTCAGATCCTGCCCTCTTTTGCTGGCATCTTCGACAAAATTGCCACAGAGCCTTCCCAAATTGCTACACTAAGCAACAACACCAACAACGGGGAAGTTATTGTGCCACCTACATTTGATGACATTGGACATAATGGTGGAATGTTTGAAGGTCCTTCGCAGGTGAATGACCCCATGGTCGATGAATTCTTAGAACTTCGGCTACATCTTGCCGGATGACAAATTTTGGAAACGAATCCCAGAATCAAGTAGACACAGTTGTGAGTGAAGAAGAGCCACCAATGCTAGATATTAATGACCAGCAGATGGCACGTATTGACTTACAAAGCATCACAAACTCTGTTGTGATGTCGAATGATAATTGTGGTCTGGGTAGTGCTTCAAACATCATATCTATAGTGCCTAATGGTGAGGGTACGGGGAGCAATCTCGCCGTGAATGATAGCATTGATGCTTTCCAAGCTGTTGGCGATGACATCAATAATGATCCTCTCCTAGCCATAGACCAAGCTGCTGCTGCCGACTTAATGAATGATGACTTTTTTATTGACTTTGATGATGTAAGATCATTTCTCATTCTTTTGCCGCATTTTATGAAGCCTGTCTTTGTTCATTTTCACTTTCTATCACATTCCATTTCCTAATATTTGCATAGACAAGAAATACAACACAAGAAGAACAAATTTAATCAACTTTGATTCAACTATGAGTAGATTTCTCTGTTTGCTATGCTTTTTCCATGCATGACCTCCGTAACAATATGAAATGTTTCATTGCTGCCTTATTCTTATATAATATAAACTCTTTCTCCCTGCAGGATTTCTTCACAACAATTTATGAAGCCTGTCTTTGTTCATTTTCATTTTCTATCACATTCCATTTCCTAATATTTGCACATACAAGAAATACAACACAAGAAGAACAAATTTAATCAACTTTGATTCAACTATGACTAGATTTCTCAATTTGCTATGCTTTTTCCATGCATGACCTCCGTAACAATATGAAATGTTTCATTGCTGCCTTATTCGTATATAATATAAACTCTTTCTCCCTGCAGGATTTCTTCACAACAAATGATGCATTCTTGGATGTGGACTTGAACTTCGACCTCTGATATCTACTCTGTGAGAGATGCTTTAGTGTATCACTATTGCTCGAGATACAATCAACTCCAAGTTTCTGAATGCTGAGTGTTCTGTTAGTTGTCATAGGATACCAAGGAGCAGGATCCCATGAATCTCAGTTGGTCATGTGGAGTTTTCTTTTATATCGATATTAGCTTTCAACAGTGAATTGTGTTAGAGGAGGTGTAGATCTACTCCCAGCCATCCGGCGTGTCTGTGTTTTCTGCACAAATTTATTGGATGCTTATTTTGTAATGAAAAAGTTTTTAGCTAATTCGTGCTAAAGATTTCGTTCGCATTAGACAAATTCATTTTGTGTGTTTGGGAAATGAAATGATATGTCTTTGTTAACTACTTGAGATTTTTTCTAGATCATGCAAGAGTATGCATTTGTTTGTAAATACTGGAAATATTTTGTCAGTCTACTATTTTCAAAACTGTGCAATGCTGCACTTAATTTCTTGTGATCAGATAGAGTCGTGGTTTATATGCAACGCTGCACCTTTTCTTGAAGAGTGACACAAGAAATCAAACTCTTTACCCACGGATGAGCAGAATCTTGAAACGACTCAGCGTTGAAGTTATCGAGTATAAAGCGCTAGCTCTAGAATATAGATAGGAGGTTTACCCATGGAAGACATGGCTCTCTATATAACTTGCATTGGTAGAACAGAAGTTCCAACTTTGAGAGGTTGTGACTTTTTCTTTGGAGTGCAAGATGTCCTATGGTGCTTCCTTATAAGTTAGTAATGACAATCATAAACATGCAAAGTGGATCTAATCAGAGTGCGTTTGGCATGGCTTATTGAAAGTGCTTATGTTCAATAACCAGTTTGAAGTGTCAAACGGCAAAATAGCAAAGTGCTTATGCGGTATAAGCACCTATAAGCACTTTGCTATTTTGTACTACTCATAAGCACATTGGACAAAGCAGAAAAACAAAGCTTATAGTGCTTATGGATGAGGATAATAAAAATTGATAGAAAAGCATAAGCAGTTTTGTCAAACGGGTTGATTGCTTATGCTACAATAAGCACTACGAGCAGTTTTGATAGAATAAGAACTATAAGCACTTTGTGTATAAGCTGTGCCAAACGAACCCTCAGTTTTTTATTACTATTATACTTTTATTGGAAAATGCCATAGAATTTCTCTGGTCCACTGCAATAAATAGAACGAAAATAAAAATACCTTTACCTTTGTCTTTGCACCCGCAACTAGGCAGAGTCACCCTGAATTTGTGCAACTTAAATCATCGTAGCAATTATCTGTTTCCTTTTCATAAGAAAAAGAATACAAATCATCTTCAGAGTATTGGACCCGCACAATTCATCAGTTCATGCCTTCACGGTCACCAATTGACCTGTAGTAATGCATCTGAAAGAAAACAGCAGGAACATAGCAACCTTGATCATAAACTTCATGTTCTTATATATTACTGCCAGCAATTACCAAGAACATTTTTTTTGAGGAAACCATTTACCAAGAAAATGATATGGTTTAAGATACCATAAGTTTTTTGTATAACAGTATGAATTGACTTCAGAAAAGGAAGCTTAATCAAAGACACTGCACTCCCACTCTAGCTAGACCTGGGGCGGCGGTAACCATTGAGCTGTCGAGCCACGAGAGAGGAGGGAGAAGGGGGCCATGGTGCAGAGCAGTAGGACGGAGGAGGCAATGGGAGTGAGAATCGAGGAGGTGGCGGTAGAGTTCGGACAGACATTAATCACCAGATACATGGAGAGCAACCATGCAACACAACAGATTCCAAGGCCACATGCTGCTCAAATATTTTGCACCGGACATGCAGTACAACCTGGCCTCATCCTTGATGCCTTGGATGATCTTCCGAGTGATGGGGAAGGATCCACAGAAAGACAGGTGCTCTGATGTTTTGATAGCCACCACGCCACTAGGATCTTGTTAATTAGTAATACAACTCTTAGAGAATTGAGCAAATAAAGCAATGTTGTACGGAAAAGCCAACTCATATACTCCTATGGTCTCCCTTTATGTGATTCTCGGGTTCAAATATTTACATTGAAGTTCCTTTTATCTTTGTTTCCTAAATCTGGCTGACCTGTCTGTCTGCAAATCACAACACCATGTAAACTCGTTTTTGGCTCATTTTGAGCCCTCTCTTCTATAAAAACAACACCATGTACACTCGTTATGGGCTCATTTTGAGCCCTCTCTTCTATAAAAAATGATGTGCAAAACTTTTGCGTGTCTGCAACAAAACCTTATCTTTGTTTGGACAGGATTGATGATTTTGTCATCTTGGAATTCGGCTATTGTCATAGGTCGATACTAAGGCTGATGGAGTTAATTTATTCAAAAAAAAAGGCTGATGGAGTTAAGGTGTGTAATTGAAACTTCTTATTTTCTCTGCAATATTCCTCAGTTAATTATGTCACGTTCAAATCACATTAGCTAGAATGATCTTCTTGGCTGCAACTGTGTCGGACACAAGAACATTCTAAGTATGTTAAAACATGTAATTTTATAAGCACAATCTGGAAATAACTATATATAATCATTGTCAGTGTGTGACGTGTTGTTTCACCTGTGTTTGTTAGTATTCCTTTGGTGTTGTGCCCTGTATTCCTTCAACTACTGACCAATACCTAGTGGAAAACCATCTCAGGTGGGGGTGCTCTCCTTTCCGTTGACCCATAGAGAAAAAAACACATTCTTAGTACTGTTAGAGTTAATTTATAAAACCCCAGACCTGGATTTGAAAATATTATTTCAAGGAATATTTTGAAAGATAACCTGATCTTCTTCCTTATTTAGATATACGATTAGAACATATACTTTTCTCCCATAAATTTATACACTTTTATTCTTTGATATTTGCTTTAGGTACAAGCCAGTGCCCCTACATTGCTATGGGTGTAATTTGCAATTCATATTATTCATGTAAATATACTTGGCATCTCCAATCTGGAATTGATGGGATGGGCGCTTCAAGTTAGATGGCTTTGGTTCCGTAAGACGGACACGAGTCGTCCTTGGCATTCACTTGATAAAGTCCACTTTACACCCTCCAAGTATGATCAAAGTCTAGATAACCCCCTGAACTATTGTTTGGTTTGTTTTACCCCCACAATTCGATAAAAGAGTTCATTTTACACCTTTTGTTGGTATTCTAATCCTAATTTACTGATGTAGACCGGGATTAAGCTGAAATTGTTGTCTCAACTGACACAAGTGTTGTCGGATATGTCGAGGTAATCAACGTGACATATAACATCATCTATGACTCGATAATAGGGTGTGCCCTCTCACCTTCTCCCTTCCCGTAGGTGTTTTTAAGATGCTTGACCACTAGGAGCTCACGCTCGCTGATGCATCTACACTGCTCTCTTTGACTCGTGATCATTGCGATGTCATCGACCTCGCCCACCGTTAACATCCTATTACTATAGCTCAGTTGTATTTCTCCTCATTTTGTTGTGTGACTGAGCGGAGAAAGTGGGTTCCACAAACTCTATACATACATGTGTTATATGACCCTTTCACTACTTTGTCACACGTCCAATCTAGGTGTGAGATTGTATGGAAACTCTCTGCTTAATTTCAATCCACATAAGTGAATTGGGATTAAAATACCGATAAAAGATGTAAAATGAGCTCTTTTATCAAATTGTGGGGGCGAAACAAACCAAACAATAGTTCAGGGGGTTATCTGGACTTTGGTTATACTTGAAGGGAGTAAAATGGACTTTATCCTTCATATTATTCATGTAAATATATAAAATTGATGTTACAAATGTAGTGCAATGATACAGAAGACTAATACATGCTACAGTCTAGTTTTTTTTTTGCTTTATTCTTTATCTACTGCATTTAGATTTTTCCCTTTCCTCTAGGTAAGTTATTATTAAGTCTGTATTTCTTTACGCTACAAACATTTAACAACCAATTTGAATTTATGTAGCATAAAAAAGAAATTTAAGATGTTTGAAAAAATGCGTAAAAGATGCTTTTTTGGATGTTTTTACTACTAACTGATTCTTAACAAATGAGCGAGAAACGAATTTGAATTTCACTCATGCAATTGATGCAAGAGAAAAGGATCTTTCAAGAAAAAATGACATAAATTATAAACAGAGTATCGATCATCCTCACATCTCAACAAAAAATAAATAGAGTGCAATTAGCATAAATAAACACCATCTTGTCACTGACTCACTGTCACTGACTCCCTGACACGCCATGGCTACTTATTATGCACAACAAAATCACAATCTGTCAAGATGTCAAACAGTCTCATATTTAGAGGAAAAAAGTTTCTTTGATGCCCTTATCATCTTTTTGCACTGCGAGTTGATGCTTTGGTGGATGCAATGCTTAGGCTACTGCTTCTTAACAGGTGAGTGAGAAATAAATTTTAATTTCACAGTGATGCAAGAGAAGAAAGGGTCTTTCAAAAAAACATAAATAATAAACAGACTATCTGTCATCTCACATCTCAACAGAAAATAAATAGAGTGCCATTAGCATAAATAAACACCATATGTCACTAACTCACTAACTCTACGCTTTTACCCACGCAGATTTTAAGTTACGACACTATTTCTAAAATTTAATGGCATCATGGAAACCAAAACATTTGGCATGCCAATCTCTGTAGAATTTAGACATCAGATAAAAATTGAATGTGATTCTCTTTTGAGTTTTTTAGCTCCAATATATCCTCATCTGAATGACATAAATGATGAGTTAATCATTAACCCCTGAATAAACTATACAGTTAAGATGAGAATATAAGTTAACACTGCATGCGCTTTGTGAATAATTTATACAAGCACTCCATGTGTTTTAGTCCTTTCCTTATCATTTACTCACAGCAAGTCATATGTTGCTAGATATTTTGGAGCAAGTATGAATATTTATTCGACTTTGAACTTTTCCAGTTGATTCAGATGGAGTATTCAGGATTTGAATAAAGCATACTAACTTGGGAATCTTTGGTGCACGTAACCACGCACCAGGATCCTTTACACAGTCAACACATTGTGTCCACTGAAATAATGTATATTGGTTCTCTTTATACTAATTTCTCCATTTTGTAGGTAGCTTAATTTCTTTGTTTTGTAGGTAGCGGGAAAAAAATGACAAAAAAAGAGAGAGTCGAAACTGCTATTGTCTTGTTTCTCCGACCACTCAATTGCAATGGAGAGAAAAATTAAAGCCTTTTTTTCTGGTGAATCAAAAGAAAAATTGAACCTTTACGCGGAAGGCAATGGAAAGAGAACACACCGATGGTGGGATCTGTGTCGATGATGATCTTGTGGCCACGGATCTGCAGGAGGTCCTACTCCATCGCTTGCGCGATGGTGCAGCAGCGGAGGAGGACGCCGGCGCCGACGCCATGGCTCACCCGGCTCCCAGCAGACCTGCCCGACCGGAATCTCGGCGTGATGCCCCCAATTCGCCGGGAGGGGGCGCGAGATCGGAGGTCGGGGAGGCGTGGGAGGGGGTGAAGGCCACGGCGGGGTGAGAGCAGGCGCGGAGGATGGGGAGGCGTGGGAGGGTTCGGTAGCGGGAGCGGGAGAGGGCGACGGGTAAGGGCCCGATAGATGGGTTTGTAGACGACACCACCAGAATTATATTATTGGGTATTGATTTGATAGTAGGAACCGGGTAGCATGTCACTAGTAGTGATAATTAATTCTTGTGTGCATTTCAGTTTCATAGATGAGGGGTCGTAGACAACACCATAGATCATCCACTCAGAGACGCAATCAGCAGGAAGTCCATGGGGATATTGCCTTGGAGCCGGGTAAATCATTTGGCAATGAAGAGATTGCTGTTGAGCTAAATGCACTAGTGAGCTCTTTTAGTGAGCACCAAAAAGATTTTATCAGAAGCACAGGGTTCGGCGCATTTGTAGACGGGCTGAACTCATGGAGCTTCGACAGCCATTTTTGCATGTGGCTGTTTGGAAAAGTAGACACATTAAGCAATTCGATCCGTCTTTGCGGGTTGGCTAAATTAGAACAGTGTTTGGTATTCCATGTGGGGGGAGCATATGTGGGATAGGTCACTAGACAAGACAAGGAGGCAGCGCACGAGAATTAGGGCCATAATCAGATGTGCTAATGATGATGAACCAGCAAGTCTTGCGGCTGCAAGGACTCTCAGAAGGCTGAAGAGTTGTATCACAAAAGCAGATGTCGATGCGTTCAAGATTGCTTTCATTATTTATGTTGTGAGCATGTTAGTAGATCCGAAGAGTAGCGAAGGGGAGAACAACAAATATTTTCCAGAATTAGGGCAAGTCGATATGGTTCATACCTTCAACTGGTCATTCTATGTCTTAGAGGAAATGTCCATATGTGCGTGGCAAGCGGTGTCAAACATGAAGAACGGCCAGGACCCCTGCCCATTGTTTGGAACGACCTTGTTTATGCAGGTTTGAACTAGACTTAAAACGGTTTGTTATTGATATTTAGGTGAAATTGTTCTAACCCGAAGCACATGCATGTTTGCAGATTTTCTACCTGGACAACATGGATTACGGGAAAGTTACAACAACAATGGGAGTGGTCCCTCGGATGAGCGTCTTTAACCAGGAATGCATCAGCCGGCTAATCATGGAAGTCACAATAAGTCTTGAAGGCAGTTATCCATCTAGAGTATTTAGGAAGGGAAATGATGACACACGGCACAGAGCAAATTGTGTCATGTGCCGTGGTCCTGGCACACAACACAAAGGGAAACTATGTCGTGTGTCAAAGTCCTGGCACGTGGCACAGTGGTTGTCAGCAGGATATGGCCTCTGTGCCGTGTGCTGTGCTCATGACACACGGCACAGAGGCCATAATCTGTCACAAAATTATAGAATTAGCAGCCCCGAATCATCCAAAACATTATAATTTATCACAGACATTGAAGTACCATAATATTCATCACATGCAACATTTAAAATCTCAACGAGCATCCACAACACATAATATCACCACAATGATTCCACAGCAGATAATATCATCCAAGCATTCCACAAAACATAGTATCATCACAAGCATTCCACAACACATACTATCATCACAAGCATTAAACAAAGTATCAACACGAGCATTCCACGAGTATCATTATCACAAAGTATGAACACATACAAGATCCGAAGGCCACCAATCATGTGCAGCTTTTTCCCATGGCGAGTATTCATCTTGTGGCCCGTCATTCGGTGCCGCTGATGGATTCTGCAGAAGTGAAAGCACAAGAGGTGTTGATTAATGATTTTACCAAGTGAATGCTATTAACTCTAGTCAATGAAACAATGAGATGTGAATGTTCTTATCACTACTAGATATTGTTACTACTAAATGAAGTAGAATGCAATGCTAAGACTACGTTGTTTAAGCAAGGACGAGGAAATGATATTATCACTAATAAATGAAGGCAGGACAATTGGACGATATTAGCACTAGTAAATGAAGAAAAGAACAAAATACAAACTAAGTCATTCTTACTCACCGGAGTAAAAGCTGGGGTAGTAGCTGTTGGAGACGGTGCGAACAAATTTGGTGGAGGTGTTGTACCCATCTGCGACGTCATCCACTGGAGCAGCCGATGTTGGTTCTCCTCGGCCCTCCGTTGATCCTCCTCGGCCCTCAGTCGTTCCTCCGCGGCCTTTAGTCGATCCTCCTCGCATAGCCGGGTCACTTCATGCAGCTGGGCCTACAAAATTTCACTGAATTGTTGCGACCCAGGACAAACATGTGTAGGAAGCAATGAACGACAAATGACTGTGAGCTAACCGAGAGTGCCTACAACTGGGACAGTGTCGTGCTGCTAGGCTGAGTGTGTATAGTATGGCTCGAGCTTGTGCTCCTCGCTCGAATCTAGGAGAGAGTCGGAGTAATGGCCGAGTCGACGACGCTGTGGCTGATGATGTACCGTTTGTGTTTCTTTCCATGTCCTAGCCTCATCGCTAGCTCGCCATCAATCTCCTCAGTTCTTGGATCCCACTTTGGCCCATGTACCTCCCTTGTCATTGGCGTGTACTCACTAATGCGGTTGTGGGCAGCAGGATTGCTGTGCAACTCGGATCCGTCGTCTGGATTGAAGTTGATGCTCGAAAGTCGCCTTGTCCTTGTGGGCCAAAGCCCATCCCTTCAAAGTGCCCAAAGGCTGGCCACCATGTGATGCCGATTGTGAAACAGAAAAAAACACAGAAAGGTATGCTTATTATTTGTAATATACATAATCGTTTGAGTAACTCATGAAATAGCTAGAAATGGATTCACGTACCCATATAGCCATGTACTCACCGAGTGTATGCCTACCTTGATGATGTGTTGCACCTTGCATTATCGGATGCCACTCCCGCACCACAAAGTGCTCCTCCTCCTAGTCGGGTTTGCACCACAACTTTTCCACCAAATCACTCCAGGCTGACTTATTCTTAGCAGCCCACCACGGAATCACCTACACATCATCAAGTGCATAAGTATTAAGATCAAATTATGCATAGTTAACAACAGAAGTAATGACAGTTTCATATTTACCGTGTCGGAGCAATATTGCTCCTTGGTGAGCATGTTTCTAGCTTCCTTTTTAGTGATCTCTATCTTCCTCACGGTACCATTGTAATTGATCACAGCCTGGATACGCGCCTCGTAAATGATGTCCTTCACCATTTTCTTACATTGGCTAGAGATCATTCGGTTAGCCAAGTCCTGGTAACCCTCGGCACACCTGTAGAAGTCCTGCATACACATGAGATGTATCGTGTCATTATTTCAAAAATTATGAACGAATGCAATGTATTGAAAAACATATAGCGACAAAGAATTACCCACAACTCCATCACCATGCGATGTGCCCTGTTGTTAAAAGACTTACCTGCAGGATCCATTTGATCTGGTTGGCGAACGTAGTGCTCTCACGTGGTGGCCACGTGCTCTTCTTCGCCAATCTTAATCTTGCCTGACCGGTGTAGCCGGACCTTAAGACCAAGGATGCCACTGATCTTGCGATGAGACTCTCCTAGAGTGACCATGACCCAACCTTTGCCCAAGTGATTAAGATAAATTATTAGTGTCGCTCGGAATAGATATAAAATATAATTTGAATTGAAAATATATGAAGTTACTTACTTACACATTTCCGGCCCGATAAATTACACACGACACAAATTGTGACACACGGCATATACGCCGTCTCCCGTAGTGGATCATGCAATTGTCATAGCCACATTTTGGCCTAGCATTTGACAATCAGTTTTGACTTCCTTGGCCCCATAGCTAAAAGATCACATCTACCTGCAACGGATATTGTTCATCTTGTGAATTTAAAATTTAGAAAAACCATAGAAATTTTCAACATGGTGTTGTGCCTAAAAACATTAGCAGTTGTTACTCCGTGGCTTGAGGGTGCGTGCGGAGGACTGGTACATACCTTGCCGCTGCCAATCCGGATCCTTGCATGCGGCACGCTCCACGGTACAATGATTTCAGGTCGTGTGGTCTTCTTTCCCTATCCAATCTTGAAACAACAATGGATGCATTAGGATGTGTTTGGTTGGGCTGTGGCTGTGGCAAAAGCTGCTGTCGGCTGTGGACTGTGGAAAAAGCAATTGTGGCTTATGAGTCGTGAAAAAGTCGAAAGCCGTTTAGTAAAACAGTTATGGCTTTTTGAAATTTACTAGCAGACCCTACTTATCATCATATATACCATCATATATACGTACATATATACATACAAATATATGCATAATACATTTTATATTTATATATTTATTTATATCATATATATAATATAACATATATACATGAATAAATAGATAAATATATATATATACACACACATATATATATGAATTAAAAATATTTATACATATAAACATATATATACATATATTTATTTATTTACATGTATCTTATACTCCCTCCGTTTCAAATTATAAGACGTTTTTGACTTTCCGAGATTGTGTTTGACCGCTCGTCTTATTCAAAAATTTTGTGCAAATATACAAATAAATAAGTCATTTACAAAATATCTTTAACGATAAAACAAATCATAATCAAATTAATAACATTTGCACAAATTTTTTGAATAAGACGAACGGTCAAACGTGAAGTATGAAAGTCAAAAACGTCTTATAATTTGAAACGGAGGGAGTACATACATATATATATATATATATATATATATATATATATATATATAAGATATATATACATACATAAGTAAACACACAATATTTATATAAGATATATGTATATAAATAAATATATGTAGGTAATTTCTTCAAATTTGTGAAAGCCAAAAGCCGAAAAAACACCTCCACACCTGCTTTCGAAATGAACTAGCAAAAAGCTGCTTTTGGCTTTGGCTTTTGTTGACAGACCAACCCCTTTGATTGGGCTACTGACTTTTTGAAAAAGCCAAACCAAACACACCCTTAGTCATTACTCATTAGACTTTCGCGTTCTACATGGGAAGCCCCCCCCCCTAAAAAAATGATCTCTAAAATGTAAAATGGTACCATGGTTGCATGCCTGCATTGCAAGCAAAATTGAGGAGCAAGAGAAGAACACGACATGCGGCCACCATCAGAGGGTCAAAAGAACAATATGGCTGGAGTCCAGAACCTGGAATACACGACATGCACTTTCGCTAGAATGGAATGACTATTATAAATGGAATAAATCGACTTGCTTGTCTCACCAGGCAATTAAACTCCATAATAACACCAATAAATGACAGTTATTTAAATGGAAATAGCATTAACTAACATTAATTCCTCGTTTATTAGCCGATCAATTTTTTTGCCATTTGGTTGTCAGTTATGAGGGCGTGTGTCCTGGCTGGTTGGGTGTGGTGTGACATGGTGACATGGCTAGTGACTACTGACTAGGCTGGAGTGTGGAATATTATATCATACCCGGGATGTGATATAGTACAACTATATATATATTTGGAAACTTGTCCCAATAGCAGGAAACGATCTGTAAAAATAATCTCTAAAAACTTGCCAAAAACAAGAACTATCAAGTACAATCTGATGGCTACCTTGCTTATGTTCAATTCCCCTTCATTACATGTCATATGAGACCCCAATGGTTGTTAGCATGGGCTTTAATTTCTTTCATATCCATACCTATAAGCAGTTTTATGTACTCCCTCCATTCTGGACTTTTTGAGTTACATTTGATCTTTAATTTTATTAAATAAAATCTTAAACTATGGTATACTATATTATTACTAGTTACATGCCTGTGCATTGCAACGGGGACAAAAAAATTCATATAACACAACAACATTACAAACAATATTATGTACTCCCTCCATCCCACGGATTGTGTCGTTCCGAGGGGTAGATAAAAATCCCACGAAATGTGTCGTTGTAGACTGCCAACTCACAACATAGACCTGTAGCCTTATCATCTCACGCGTGCTCCTCTCGTCCACCAAACAAGCCGCAACCTCTGCCACCCGAAAAAAAAAAGCCGGAAGCTCACCTCCACCCGTTTCCATCGAAGGAATCCATGTCGCACGCCGGAGAAGGGGAGGACGAGGGCCGCCCGAGCTACTCCACTTCCTCCGTTCCTTGGCGCTCGCGACCGTGGCCAGCAGGCGCGGGTTCCATGGCAGTGAGGGGCGAGATCCGGCGGGGCGAAATCGAAGGGCAGGGCGGACTGGACCAGGGGGCGGCGGAGTCGTGGCCCGGCGGCGGCGGAGTCCAGGCACGCGGCACCGGACTCCAGGGATTTGGAGCCCAGGCACGCGGCACCGGACTCCGGGGATTCGGAGCCCGGGCACGCGGCGGCGGCGGAGTCGAGGCCTGCGGCGGCGGCGGATTGGAGAGGCGCGGCTGCGGCGGAGTCCAGGCGCGAGGCGCCGCTGGATTCGAGGGCCACAGCGGCGACGGAGTCCAAGCACGCGGCGCCGGACTAGTTGAGGCCGCGGCGGCGGCGGATGGGAGAGGAGCGGCTGCGACGGCGTCCGGGCACGAGGCGCTGCTGGATTTGAGGGCCACGGCGACGACGAAGTCCAAGCACAGGGTGGCGGACTCCAGGGACTCGGCGCCGGCCGAGTCGAGGCCCGCGGCGGCCGCGGACTCCGAGACGCGGTGGCGGCCGAGTCGACCGCCACGGCGACAGCGCAGTCCATGCGCGTGGTGTGCGGCGGAGGGATCTGTCCTTATTTGGTCGGAATCGACGTTCCCCTGCTGTTCCCCATCCACATCGGGCAAGAAACGGAGGCGGGGCTAGGATTCAAGCCATCCCCGACTCGGAGGATGGTGGCAGCGACGGCGGTGAGGTCATCTCGGACTCTCAGGATGCTGCTGCCGACGAGTGTCTCATCATCTCTGAGACAGTTGAAGAAGATGGACAGGGCTGGCCCAACTTTGATACCGATGACGACGATGAAGTTGTCCCCGAGACGAGCTGCAGGACCTCGTCGACATGAAGGCCACGGACGTGCAAACAAGCAAGGATGACACCGGTGCGGAGGAAGTTGGAGTTGATCCTGATGCTTGAGACGGACGATGAATCCATCGCATTACACCCCAACAATACATCAAGCAAGGAGGAATTGGTCACAAAAAAGAAAAAGGTAAATATCGTTGAGAAAACCTTTGATGAATTCAGACTGGATTGCATGCTTAATATTTATCCTGAATGGGCACATCCTCTTGTGAAAGAGATTTTCAAGCCTAAAATTGATTAGTAAGCAATGATCAGTTCATGTTGCTTTTGGAGTATATGTGTCTAGGTCTATGACATGATGTAGTGCAAATGACCAAATGTGTATGCTTTTGGAGTGCTTTTGTTGTTAATATATGATGAAGTAGTGGCTGAATGAAGTAGTGGCTGCTCCTTGTGGTTCTTGTTATGTGAAAAATGTTGATCTATGTATGTCAAGTGGTTCTTGCTATGTGAAAAATGTTGATATATGAATGTGAAGTAGTGCTGATTTCTGTGTATGCTTGTCCTGTAAATGAAGCATTAGAGAACGAGTAAACTGAACATTAATAGATACACCATCATATAGCCTGCTTAGCTTTACACCAAAAGGAGTGCATGCCTGTAACGTCAAATTGCTCCAGGCCAAGCACGCTTAACCTTAGAGTTCTTTAGAGATAATCTTCCGAAAAAGAAGTTGCAACTTGTTGACATGAGTATTCTATCAATCCTATTAAGCCCTGGGCCAGGATGTTACACACTCACCCCCTTAGAAGACCGACGTCCTCGTCGGTCAACCCCGAGCCAGGAACTTCCTCTCTTGGCCACGTCCATGTGTCCACTACCAGCGCATGTGCCATGCCGTGTGACCACTCCGGGCCCACACCAGCCATGCACACCATGCCTGTACACGTGCAACACATGCGCCCGTGAAACCGCGAGAGTCGGCTCGATACCATCCGTAACGTCCCGGAACTCCGGCCGGGCCCGCTTACACCTGGCAGCTTAATAGGCCCTCAAGATTTCCCCACGGACCAACACTAATCTTTTCTACGCACTTTGTCGTCACTCATGCACACCCGGGAATCACTTCCCGGTCGGTCACCCATCCCTAAATTGCTGCAGGCCAAGCACGCTTAACCTTAGAGTTCTTTAGAGATAAGCTTCCGAAAAAGAAGTTGTAACTTGTTGACATGAGTATTCTATCAATCCTATTAAGCTCCGGGCCAGGATGTTACAATGCCAACCCATCATATACCATATTTACACCAGAAGGAGTTCATGCCAACCCATCATATGCCCTATTTACACCAAAAGGAGTTCATGCCAACTGAACCTTACATTGCCTTACATAAACCGAGCCTTAGATGTCAACTGAACCCAAGTAGTCAATGACCTCATGGTACAGCTGGGTGTCACAACTAAGCCTTCTAGGCATGGTGCCGAGTGCCTCCAACCTTGCTTTGTTCATGTGAGGGATTTTGTACCTATTGCCACCTCTGATTTTCATGACCTCTAGCATGCAGCCTTGTAGAGTTAGAAACACCCTTCTCAGGAGATAAGATTCATATTCATCATATTTCCTCTCAACATTATCAATTAGTTCATCTATGTTTCTAGCATCCGCCTCACATGTGAGGGCTTGTAGAGAAGCAAAGAACCCAAGATCAAGGCAATTCATATCCGGGGAGTTTGGAGGCTGGTTCATTAGCCTAATGTCAAGTCCAGTTTGTAGTAGTGCCGTAGCAAATTGCTCATCATCAACTGGGACATGGGTTCTTGCATTATCCTGTTGTATCCATATTGTCCGGTTTCTATCGTCTCTAGGCCACTTTTGCATAATAGCTGGGAGTACTTTACAGATTAAATACGACCGCATTGTATCTCCGATCACGGTCATGGTTTTAGTCACAAGTGTACCCCTCTCTCTATTGCGGCTGCTCCTTTGTGCTGGTTCCTACACATACATGACAGTCAAATGGCAATCTAGGGGCATTCTATACATAAATGAATAACTTGAAGAAGGATGTGATACCTTTCTCACAAAAGGCCAGAAGCCTATCTTCCCACTAAAAATTTATGTACCTGCATCATCATACCTAGGCAAAGCAACAGCGGATAGAACCATTACTTTGTCAATTGAGTTCTTGTTACGCACTGTTCTATGTGGATCCACCTCTCCTGGTAACATGTAAAAGTTCTTCTTCATTGTTGTGGCATTAAACCACTTCTCGTCAATGTGAATAATGTTGTCCATTTCTATGAATTTTGGATCATGTGGCAACGTAGTGGGATCTAACATAGACATGCACCATCTGAGTATTTCTTTCATGTTTGTTTCCTTTAACTGAGGTTTCAGTGAATTAGAATGTCGACGTAGAAGTCCTTGTTTGAACCACCCATGCAGCGAGCTTTTGGATACCTCTATTGCTTTTGCTAATTTTGCAATAGTGGTTCTCTTGTGCAATTCAACAGTGGCAACCCTTGATAGGTCAAATTGCAACCTTTTACCACCATTTTTGGATTTTTTGGAAGAAACATCAACTGGTCGGCCTTGTGCACGACATTTTTTTGCTTCTCTCCATATACGTTGTACGGTGCGTTGGCTGACTGGAAACAATTGTGCTACCTCTCTTGTGCTGGTTCTTTTCAATTTTCCACGGTTACTTCTTTCCAGCAGTGCTTCATATATGTCTTGCCTTTGCCTTGTCGTCGTGTTTTTATTTGGGTTTGCCTCATTTGCATTTTGATCTTCATTTGAACTGTCATCGGAGTCCGACAACTCCTCTACATCAAAGTCGACGTCGATAACATTAGCATAGACACCATACTCCTCCATCTCCTGCACCATGGAAGAGATATCCACTGATATCTCCGTGTCTAGACCAATATCGGCATCTACAACAGCAGATAAGTATCATTACATGAGTTTTTTTGACATGAGCGTGCTACTATTACCTCTTTTGAATAATATAATAAGAGCAGATAACTATCATTACATATAGGTACAGGATAATAATCTCATGAAAGTGCACCCCTATCTTAATTGGTATGATCTGTAACCTATATGAAATTTCAAAATTTAGAAGCTCAAATTGGCATATTCATGCCTGGCACATTTGACTTTTTTTTTGTTCATTTACAGATGCCATTTAGACTCTTAAAAGTTTGGATTTTTATTCCATAACATGAAAGGACAGTACTAGGCTCTGTTTTGCAAGCTGACCACTACTATACTTATTCCAGGCAAACCTTGTTTGATTAAATTAGTTTGTTCCAATTGGCTTATTGTTGAATGTCACCACTTTTGAATAATATAGCAATGCTAGCAACAGTATAAGTGTGCAGCTAAAGAAAAGAAGAACGAATGAATAGGTCCTACAATAATGAATATTTGCATGCTCAGGAAGACTAATATAACTAGAAACCTGTGCAGCTAAAGCGATGGAAAAACTGATTCTGTGCATCTAAAGAGAAGAAAAAAAACCATTCAACCATGTATAAGTGTGCAGCTAAAGAAAAGAAGAAAAAAAACTGATTCACCATGTGTAAGCATAAATCTGACCTGTGTCCATGTGTTCTTCAGGTTGGACATCGTTGAGATCAAAGGGAAAGCCTTGGTTGTCATCACCTCCATGGATGTGAACTTCAATTTGTTGTTGCCGCTGCTCATCATCAGGTGCTTCATTCAGGTCTGGCAACATGTATTCATCTCCCTCATCTGGTGGCCACTTCAGATCCCCTATAGCCATGGCTGTTATGTGATGTGTGGTGTTTGTTTTGGCTTTTGGTTCATGTCTGATGATTTAAAGACTGAGGTGAAAATGTAACCTGTTTGAATTTGGCGCTATGCATCTGGCGCCATTCTTTGACTGAAAATGAAAATTTGTAGGCCCATTGTTTGTTGTTTAGTGCATGTACTGATGTTGTCCGGTTGTGCTTTTTCCCACCCAAAACAGCAATAAACGAGGGTATAGAGGACTTTTTCACTCACTGTAATTTTGGCTCCCCCATCCCAAAACGACACAATCCATGGGATGGAGGGAGTATTGATTATGTTACACAACAACATTACAAACAATATTATATAAGGATTTCATACTTCATATATCCCTAAAATCCTTGGACAACTACTTGCACATGCAATATACTGAGTCAATAACTATTTTTGCAACACCCAAAGTATGCTCCTTTTACTCTACTCCACACAATACATGCATGTCATCTCATTCTGATCTGCACTCAATGCATGCTCATTTCACTCTGAACCACACAATATGCGCATGCATACCGCACTGAGTCAAACTTGACTGATCCAACTTCTCTATATAACCCCAACCCTGCTCATTGAGGTATGAATGAGAACGCTGCTCTATATTACATAAGCAATGCATAACACACGATCTAAAAAACAACTGACTTGCCAAACACACATGCCCAATTAGCTAAATTATACAGTTCCGTATTCAATAAAATGTTATACTTCCATTAAAAAAGCAAAAGGGTATCCTGCATCATAGTCAGGTATAAACTTCCACCAAAGTAGCTGCTACTATCATGTATTAATGCTATCTTGACTTTGAGGGTTAACATTTTCCTTGTTGCATACTGAAGAGCAAGGCTGCACAATACAATTATGTCCTCCTACAACCATAAGGAACGATCAAAATTGAGTTCGGCAAGGTACATAAAATTAATAGACTGGACTAATGTTGACTAATTGGTTGAATGGGCCACCTTATTCAGTTGGTGTTTTTTCGAGCTTTTGCAGCTTAGCATGTGTAGAACTTCGTGCCCTATTGCATGGAGCTGATTACCCGCAATCTGTTGTTTTATGCTTATTAGCATGACAGACTTCACGTCGATTTGTCAGTAATGCTTTCTTCTCCTCAGCAGGCATGTCTGCATATTCTTCACAAGCTCTTTGCCTCTTTCGCTCTTCCAGATCAGCGACTTGTGTTTGTTCTTCAATCTTCAAAAGGCATACTCTGAACTTTACTTGTGTTCGCAATGTTGGTAATGTCCCTAAACAGGTTCTGACCCCTACCTCCCCTCGAAGCTTCCATCTACACGAATGATTTTGTTAAAGTTCCATTTCAGCTTGTTAGAAAAAAGCACTATACAAAAACACAAAACATAAAAGCAAGCATAAAATAACAATATTATCTTGAAGGAACCTAAAAGGCATAATGAAACATAGCAGCAGCAACGAAATGATCCAAGATCAAGTAAAAAAGCAATTGTGATCCATTCTCCTTTTGATTCTAAAACTTATTGCAACCAAGAGAACTATTATCAAACATAATGCAGGATTCTATTTTCAGAGGCAAGTTTAGGGGAAGAAAACCAGGACTATGGAACTGGTTCTCACAAAGAACTGAAATGTTCTTTCCTGTAAAGGTACAAAAATATTTTATCACCCTATTACTGCATTAAGGGTATAACCATATCACACTATTCTAGCATTACTCTATTTCCTTTTTATATGCTACAATATTTATCAAAATATACATCTTTTATTTTAATGTCTGAAATTCCCAAAACTTGCTGTCTAATACAGTCCTTAGGACACTAATCAAAATGAATGAAACATATCTTTTAACTGGAAGGCATAGAATATCAACTGAATTCTGCACAAATATTGTGACACGAACAGATGAAAACACTAATTGAACAGCAGCGGATGCAATAGGAAGGATACATGCTTACCTGTTAGGTTATTTAACTTTGTGGTTGCTTCCAGCTAAACATTAAACAACTCCTATAGAAACAATAAGAGAGAAAGGTTGAACATACTACCATATTTCAGAATCTACTTATATATAAAAGATGCAACCCACTAAGAGTCATTCAATGCTATTTCTCTAGCTCCACGTTACGTCAAATCATCTCCAACCCACTAAGAGTCATTCAATGCTATTTCTCTAACTCCACGTTGCGCCACATTATCTCAAATAATTTTAAACATTAGATAAAAATTGAATGTTAGCGATTATAAGCTATTTTGAACTTTTCAAATCTCTGCCACGTCATTTAGAAAGTTAGCACTCCCAACTATCATCTATGACTCTTATCTATCCGTCCATGCATCAATATCCTCATGTCACTTCATGTTATCCGATCACCACAAATTAAGGTAGAGAAACTATTGTCTCCAAATACCTTCATTACTACTCCACCTTTTGTTCCTATGTCTTTTCTGTTTCTATTTACTTTCTTTTTTGGGTGTTTGTGAAGTGTTTTTTTTCATATTATATAATGTGCCACGGCAACGCGCGGGGTATCATCTAGTACTGTCATAATAATCAGTACCATCACATAATTATGACATATAAGAATTCAAATAATTTTTTCAGAATATTGTGATGATGTGATCACATAAAATTTCAGAAACCATGCACACCAAAAGTACAGGAGCACAAGCATTTTAAAAAGAGCATGATGCCTTTCTTCTTTCGCATTAAGTTATTCGGCTTGTTTCAGTCACACATCTCACATAATTTTGCTCCATTCTCCTTAGGATAGGCTTTGGATTGTTGATGAAAAGGGTGGTGGTGATTTTTGTTTGCTGGCGATGGGTTTTTATCACAGGCTGGACGAAAATTGAAGGTGAAAGAATTCACCTATGATATTTCTGGCAGTAGAGATATTTCCCTTGTCATCTGGTCCTGCTACTTCATGAATGGCAATAGTTCCAAATAAACATGACAAAAAAACATCTAAACTGAAAAAAGAATGCAAACGAAAGGGCATGTTCATAGTCAGAAAACAGATTTGTAGTGAGTCAAATGAGACTAATATCACAGTTCCTGGGGGGGGGGGAGAGAGAGAGAGAGAGAGAGAGAGAGAGAGAGAGAGAGAGAGAGAGAGAGAGAGAGAGCACCACCTTGAGATCCTCAAAGATATGGAAGAGCACCCTGTTGTACGCCACTTTCATATTCCCCTCAAACCCCTGCACGCTGTCATGCATTTTAAAAATCTCACATTTCTCATATCATAAGATAACTAAGATAGATTAAATCACAGTACATAGTATAAAAGTATATACCATTAAGCAATATCAGTATATTATAGTTCCAAAATTAGCGATATACATAGTAAAACATTGCTAATCTGAGCTGTCTCAAAGCGAAAGAGCCTTTACCTCACTGGTAAGATGGCTGAGTAGCACCTCCTAGATCCTAGGTTCGACTCCCAGTGGGAGCGAATATGCGATCTGGGTTAAAAAAATCTCCTTGCCTCTCCTTGCACCAAAGCATTTGGTTAAGGTCGCTCATGATGGCCCCGGCCTAGGTTCTCGGAAGGCTAGTGGCCCCAATGTAGGGGCGGAGGGGGGGGGAGGGGGTTCTGGGGTTTTCTTAATCTGCATGAGAGGATCTTCTTCTTAAATGCAATGCCCGAGGGCCGTCATACCCCCCGCACGTCAAGTTTTTTTTAGCTGTCTATAACCATCTAAATAATAACCCCTTAGGGCAGCATTTTAGGTAGGTTTTTTATTTTGCATTTATGACACTTCAATTAAGATAAGAATTAATATAATAAAGAAGTGCTCATCCATCTGGATAACTCCCTGAGCTGTCTAAAGCCATCAATATTAGGATCTAGGAAATAATGAGAAACTAAGGTTCAAATAGCTGTGAGGGAAAAAAATACACTCTACAGTATACATGTCCGCACGATGTAACCATTTTCTGTACAGCAATACAGTTGATTAACAGAAGAAATTGGGAGATGCACATTCAAACGTTGAGAACCTATTAAAACCAACAAAATTAAAACTTTGCAGGAATTTCCAGACTAAGCAGCCATATGTAAAAGTTATCCCTCAATTGCACACATATGAGACGAGAAATCTCTACTGCATGAAAGCGAGCAGTGCAGCCACTCTGTCCGAGAACATTTGACGCACTTGAACTCGTGGTTGTCGGCAGTTGCCTCGTTGGCTCCACATCAGTGCCTGCCCCAACACAGGACTTGCACGGCAGCGGTGATCGCGGCCCGGTGTTGAGGGGCAGGTGCGAGGTGGAGGATGAATTCGCAACGACCGAGGATGATGGCGTGACGATGGAGAATTCGTGGCGGGGGATGGGCGTAACGGAGAAGGGCTCCGTGGCTGGCATGGTGGCGGCGGGCGAAAGGGTGTGATCCTTCTCAATCTGGCCCTGGAGCGCCTCCACCTGCTCGTCCTAGCTAGCGCTGCCGGAGTTGTGGGCGCGGCAGCATAGGTGGCGGCTTGGCTGGATGGAGGTGGAGGACGGGAGCGCAGGCCGTGGTATCAAGAATTGCGACGGATGATGGGATCACAGGATGGCGGCAGTTGTTTGTGAGGATGAGAGGGTTGCGGGTTGGGGGTCGGGGTGCGCGGATTATTCGGATGGCGTAAAATCGCAGGTTCGACCAAAAGGGTGAAAAAAAGAATTCATTGCTGATTTTTTCATTAGTAAAGAAAATTTTATTATAACTTACAGTTTTGTATATTTGACATAACACTTTGTGTATGATGAATGGCTAAGTGTAACTCAAAAAGTCAACAACAGGAAGAATTTAAAAATAGAGGACCCACTATTTTTCATAGTAAACCAATGTATATATATAGCAAGCTGAAATTTTGGAATTTAGGATCAAGCTCATAATAAATATAAATTCTCGTATATTAGGAAACTTAAAATATAAATCATAATTTTAGTTTTCCAATAGAAAAGAATTTATACATATAATTACTTTGAATAGAAAAGCGTTTGTCTCAAGAATACACAAGAATTTGTTGTTTTATAAGCTTGATCCCTGCCTTCTCAACGAAAGGATACTTTCGATCTATATCTTTAGGTGCACCTTCGGTTAACAATGTTGGGACGGGCTCCCATGGAGCTACGCTACCAAACTTATTTGGTGATGCAGTAGGGAAATAGGAGAAAGAACAAGATTTTTTTAAAGGTGCAACCCCACCTTTGAGTCGTCGAAGAGGCAGTAAGAATTTCAGAAAATGACCGGCCCTTATTTCTCTCTTTGCTAAATTCACGCTGCCATAGTATCTCGGCAGGAAACACTCACACTACTCCATTTAAAGCCTACAATAACGGGCAAAATCAACCAGTAGTATCGGACATGCCAGCCGATACTACGCTCACGTTATTAAAAATCAGACACAACCAATATCGGGCAAAAACGCCCGATACTACTGATCTACTAGAAAAGCAAAAAAAAAGACACATAGCACCGGGCTGGGCCAAGCCCGGCCCGATGCTAGCCCGCTGCCCAATTGCATCCGCTCGTCGCCGTAAATCTGCCGCCGTGGATCCGCCGTCGCCGCCCTATCGGAACCCGCGCCACTGCCCGCATCGTGCTAGAAGGAGGTCGTAGGAGGAGGAGGAGGTCTGCCGGAAGGAGATCCAGCCGTGGGGACGGGCGAGGCGTGGGGAGGAGCCGGATGCAGCCGCTTCCTCACCGGATCCGGATGCGGCGGCGCGGGACCGGGCGCGAGAGTGGCGGCGCGATGCCGGACTGCGAGGTCGGCGCGGCGGCGCTGTGCCGGAGCGGCAGCGTGAGATCGGGGCAAGGCGCGCCGGCGCGGGGCCGGGCGCGAGAGTGGCGGCACGGTGTCGGACTGCCGGGCCAGCGCGGCGGCGCGGGGCCGAGCGCGGTGGCGCGGGACCAGGGCCGATCGCGACGGCGCAGGGCCGAGGCAGCGCGCGGCGGCACGGTACTGGTGCTGGGAGCGGCGGCGCGGGACCGGGCCAGGCGCGACGGCGCGGGGCTGGGCGCGGGAGCGGCGGCGTGGTCGTGCAGGAGAGAGAGAGAGAGAAACGAGAAAGGCACGAGACACGATTAGGGTAAGGACCTGGTGTGTGAGAGGGTGTGGGAGGAGTCGCCTTTTATATTATAGTTGTTTGTTTGGGCTTGAGGGTTCAGTTTTGTGGGCTTTATGGGCCAAATCTTTAATAACGGGCACATGACGTAAGCAGCCCGATATTAGTAGATTTTTTTAATAACGGTCAATGATGATGTCATCGACGTCCGCTATTAATGGGTCACCACTATTTTTAATAGCGTTGTGCTCGCCGATGTCAGCGGCGCCCGTTATTACAGTGACCCTGCAATAGCGCTGCCTTCGATGACGTCAGCAACATGGTCTAGCAATAGCGTTTTTCTAGATGCCCGCTATTACTGAAAAATACCCCCTTTATATTGCTGACCTTTTTTATAGTAGTGTCAGTAAATCCTTTTATTTGCGAGTGTCCCTTGAAGGCATTCGGCAAAGACGTGACTGTCACATGTCTGAGTGTGGGAGGAAAACACTCGGCCATGTTTGAGTTTGATGAGTGTCTCTAAAGAACACTCGGTAAAGTTTGGACAGCCGTCGGCAAAACTCTATTTGCCGAGGGTTTTTCATTTCCGAGAGTTTATACTTATTTGCTAAGTGTCATTTGTTCGACCATCGACAACGATTTCTTTGTATCGAGTGTTTATGTTTTTTTCGAGTGTCTTCTTTAGGGACACTCAGCAAAGGAGCTGTTTGCTGAGTGCCCAAGAAAAGCACTCGGCGAAGTGTTTGGCACATGGAAACGATGACTTTTCCAGTAGTGGCTCTGTGTGTAGTTAATTCTGTCTGTTTTCTCCGGTGTGGCCTTGTACAGCTTTTGTGTGCAGTTTTCTGTACAGTTCATGTTCATCTCTTTTTATGAATATAACCTGCCAGTAGGGGTTCCCCTAGTGTACATACCTAAAAAAAGTAAAAAAAATGTAATCCGTATATATTAAATGATCATAAAAGAAATTTCCAAATTGGTAAACATAAACAGTTCGATCCATCCTTATCATAGTGCAAATTTGTAAATGTTACTTGGTAAAACATAAGTCTGCATACTTTGAGTCTATAATGTTAACCTGAAAACATAAATCAGTTTAGGGCTACTTTGGATTCAAGGAAAAACATAGGAAAAAATGCAGGATTCAATTCCTATGGAATTATTCCCCATGGCATCCTTTGGTTCACAGGAAAAAACAAAGAAAAACTTCCATAAGAATGCAATCCTATGGCTCATTTCACAGGAAAAAAGAAAGAGGTCAGACCTCTTGGAAATTTCCTATAGGAATTATAAACGTTGTTGTAGGTGGCTAACTCTTGCTCATCTTACTTCTTATACATCATTAGTGGGAACAAGAACACACTACAACAATCTGGCACTGTAGCCACGCACGCCAAAACCATGTAGCCACGTCAAGTAAAATTACAAGAAAAATGGCCTCTAGGCACGTTTATATTGCTACGTTTTTATAAGCGTGCCTACATAAGTAGCTAGACACACTTTTTGACACGATTTTGAGAATGTATCAACATGACATGCTCTTAGAGACGCTTTAACGTAAATAAAACGATAAACACGTTTTATGACATGCTTTGTAAAACATCACAAAGTGTTACGATTTTAGACACGCTTTGAACCATCGGTATCCAATGTAAAGACGTTTGTTGACATGTTTTAGAGGGAATCTCAAAATGATATGGGATTGAGAGATGCTTTAATCGTATCCCACGACATTAGATACGTTTGCTAATACGTTATTGAAATCGTATAAAAAGTGAGATGATATTAGACACGTTTTTATCGTATCTACCCTCGTTTAGAGACATTTTTGACATGCTATTGAAAATCCTAGAGACGTTAATGCACTAAGAGAACATGCATATAAAACAATATATGGTCAAAGAATGTCAACTTTGTTTCCTAGGTGAACTGGTTAGAGCTTGTAGAAAATGACGAAGTCACAGGTTCAATTCCTACTAATTGCATGAATAAGTCAATCGTTTAGAACAAGTTTTACAAGAATATTTTTTGATGCATTGTATACAATGTGTCTATATTTATAGAAACACAGTCTAAATGTATCAATAACATCGTGTCTAAGATTATTAACATGTCACAAAACGTGTCTACTATAATACATACAACGCATTCGTGAAAACGTATCTATAAACATATCTATGCTGTATAGCATCTCTATTAAACGTCTTATACTTCAATAGACATGTTTTCAAAAATCATATTTACCAAGCTTTGACACGGCACGTTCGGAGATGCCTCGGACACGATTTATGAAGACGTCTCTATTTTTTGATTGAGACAAAATAAACGTATCTAGACCTTAAATAAAGCGTGTCTACAGGGGGTGTTTTCTAGTAGTGATGGACCGTGGCTACAGTAGGGGGCGCTATTGTGGTCGTGGACGTGGCTATAGAAGCCACTGTAGCCACGGCTAGCTTTGTGATCCGTGGCTATTGAGGCCTCCACTAATAGCCACGGTCCATGTATTCAATCATGGCTATAGTGGTCTCTATAGCCACGGTTGAAGACGTGGACCACGACTATTGTTTTTTTACCGTATAAAAGTCGCGTTCGGATAGCACGGGAGCCCACTCGAACGGTGGCTGCCCGAAATTTGAGACAAATTATGAAAACCGAGGGGGAAGGTTTTGAGTTTGTTTTATTGTAGAATTTTGTTCTCCACCGTAAGGGAAACTCGTCCGATGTATTTTTATTGCTATAATGTTGTAATTAAGGAGAATTTTAGGTTACCATTTTTCTTAGGTTTTGATTCTGATTTGTCAAATTTTTCTATGTTTGTAGGTTTGTAGTTGGTTTGAGTTGTTTATAATGGGCTCATACATCATGTATTTATGTTGCATACACAAAAACTCATGTCTTCCAAGCTCTTTTCATGTCCAACAATTTAAGATCTACTTTATGCTCTCTTAAGAGACCTAGAGCGATTTAATTATTTAAATATTTCTTTTGAGTCAATCAAAAATAATTTGTATATTTTATTTTTATGTATTCTAGCACATTCCTTATACAATATATTAGTTCCCTTTATGTTTCATTTAAATATATAATATTCATAATGGTAATTATATTAATTATAAATTAATTAATAATTATTGTTTTCACGTAATGCATGTTTAGATGGATAAATCATGGATATATGAAGAATCAAGATCGAGTGCATATATCCGAGATCAAGTCAATGTATTTCTCAAGGGGCTGCCCTGCCCAGACATGCTAAGCATCTAGGAGGGCAAGAAATATATTGTCCAAGCATGGACTGCAAGAATAAAAAATTATGGATGGATACAAGTATAATAAAATCTCGCTTAGTGAGGAGGGATTTCAGAACAGTTTGTCCAAGTTAACGAGTGTGTTGATTTTCATGTTGATGACTCATCCGAATAGTCTACTGATTTTGATGTTGAGGAATTGCTATGTCATGTTGAACCGTCAGTTTCACTCAATGCAGGGGCAACGAGAGGGCTTGATCACTTTGCAATGATAGAGAAGGTATTTGTAACACCCCAGAAAAAACATTCTAGAGTATTACCACAACTACACTACTAGAACAATTAGCATGATTATCGATAACACAAAGAGCAAGACAACTATCAAACATAAAGAGCATGGAAGCAATAAGATATTCAACGAAATCAATAGCATTTAGCATTCCAACAGCAATATTTATAACACTATTAAGCTCAAACATTGCTCCACCACTCCAACAGTGTAGTCTAAGTTAGAGAATCCTATGTTATTTATTATAACTGCTAGAACACAACTAGAAACATGTAGAAAGTGAAGATATGTGCTTCTATTTCCGATCCCATGCTTGTGTCTTCCAAACTCAAGCACCTGAGGAAGAAAATTGATAGCGCATAAAGTTTATGAAAACCTCAACAAGTAAATGCCTTTAACAATATTATTTGAATCATAGTTTAGTTAAACAACAATTTAAATAGCTGCACCAAAAATATAGTGGTGGCTGAAATGTAACTCCAATTGGTAAGATAAAATATTAATAACTTGATAATATGAACTCCTATGCAAATGCAAATTCAAATGATGCGATGCAATGCATGACTTCACTTCTACCCTCGGATCCAAACAAAGGGAAGTGAGGGCTACAACCACATTGCTTAATTCAATGTGCGTTGTTGTACCAGTACTTACCGCACCAACATATGAATTGCCATGTCAATGCCAGGTGGGCCCGGATGAGCACAATTGCCACAATTCGTTACAAAAATGAACCGTGGCTATTGATTTTGTGCATATCATGTGCGGGGCCCACATGGCAGTGGCACCTAATAGCTATAGTTCGTTACGAACGAATTGTGGCTATTAGCTTTGTGCCTATGATGTGTGGGCCCTCGCTGGCCGTCTCCAACCGTGACTATTGCACTTCTATAAAAATCGGTGGCCGTCCGCTGTGCTAACCCTATCCCCTAGCGCCGTGGAGAAAGACGTCCATAGGCTGTCGTTTTTCTCCCAAAAACTCACCGTCGGTCGCCGCCTCGCCCGCCCCGACCTCCTCCTCCATGGATCTAGCGTGCCGTCGAGAGCTCCTCCTCACCCCCGCATCCTCCCTCCTCGGACTCGTGTGCGCCGCTTGCTGCTCCCTCCTGGGGCTGGCGCGCGTCGGCTCCTCCCCGGTCGTCGGCTGCATGAGGTGCCCGACAAGTTCCTCCTCGCTGCCGCCGCCCCGAGCTGACGTGCCTCCTCCTCCCCGAGCTCGCATTCCTCCTAATCGGGTTCCTCCCCGGGCTCGCGTGCCCTCTCCTCCCCGAGCTCACGCATGTCGCTTCGTCGCCGACCTCCGGTGACACCTCCTCCCTCCCCTAGCTGCATGTGGTCCCCGACGAGCCCCTCCCTCGCCGCCGCCTCCACCATCCTCCTCGGAGCCACGTGAGCCTCATCCACCTCGAGCGCACGCGTGCCGCCTCCTCGCCGGTCGTCGGTGCCGCCTCCTCCCTCCTCCGGCTGCACGAGGTCCCCGGCGAGCTCCCCCGACTACCCCAACTAGCTCGCCCTCTATGCGCCCTACCCGGTATGCATGTTCCCCCTCTCTACTCCGTGGCTCCTCTCCGGAGAACTCTAGCTTTGCTGAGCGTCGGTGATTGCTGATTGCTCTGAATATGCTCTCAATTAACTCTTATTTAGCTCTAAAATTGGTTCTTGATGTGGCTCTGAATATTGCTCTGAATATGCTCTGATTTAGCTCCGGGTATGGTTCTGAATATTTCTCTTAATATGCTCTGCATTAGCTCTGATATTGCTGTGAATATGGCTCTAAACTTAGCTCTGAAATTAGTTCTGCTTTAGATCTGAATATTGCTATTGCTCTGAATATGGCTTTGTTCTGCCTAATGATGATATCTCTCAATTAAGAGCTAATTTGGAGCTATTTGTAGCTCGGTTTGAATATGGTTCTAAATATGGCTTTATTGTGCCTAATTAGCTCTGAATATGCTTTGAAATTTACCCTTAATTCTCTAATGGTGATATCTCTGAAATAGCTCTGAACATGGCTCTGAATATGGCTCTAAATTAGCTATGAATATGCTTTGAAATTTTCCCTTAATTCCCTACGATGATATCTCTGAAATACCTCTGAAAATGACTGTGAACATGGCTTTGTTGTGCCTAATTAGCTCTGAATTAGCTGGGAATATGCTATGAAATTAGCTCTGATATACTCTAAATATTATTGCTCTGAATATTGCTATGGCTCTGAATATGGCTTTGTTGTACCTAATGGTGATATCTTTGAATTCTAAGCTAATTCTGATATCTCTTCCCTAAGTGTTGATATGTGGTTGCTGCATATGTGTATCTTCTTGGCACACTTAATTCAAAGCTAATTTAGAGCTAATACTGATATCTCTTCCGTAAGTGCTGATATGTGCTGATGTGTGGTTAGACCACTATAGTATGCTATATTCCTCTTTTTTGTCTTGTTCCTATATTTTCTATATTTCATAGCTAGATCACTTTTTTATAATAAAAAAATATTTTTCCTCCCGTCTATTTTCTCCTGTTCTCTCTACTTCCCCCTTTCCTCTATTTCCTCCTATTTTCCTCTCTTTTCTTCTTTCTTTCCTCGTTTTTCTCCTTTTCTATCTACTTCCCCCTTTCCTATATTTCCTCCCGTCCCCTTGGTCTAGCCATGCTCGATGATGCGCTAAGTGAGATGAGTGTGGCAGCATGGGCCACATCCTCGGATATAGGAAACATGTTGACATACAAGACAATGACCTTAATGACAGCGTTGGATTCTTGTGCACTCTACTATGGATGAAAATGAGGAGATTCCCCCAGTACATGCGTGTCACCTGTCACACCCGAGTATGCATCCGTATGCGTGCCGGGAATAAGTTTTCACGCACACAGGACAAATAATGTGATAAAAGAACAATAACTTTATTAAATCGAATACTTACATCGTTATTGCCTCAAAGAACTAAATACAAATATACGCTAGCGGAAGACTCCATAACACCACAGGCAATCGATCGAGGGTCCGCACGCCTAGACCTTTCTCATCGGTGGTGTAGTCCAAACCTTCTTCATCTTCCGAGCAGCAGCAGTTGGTAGCAAAAGGGAAATAGCAAGGGTTAGTACATGGAGTACTCAACAAGTGTGGGAAATAAATGACATGCAAGTTGAATGAAAGGAAGGCTAACATATGGTTTGCAATAGAAAACACCTACACTAGTCAAGTTAATTTATGCAACCTATTTACTATGTGAAGCATGATCCAATAGGTTACCCCACCTGTTAGCCATTGTAAGCTACTCCACTTATAGTAAACCACACTAGATGGGCTCGTGAACGTGGACCGCCTATGAAAAGGCTTGAGCCGAGTAGATGGTCGACGAGCCGTTGAATGGCTCGCCTTAGTAATTGTGGCCCGGTAGTAGGTGGGCCCAACTTTCTTTATTTTACTCCAAAATTATATATAAATAAATAAATATTCAAATTAATTTTAAAAAAATAGATTAGAAAAAAAAACAATTCTTAAATTAGTTTGGCCAGCAAATTAGCTGAATTTCAATACAAGTGGATTATCAAATTCAAATTAATTAAAACATTCAATAGGAGAAAAAATGTCTTCAATGAATTTCAATTAAAGTGGATAGTAAATTCAAATTAATAAAAACAATTAAATTAGATAAAAACATTCTTAAATTTGTTTGGGCCCATAAATTATAGTTAAATTTCAATAAAAGTGGATAATAACATTCAAAGTAATTCAAAAATTGGATAGGACAAAAGATGTCAGTAAATGAATTCCAATAAAACTGGATAACAAATTGAAATTAATAAAAAAATTTGAATTAGAAGAAAAAAACATTCTTAAATTAGTTGGGCCCTCAAATTAGTTGAATTTCAATAAAAGTGGATAATAAGATACAAATTATATTGAATTGAAGTTCCATAATCTCTCACAAGTATATAAGTATTAATTAGCCATTACAAAACATTATACGAAACTATATATTAGCCATTAACCAACTTTCCATTACATCCATTGTCGCTAGCACACATGTATGGTGACAGTGATGCATAAGCCGAGCTGTGTTTGAGCTTTAACTTTTTTCATGTCCGCAAAGAGGAGACCTCGTCAAATTGTTTGTGCTCTTCCGGATCTTTAGCATTTTGAACCCCACTAATTCTTTGTTTTCTAGAGAGAACAATATACTTTTTTTCGTGTTCGGGCCCGAGTACATAAAATACTTGTGCAACACGTTGATCATATTTATGGCCTACATGATTGAAGGAAACGAGAGTGAAGCCATATTCATCCATCTCTACATTTTGTGGGTGCTTGACCCATTGATACTTAAATATGATATCCGTACAGGTGAGTTCCCAAATTTCTTCAATAAACTCATAATAGTTGTTGTCTTTTAACATGTTGTTCTGTGTTGTTAAACCGACACTACTATTTTGGTTCCGACTCTTCCTGTCCTTATCCCTAGTGTAAAATGTAAAGTCATTAATATCATAGCCTTCTCACGTTGCAACTAACTCATTACAGACCTTTTGCCAATAGATGCATTGTCTGTTCATCCCTTGTTTCACTAATTGGGATATTTTGGTTCTTCAACCACCATGTAAAGTTTTTCTTGTGCTCTTTCGTGATCCAATCCTCGGAGTAATTTTCATTTGCTGCACGAAGTTGCTCCAAGTGTTGCCGGTTGTACGGCTCTACAAGTCGTAATCTGCTGCAGGGGGCTGAAATGTGCTTGACTCGCCAATCGATAATTCTTGTCGTTATATGTTTTCTTTCCTGTTGTTCCTTGGCCGAAAATTCTTTCTTCATGACGTGATTTCGATACACCAATTCTTTTTTCATCTTCATTGTAATCATTGTAAAACTCAATAACCTCTTCAATTGTATATGCCTCTATCATGGAACCCTCGGGGTGAGTCCGGTTGCGAACATGTCTCTTCATAATGGACATAAATTACTCAAATGGTAACATATGATGCAAATAAACAGGCCCAAGAATAACAATCTAATCAGCTAAGTGAATCATATATTGCTCCATCAAATCAAAGAAAGACAGAGGCATACACATTTCAAGTTGGCACATTATCTCTATCATCTTTTTATGTATCGTGTCAAGATCAGGAAGGCTTATCACCTTCTTAGATATTGAGTTCTAAAAATGACACATCCGAATGATAGCCAACTTGATATGAGTTTGCTTAACGACCCTAATTGTGACTACGAGAAATAGCGAAAGCATCATATGACATTCATGTGTGTTGTAGCCATTTATCTTCAAGTCGATCATTGATACAAACTTCTTTATGTTTGAACAGAAACATGTGGGGACTTTTATCCCTCGTAGACACTTGCAGAATGTCGTTTTCTCCTCGACGGTTAGGTTCCAACAAGATGGTAGAATGTAATACTTTCCATTCGCGCTTGGCTTAGGATGAAGCCCATGATTTATGTTTAACTTCTCTAGGTCGCTTTGTGACCGCAATCCATCATTTGTCTTACCTAGAATGTCCATAAAAGTGCCATTGCAATTATCAAGACACTCTTTCCGACATGCATAGGGTCTCCGGCTTGGGAAATCTCCAATTCTTTCCGATAATTTAAATATCGATGAAAGATCGATTGTTTTTTAAACGGCACGGCCGTATCGGCATTCTTTTGTTTCTTTCCCTTCTTCTTCCCATAGGTGTATTTGATATTTCTCACCATTTTAAACACAATTGATCGTCTCGAAGTTTAGGAGTCAGCTCTGTCTCAATTGTGCCATCAAATTCATCCGTCTTTTGACGATATTGGTGCCTTTTTGCTAACAATCTTTGATATTTTACATACACCAACATCCCCGAGAAAGGAAGGTACAAAAATGTAGTTTGGTACATGGTGAACATGTTGTCTTCCCTTTGATCTGCCCGTTGAGATCCGAGTGTGTTGGGTTATCACCGACGATGCAAAGAATAATGGTGTGTAGGGTGAACACTTCCTGTCCGTGCGTATCATATACCTCCACCCCTTGTTCCCATAATAGTTTCATGTCTTCCATCAATTGATCGACATCAATATCAATTCCAGTTTGTTTCGGACCAGAAATCAGCGTAGTTAATAGAAAGTACTTCTTCTTGTGGCACAACCATGAAGGAATATTATAGAAGCAACAAACCGCTGGCCAAGTACTTGCATGGGTTTGTCATCTCACCAAATGGATTCATTCGATATGTACTTAAGGCCATTCTTAGATTCGTCTTTTCTGAAGTATAATCGGGATGGTTAATGTTGAAGTTCTTCCACGATCGAGCATCAACAGGATGACGAATCATCCCATTCTTCTTGCATCCGTCATCATCGTTCTTTTGGACTAAGTTCTCGTGGTGAATGTGGATCAACAAATCCTCCACATCGAGACCACCATCCAAGTCCTCGCTTTCATTGACAAGTTGTTGCATATTCTCTGTTACTTTCTACCCTCACCCGCTCGTCGTGGTCAGCTCTTGCTTATCACCTCTTCTATGTGGCCACCTTGCGCATCCGTTCCTATTTCACCGTGTTTTGTCTAGATATCGTAGTCTTTAACAAATTCTTTCTCCAACACGTACTCACGGATAGTCTCGGGTGCCTCAAACATAAATAGGTTTTTAGCTCGGGTACAAGGACAATAGATGTATTGTGTACCCCTACTTCTAGCTTGTTGCTTCACTGCTTCAACAAATCCCATAACCTTTTGGAAATATACAATACCAACTCCTCCCCCACTAGTGTACATCCAACATCGATCTTCCATCTTCTATATATGTATCATAAATAAATAAATGAATAATTATTAAATCTAGAAAAAAATAATTATATGCTAAAAAGCAAAATTCAATGCTAAATTAAAAGCTAAATGGAAAGTTAATAATAAAATATAGACAGAAGAATATTCATTAAAAGCTAAACTCTATATCACATACTATAGGTATATGTGATGACATAAATTTTTATTAAAAAAAAACTAGATTTATGAATAAAACCTAGATCAAAAACTATATTTAGATCCAAAACTAGATCCCTATATAAAACGGTTAAATATACCTATAATAGGCATGAAGACCATAATAAACAACCTATGAGAGGCATGGGAGCACTAACCATGCCATTTTTACGTAAAAAAAGTGGATCCAAACCCTAGGATAAATAACCACCAAATAAGAGGCTAACATTATGGTTAAACACCAAAAACATACATGGTACCGCTTGGATTTACCTCCTAGAACAAATTGGTTGAAAAAAAATAGATTCAAAATCTTCCCCCTTCTTTTTTTGAAATTTTCCGCCCTCCGTACGGACACAATGTCCGAAAGCTCGCGAAAACAGAACTCCTGTCGGGAGGAAGGGGATGAATTTATATACTGTTAGCAACAAAATCGGGCAAGATGATGTCACCGGTGTGACGATATTATAGGAACCCTGTAATATCGGATGCTGTGACATCACACAGCAGCCGATATAGCTATATCGTTTTTTTATTCTCACTATTAATGAAAAATGAGCCATGATATTGCCGCCTACAATTGTAGTAGTGGGCAGCCGTTTGCCTAGCGCAACTGCCGCCACCGCCGGGCCGCATGTCCCCCCCCGGGGCCACCACCGCGACTGCTCTCTCTCTCTCTCGCGTTGTCGGGCTGCACGCCAAGGTCGTAGCCACTCGCCTTGTGCCGCTGCTGTGGTCGCTTGTTCGTGCTCGCCCCACGCGTTGCGGCTGCTCGCTCCACATTGCTGGGCCACATGTCCCGCTGCTGCTCGTCTAGTTCCAATGATTTGTAGACTCGTGTAGTTGCTATGATTTGCATAGTCAGTTACAAAGGTTACAGTACTCCAGTTACAACGGTCTGTCACCTCTCTATTTTTGGACGCCATGGACGAGCTCGAGGAGGTCCAATCCGGCACAACGCAGTTTTTGTAAGGACGCCTATGCATACACCCCTCCTCAATGGATGACACGCGTTCTCGTTTGCTAACGGCGTCTAGGCACTCACCGTAAGTCTCCGGCAGCTACACGACAACAGGCCATACTTGCAGCAGGAAAGCAGAGTCCTGTACATCAAAAAAAAAAAGAAGAAGAATACGAGTATTACTTTTGGCTTGTGGTGTTTACCATCCTTTTATTTAGCTCTTCATTATGCATTAGATAGAAATAAAGATAAATAATATGTGCATATAATATAATATAAAAACACAAAAGTAAATAATATATATTCTGTAAAAAATAAGCTTGCCCAATATATATAATTTCAAGACAAGAAATAGTTAAATTATACCTTTTTATTTTAATTTATCAAAAAATCAAAATCCAAAATAGGGCATATATTCTTCATATATAGTGCAATTATTAACTTTGTTGTGGTGGTGGTGATGGTCGCAAAGCGCCGAAAATATGAAAAAAGAAAGCACAGAAACGGTGACAACATACATGTACTGTGACTACGATAACATGTAGTGGTCAACTTCTAGATTATCGTAAAAAATATGAAAAGAAAGGAAGTACAAAGACAGTGACAATATAATATGTACTGATCACTGACGAGAACTTGCATACACCTGTCTCGTGAAATCGATTTGTTTTCGATTCGATCCTTCCGGTGTTGGTTTGGTTTGTAGGAAGACCCACAACAGCTATTATATAAAAAATTACCTGTGTTGTATTTAATTGATGACTTCAAAGTTACCGCTGTAGTAAAGCACCTCCGTGCATTACATTTCATTTGTTTATTCTCCATGATTCACATTGGGAACCTGGTTCACTTTTTTCTCTGTTCAATGGCGAAAAAGAAGCTTTACGGGACGCTGCGCCGTTTGCGGCCATCACTTGGAGCGTTAGGTAGGCACGAATCTTTCGCAGATGTGCGGCTACAGCAGGGGCCGTACCTACAGACACTCGTACGTGCCGATTTTCGCAATCCGGCATGGGGAAGAGGAAGAGGGCGGCTGGAGAGTGAGGAGATCCGGATCCTTGGGTCATGGCGTATCCATCTGAACAACCACTTTGAGGTTATTGTGGGTAGCGGCTGCTGCGATGGGAAAGAGCCGGGGCGGCCAGGGGTGCTCGTGTGGAGCTCATAAGAGGGAGGGATGGTGCATATAGGCGGTGGAGGGCCAAAGGTGGCTGTGGTACTCGCGACCACCGACTTCGCCCACCGCCGCGTCACTCTTCTTCTCCATCGCTGTCCTCAGCGCTCCGCTCTCCTCTTATTCCTTCTCCAGCCCATTCCTTCTCTCTCTCCGTGCCAAGCAAATGGAAATGCAAATTCAGCTCGCCTCTCTCTTCCAATGCAAAATGCATCCCCATTTGCATGCCCGTGTTGAAGATTTTCATAATGCACAATACCTCTTGGAAAGGCAAAAATGAATTTGCCTGTTGGATGAGTCAGTCTTAGAAAAGTAAACAAAGAAACTGAACATAGTGGAACTAGAACATTGAGAGCTCTCAACGTGCAAGAAGCAACTTGGACCAACATGTGGCCAACTCGGATGTTCAGTGAACCCAAATGTCTTTTGTTGGGTTGACGTAATAATAGAATGGGCAGTGAAGGTTAGGAGATATGACTTTATTAAATACATTTATAATTGTCAATTGAGATGTTTAAAACCTTGCATAATATTTTTACTGTCTATGCACAATGTTGATTTGTTTAAGCAAGAACAAAGTACTTCCAATGATGGATTTGTTCCTGTTGCAGCCTGACTGATCGGGCAGGCAGAATTAGGAAAACTAATTTCTATCCCACGTGTTGAGGCTGGTGCAACTGAAAGCTACTCCCTCCGACCTAAAATAAGTATCGCGTATCCATGTCGATTAAACTTTCTAGGTTGAAGTACATTTTCTTGAAAACATTAGTAATATTTCTCTAAATAAACTTATTATGAAAAATAGATTTAATGACCTATCTAATGATACTAATTATGTATTATAAATGTTAATATCTTTTATACATAATATTTGATCAATGTCAAAAGCAATTCATTATTGATAGCAAAAAAATGAGATTTATTTTAGGACAGAGGGAGTAGAACTCTCATCACAGAACATGTAGACTTATTTATCAGTAACAGCTTGCTAGAAGAACTGTGGAGGTTCATTAGGTGTAAGAGTATCTGTTACTGAAGTTGTTAGAACAGAAGCAGTCAAAAGTATATGCTTACACACAGCATGTCCTCCCTAGTCCCATGCTCGCCTCTGTATTAACGCCAGCGCTACGCCCCAAAGAACCTCCTCCAAAACCAAGGCTCAAGGAAACATTCCCTCCAAGGCTGGAGCACCAGACAAAAACATCTCCAGGCTTTGGCCGTTCGGACACGGCCATTGCAGCATCGCGTACTCAGAAACTCCCTTGTTCGCAGCGACAGCGACGACCTATGTATGCGTGACGTTGACGAGTAAGGAACTATATATTGTGTAGACTTCACTAACACAGCACCACCGCACCGCCGGCCGGAGCACAGCCATGCAGCGCCAGCAGCACGAGGTAGCCGGCGCTCGGAGAGCGGGCCACGAGGCTGCCGCCCATCGGACAGAACGGCCCGGTGCCGGCGAGGCTCGGAGACATGCGGCAGATCACAGGCCGGCCACCCATCGGGCAGAACGGCCCGGTGAGGCCCGGAGACATGCGGCAGATGACAGGCCGGCCACCCATCGGGCAGAACGGGCCGGAGAGACCCGGAGACACGTGGCAGATGACATGCCGGACACCCACCGGAGAGACCCGGCCCGTGAGGCTCGGAGAGCGGCGGAGATGCCGGCCACCACTCACCGGACGGAACGGGCCGGCGAGGCTCGGAGAGATGCCACGGAGGCGGAGATGCCCGCGCGGCGGACGGAGAGGAAGAAGAGCCTGGAGACCCTCCTCGACGACGCCGGGCACGCTCGGGAGAAGCACCACCGCAGCGCGGTCCCGGCGCGTCCGGTGCCCGGCCCGGGCGAGAAGGTGAGGAGCTTCCCGGGCAGGGGCTGGAGTTCAAGGAGCTGTCCTACAGCGTCATCAAGAAGCAGAAGAAGGACGGCGTCCAGGTCAAGAAGGAGGTGTACCTGCTCAACGACATCTCCGGGCAGGCGCTCCGGGGGCAGGTCACCGCCATCCTCGGGCCCAGTGGCGCCGGCAAGTCCACGTTCCTCGACGCGCTGGCCGGCAGAATCGCCAAGGGGAGCCTCGAAGGGTCCGTCAGCGTCGACGGCCGGCCGGTAAGAACAGACGCAAAGATGTTAGCCGTTTCACATTAATTTGAGCCAAGCTATGCGTAACAACATGGTGAAGTGAAGGTTTCTATGTAAGGGAGCACTCAACTGAAAAACTCTGTTCAGGTGACCACGAGCTACATGAAGCAGATATCGTCTTACGTCATGCAAGATGATCAGCTTTTCCCCATGCTGACCGTGCTGGAGACGCTCCGGTTTGCTGCTGAGGTCAGGCTGCCTCCATCGATCTCCAGGGCTGAGAAGCTGAAGCGGGTGTGGGAGCTTATTGAGCAGCTTGGTTTGCAGGTACTGTATCCCTTCCGCTCCTCTGTTCCAGTTCATTTTTGTCCGGTTCCTCTGCAAAAATGTTATCTTGACATCTCTACATATTCCTGATTAGCATAATTTATTCCAGATTCAGGTAACTAGAAGCAGTAAAATTATGCATATACTTTATTGATGATATGTATCTTGATCGACCATAATTACCATATGGCAACACTCATTCAGAAAATCACAGAAACTTGTTTGACATTATACAAGAAAACAACCGGTTGATCTGAGACACTTATTCAATCAAAGAATTTGTGGTTCTCGATATACTACAAAATAGTGAAACAGAAGCACACCAACATAAGCATATTTGTTCCTAAGTAACTGTATGGAAATTACCTTTTCTTTATGAATTTGAATGCCATTAACAGACCACCGCTCACACATACATCGGGGACGAAGGGATACGAGGAGTATCTGGTGGAGAACGCCGCAGGGTGTCGATTGGCACAGATATAATCCACAAACCATCTCTGTTGTTTCTAGACGAACCAACCTCTGGTCTCGACTCCACTAGTGCATACAGCGTGGTGGAGAAAGTGAAGGAAATCGCAAAAGAGGGAAGTATTGTGCTAATGACGATTCATCAGCCATCGTTCAGGATACAGATGCTGCTTGACAGAATTGTCATCCTCGCTAGGTAATAACATATTGAATTCTATCACTGGGTAATTGTAATATTTATAAGGTTTGTATTATTCAATATATATATCACATTAAACCATCTTATGTGCTTCATGCAGAGGAAGATTAATCTATCTAGGCAGTCCGAATGCACTTCCAACACACCTTTCTGGATTCGGACGACCAGTACCTGATGGTGAGAACAGCATTGAATATCTCTTGGACGTCATTAAGGAGTATGATGAATCAACACTTGGACTTGAACCTTTAGTTGCCTACCAGAGAGATGGCAGCAAACCTAATGAAGCTGCAAAAACACCAATCCCAAAGACACCGAGGACACCATACCAGAAATCAGTGCAATTCCGACAAATGCAGCTCAAAAGTAATCAGTTTTCTGCCACAACAGCAACACCTCATGCAAATCCGTTCTCAAATTATGAGTCCTACAATATCGATGATGACGATGAGGATTTTGACAACTCTCTTGAGAGAAAATCACAAACACCAATGCACGCGGGAACCTCAACCTACCATCCTAGGCTAGCTTCACAATTCTACAAGGATTTCTCTGTTTGGGTTTACAATGGTGTCACAGGGACGCCACAACGTAGACCTACTTGGGCTCCACCTCGAACCCCATCTAGGACCCCAATGTCAAGCTATCAACGCAGCCGTGTGGCTACGCCACACAATCCACCACCTCCATCTCCACATGAACCAGTATTCAAGCCAGAAGAGCCAACCTACCATGAGTACCAGCTTGATCTTGAGCCACTGGATGCACCTGAGGATGGGCCCAAGTTTGCTAACCCATGGCTCAGGGAGGTTGCTGTACTTTCATGGCGTACTGCATTAAATGTAGTTCGCACACCAGAGCTTTTCCTCTCCCGTGAAATTGTTCTGACAGTCATGGCACTCATCCTTTCAACACTGTTTCATCGCCTCAGTGATGCAAATTTCTCAACCATCAATCGCATCCTTAACTTCTACATTTTTGCGGTCTGCCTTGTCTTCTTCTCATCTAATGATGCTGTTCCCACATTCATCCAAGAGCGCTTCATATTCATCCGTGAGAGATCCCACAATGCATACCGGGCATCATCCTATGTGATATCATCCCTTATTGTCTACCTCCCATTCTTTGCTATTCAGGGCTTTACCTTTGCAGTTATCACAAAGTTCATGCTTCATTTAAAAAGCAGCCTGGTTAATTTTTGGATCATCCTTTTTGCATCACTCATAACTACCAATGCCTATGTGATGCTGGTCAGTGCACTTGTTCCAAGCTACATCACTGGTTATGCTGTCGTGATTGCGACAACAGCATTATTCTTCCTGACTTGTGGATTCTTCCTGAAGCGCACAAAGATCCCTATTGCTTGGAGCTGGCTCCACTACATCTCTGCCATCAAGTATCCCTTCGAGGCATTGCTTGTTAATGAGTTCAAAGGAGGCCGTTGCTATGTTGGCTCACTAAATGAGCTTTCACCTGGACCCCTGGGAGAATTTAAGCCAAGTGACCTTCACAAGAGATTGCAGCTTCAATTTAACTCAACAACATGCCCAATCGTAGGTCAGGATGTTCTCACCACCATGGACATCAAAATTGACAACATCTGGGTGGATGTAGCAATCCTCCTTGCCTGGGGTGTGCTCTATCGACTTTTGTTCTATGTGGTCCTGAGATTCTACTCCAAGAACGAAAGGAAATAAGTATTCACCACAGGTGTATGCAAATCCATTCTGCGACAAAATGATTCAACTCCTACAAGATTAAAAGGGTGTACCAAAGCTGAAATATCCCACAGATTGTGGGGTTTGGGAGAGGAATTTCTAGGCAGCCTTCCCCTTCTTATTCTGCATGGAGGCTTGTTCAAACCCAGCACCAGCATGACATAACTGGAGAGACTGTACCATTGTGCCAGGCCCGCCTATTCCAAGATTAATTTACATTATCGAAATTTTGTATCCAGAAATGGTACTGAATGTCAGTAAAAGAAACAAATTTATTATTGATTCAAAGTACTAATTCCTAATCTATGACCAGTTTTCTATTTCACAACATGGAAATGCACTCCATGGTAAACAAACAACTGAATAAAAAAAATCTTAGCAGAATTTTTGTGAACCGAAATCTTATTAATGTTTATCAATAACATAAAAGAAGAAGAACCCCATAGTAGTTACCTTATCAGACTCATGGAAGATCATACATTTTTAGGAGAAAATTTAGGAAATTTCCCTTTTTACTAGTAATAAATAATAATAAGAAAACCATAATATTTCACCACACTTTATCATTCAGATGGTCATTTTTTGAAGACATTCTACATAGATCTATAGTACAATAAGTGATGTCACAGACTGTAAATAGAATTAGTGTACTTCTATTTACTGAACTTTCTAGTTTGTCTAAATAAAGAACGAAATAAAAGAAACTAAAATTATAACTTGCAGGATTGTAGCTTATACCCTAAACAAAAACCAATTCACTAAAATAAATCACCTGAGCTATATTAAAAGATTATATATAGAGACGCTTAACCTACTCCAGCCAAGAAAAGCCACAAACCTTGGTCTCATCCTCAAGGCCCAAACCAACTGAGGCCTCACACCTAGAGGATCTAATTTGCTCACTTAAGCTTTATCATCGCCTCATGTTTTGAAACTTGGATACTGGTTAGTACTGAGTCAAAGAACTTTAGGATCTTATATACAAGTAATCCTTATTTGATATTCACAAATCGTTTTGACCCTTGACAGCTAGAGCACCTTACACTAGATCATTGGGAGAGACTTCCCACTAACATTGTATTATGAGGGACCCACTGAAGCCTAACATGGGATTGGGCACAAATTCCACTATTATGGTGCAGCACCATTAGTTCAAACCTAGGTGGACCCGCCCAACCGATGGGATTTACCACCACATTGCACGCATTCACCAACTATAGGTTTTTTTTACCATAATACCTATCTATTATGTATGTTATATTACAAAATCCTAGTGGCTATAGCAAATAATATTGTTGTTTCAGCTGTTAACAAGAATTGAGAATTTCATGAGGCAATGCATGCTAACACAAAAGCGCCTTTGAAAAAGGAACTAGATGCACATCCTGGATAACCTGACCAGTTAAATCATTTTAGTCCAGATCTTATTCTATCTTTCTTTCCTGCTGATTCCTAAAAGAACTGCTAGGATGCAGTGCCAGACAAAAGCAATTATTGCATTGCATTAACTCTTGTGATGGTTGCCCTCAATAAAAGATTGAAACATCTATATTTCAATGCTTCCTATAATTAAATTACCAGTGATTCAAAGAAAACAAAATATCCATGCAGACTCAGGGATAACCATGAATAGGTGACACGAAACCTCCTTCAATTATTATGCTATGTGACTCAAAAGGGCCAACAGGCTATGGGCCCATGATATAATAAAATAGATACTACGAACTCTTGCTCTGGATCAGTTTTGCAGAGTCCTAAATTCTAGGATCATAGGTCCCAGGACCATGCCATAGGAAAAGACTGTGAGCTCTTCCTTTGAATCAGATTTTCTATAGTCCATCATAATACATTGTTTTAAGTTTGAGTGAAAAGACTTCAATTCAATCAAAACAAAACACTAAGACAGTGTTTGAAGATACAAAGGCACCGCTAGATAAATGAATTGGAAGGTACCTAGTACATGTCTGCAGCCGCTTCGAGACAGCTTGCAAGAGGCATATATAACTCCTGACATGAGTCCTCACAAGTGAGTCAATATTGTTGCCACGATCAAAACATAGCTGATACAGGCATACATCGTTCACTTGAAGATTTGATCAACCTTCATTACTAAATGATGGTTCTACTAAAAATAAGAAATACTGTTGAACTGGAGAATATCAAGCGAACTTTACCTTGAGGTATATTACTAATATGTCATATTTGGCACATTCTGAACACCTAGCGGTCTCTCCTGGACCATAAAGGCAGTCGAGATGCACGTAAGTAACCTCGCTCCACTGCCTGAATGGTACTGCAGATCGATCACCATGGATGAAGGCACCTTACTTTCCTGCAAGGAGACATGGTCGCAGTGAGGACCAGCAATGATGCGGGCACAGCACCTGAGGAACGTCGGAATCGCTTCAGGCGCGAGGAGGCATTTCGTCGAACAGTTGGTGAGCAACTAATTGTAGATGCGCATCTGAGCTACAGCCGCGGGCACGATGTGGCTCCTACCTCCTGATGAAGGTGCTGAGCGCTGCAATGGCGTATGTTTCCGACAAGGCACCTGGTTGATGGAAGTTATTGACACGAAGGATCAACTGCCCGCGGCGCCTTGCCTGCGGCAGGTGAGGGTTGGTGGGTCACTCGGAGGTGAGGGTTGACTTACAGACAGCAACTGGAGTTAGAGCGGTAGCGAAGGAACCAGCAACCACGGCGAAGTCCGTTGTTGGCCGCACACGGCAAAGCTTGCTGCCGGAGAACAGGCGCGACTGGACCTTTGAATGTCGGATGCAAGTTGCCGGACAATCGGGTGCGACTGGACCGGCTGTTCTACATGCCTTGAAAGCACAAACTAGGTGCATGGTCATATGTTGTACGTGGTGATTATTACTGATGCACAAGTATTTGACATAGTAGCATTATAAGACATGTTATCGAAGCATACTTTTACGAGTGCACATGTGAAGAGTGGCAGCACACCGGTGGTTTGGCTCTAATAACAACACAACCAATAAAGGTGTGAGGATGGAGAACTTTGTAAATAAGTACTACTCGGTTGAGAGGTTTTAAGAATGTATACAAGAGACTAATAACACCAAATTCTTGATAGATCACAATGGTCAAAAGTTGACCAATATTTTAGAGACGCGTTGGGCGTCAAAGAAAAAATAGAATCAAAGATATGCACACGATATGGCAAAATGGGACATAGGCCAAGTTGTGAAGACCCGAAAGAAAAGAAAAGGATTAAGGGTCTCACGATACGCGCAGGTTATAGCGAAATGGGACATAGGCCAAGTAGCTACAAAGGTGAACTAAGTCATTATTACTATGCACAAGTACTTGACATAGTAGCATTATAAGACATGTTATCAAAGCATACTTTTACGAGTGCACATGTGAAGAGTGGCAGCACACCGTTGGTTTGGCTCTAATAACAACACAACCAATAAAGATGTGAGGATGGAGAACTTTGTAAATGAGTACTACTCGGTTGAGAGGTTTTAAGAATGTATACAAGAGACTAATAACACCAAATTCTTGATAGATCACAATGGTCAAAAGTTGACCAATATTTTAGAGACACGTTGGGCGTCAAAGAAAAAATAGAATCAAAGATATGCACACGATATGGCAAAATGGGACATAGGCCAAGTTGAGGGGGTTGAAGACCCAGAAAGAAAAGAAAAGGATTAAGGGTCTCACGATATGCGCAGGTTATAGCGAAATGGGACATAGGCCAAGTAGCTACAAAGGTCAACTAAATGGAACAAAGAAAATGTAAGTGAGCAACTAAGTTACATGTTTGTAACTAATTTCTATTGCTTTATGACCTACTAAATTGTTTACTTTGTATTGTTATTGTCCTGGAGGAACAGACAATCAGGAAGAACACCACTAAAAGCTGGTTATCTGCAGCAGTTTGTACTAAGGAAAGCACATTGGAGGAAGGCAGTTCATCTTAGCCTATCACACACACTTCAACACCTACCAGGCAACAGAGGAGGGCTACTAAAAAGTTGACTCCAAAGAAGAAGGGGTTAATTGCCAGAATAGCACTCCTAAGGAGTAGCTACTCCAAAATAGCATCCATAATTAGTGACTCTCTAAAATAGCACTCTTAACTGGAGTTTTGATAGCACACCGAGCATTGCCTATTTTCTTTTTATTTTCTCTCCAAAACTAATTCTGAGTGGACTCTTTTACCCTTGTTTTGATTTAGACATATTTAGGCTTAAAAAAATTGTAGAAAAAGAAAAATATACGGAAAAATCGAGGGACTCTTTTACTAGGTACAGAATTCAAAAAATTAAAAAAATTAGTTTTTTTTAAAAAAATGATTTCGTCGTCCTGGAAATTTCACCATGTCTTCCAGGATGACGAAATCATTTTTTTAAAAAAATTAATTTGTTTTCAATTTCTTTTTTAATTTTTCGGATTCTGTACACCGTAAAATAGCACCTGTGATTTTTTTTATATTTTTCCTTTTTTTGAATTTTTTAACCCTAAATATGTCTAAATCCAAAGCAGGGTAAAAGAGTCCACTCAGAATTAGTTTTGCGGAAAAAAATAAAAAAATAGGTAATGCTAGGTGTGTTATCAAAACTCCAATTAAGAATGCTATTTTGGAGAGTCATCAATTCTGGGTGCTATTCTAGAATAGTCACTCCTTATGATTTTAGTTCATGCTTTTATTTCTATGTTGTACTTTTCTTGGACCTAAGTGAATGGCGGGTTGTATTTTTTTTAAACTAAAGTGTTGAAGCGCATAACTATTGAAACAAAGTATTTGTGTTGCATCGCATAGTTCTCGAATCAAGTTTCAGCTCTAATTATCAAATCCACCCCCTCCCACCCCTCCCCGCCCGGTTTTGGTCGGCGTATGGTGTTGACGGTCCTTATGGTCCAATTTTACCGTCAACATGTTGCATCTTTTTGAATCAAACACCATCACCAAGAATAGACATAGGGATTATTTCTAACAAATTCCACTAGTCTTGGTGAAATTATGAATGCAGGTGCAATTCATATGAAAACAGGGGAAAACATGCACGAAACATGGGCTTTGCAATCGACGGATTTTCCCGGACTAAAGGATATAGTCCAAAAGCCCAAAACCACAAAACAGAGCCTCAACATCAAACCAAGTAAGTGGATTGGGCCAGTACACAGCCAGGGAAAGCACCAGAGAAGAATCAAGCCCGGGGAGCCCGGGCCGGTTCGGCCGAACCGCCCTAGTGGGTTCGGCCGAATCGACAGTGGGCCCCCGGCCCATCTTTCTCCGGCGGTTTGTCACCGACGTCCGGAGGTCGGTTCCACCTGCAATTAATGCCACCGACGTCGGGAACCGCCTCCAAGTTGCCGACCTTCCAAGGCTATAAATAAAGGGGTACACCCCCTCTCTCAACACACCACCAACATCAAGATACAAGACAAAACTCTCATCCTTAGGCCAAGGGCCTCTTGTATTTTAGTAGAATAGGAGAGAGGGCAAGGAAGAGGAAGGAGTGTTCCTCCCTTTTGTAAAGTGGAGTAGTATTTCCTTTTCTTTTACCTTGGCGTGTAAACACTCTTTTTGGTGATTTATACGTGGTGATCTACTTATCTATCGTGACATATCTTTGTGTTAGACGTAATTCTTGTTATACTTGTTTACGGGATCATCGCTTCGCAAGAAGTACTCTAGCTTTCCGAACTCGGTTCTAGGCCGAGGCTAGAGTAGTGGTCAATAGCATAGACGTGGTGTCTAGGGCTGGAGATCGCCTTTGTTTGCTGTGTGCCCCACGGTTTGTAGAGGTAGGTGGCAGGAAGTGACAGCCCTGTCATCCAAAGGAACCCTCCACGTTCGGGTACATAGTAGAGCTTTCGTAGACCGGAGTGGCTTGGCAGACCAAGCCTAAGACGGTGCCCGAAGTAAACAAGTCTAGCTTGCGTTCGTCTACCTTTAAAGGATAAATAGATAAGAGTCACCCTCTCGACCCTATTTTGCTACGTTGTCTTGGTTGTCCTTGGGTAAACTAACCTTGTTGCAGAAATACTCTGTTCCCTCGCGGATATAAATACGATACCTTGGAATACTCCCGGGTGAAGTGCTACAACGGTATTCCGTGCGCTTGCGGATTTATTCGTGACGTAAGAAATACCAACAAGCATTTCTGGCGCCGTTGCCGGGAACGGTTGTTATCTTTGTAACGAATCAGGTTTGCCCTCGTAATCTATCTTACTTACCGTTCTGTTTTTATTTATTTTTCTTACATTCAAAATTTCACAAAAACATATCATGGAGTCACACCCAACCATCCAATCTTTCTCCACTCCACGGGGTGAACTCTTAGAGCCACCATCATCATCACAACCTATTTCTTCACCTGGCTATGAGTTCTCCCCGATTACATTTCGATGATTAGAGGTTTATCCTTTTCGGGTTTTAAACATGAAAATCCTTATGAACACTTGCGAGAGTTTGAACATTTGTGTTCATGCCGATTGATCCATGGCATGACACAAGAAACATTGAGGTGGAAGTTGTTTCCCTTCTCTCTCAATGAGAAGGCGAAGCAATGGTACACTTACACCGCTAAGAGAGTGAACGGTGATTGGAAAGAATTGCGAGACAAATTTTGTCTAGCATTCTTCCCCGTATCTCGTATCACTTCTCTACGAGCGGAAATAATAGGCTTTCGACAAGAAGAAAAGGAAACCTTAAGTGCGTCATGGATTCGGTTCTGTTCTCTAACGGACTCCGGACCAGAATTATTGCTCCCCGAACCCGTTTTATTACAACACTTTTATTCGGGATTGAGCAACGATACCGCACTTTATCTTGACACGGCCGCGGGTGGATCTTTTTCTCATAAGACCATAGCGGAAGCACACGAACTTTTGGATCGAATTGTGGAAAACACACCTTTTTCCGCTGACTTACTCGTAGAGCCGGAGTCGGAAGATGAGGAACTCGTTGTGCAAGAGATACAACACTTGGTGCCCATGATGGAGCACCTAGCACTCGAGTCCTCATCTAACACAAGAACAATGATAGAGGAAGATGAACCTCTTGATTTCCCATTTGAGTTCAAGGAAGAAATTTTTGAAGATTTTGGAAACACCTTGAACTACTCCTATCAAAAGAAACCAGCACTCCCTGCACCAACCCCGAACCTATTGAAAAATCTCTTCTCTTAAAAACTGTTCGGAAGTTGACAGCAATTATGAGCGATGAATGGTTGATGGAAAACGAACTTTCTTCGGAAGTTCTTCGACTTGATCATCCTAGATCAACCATTCGTGGCTCAATTCGGGGAGTAATGGTAGATGTTCTCTATAATCCTCTAGTAGGTGCCAACATCATGTCCGAATCTTTTGCTTCAACTTTATTTGGAAACGAGACATGGGCACCTTCCGACAAACTCCTTAAAGCCCCACCGGGGCAATTTTTGAGAGTTTGGGGATCATTAGAGATGTTTGCATTAAGCGTAATGAAGCAGAGGTTTCCTTGGACTTTCACGTTTTCGGAATCCTGGATTTCGATGTTTTGGTCGGTCATCCCATAGAAAAGCTTTTCTTAGGGATATCACCTTCAGGAACCTTAGACTTCACCCTCGGCAAGAAAACTTTTTCTCTTCCTATCATTCATGCACAAAACTCTTTTGCCGAGGAGCCGCTTGTGGAAGAAGAATGCATGGAGGAGGTTATGGCAATTTTTCCTCATGAAAACCCCGAATCATCCTTGGATGAAGATGCTCTTGATTTCATTTTAGAAGAGGATGATTCGGCGGAAACTTTTGAGCTGCCCGAAACTTTTACACCTACGCCACCTCCCGTAGAGCTCAAAACTCTTCCACCAGGCTTGCGCTACGTTTTTCTTCACGGAAATCCCGAAACCCCTGTCATCATAAGTGACAAGCTTTCGGAGGAGGAAACTGCAAAACTCTTAGCCGTGCTAGAAAAACATCACTCCGTTTTTGGGTACTCGCTTGGAGACCTCAAGGGAATCAGCCCTGCTCTTTGCACCCATCGCATTCCCATAGACCCCGATAGTACACCATCTAGGGAACCTCAAAGGAGGTTGAACAATGCGATGCGGGAGGTCGTTAAAAAGGAGGTCTTAAAACTTTTACATGCTGGCATTATCTATCCTGTTCCACACAGCGAGTGGGTGAGTCCAGTGCAGGTTGTACCCAAGAAAGGAGGAATGACGGTCGTCCATAATGACAAAAATGAGTTGATCCCTCAACGCACCGTCACGGGATGGAGGATGTGCATAGATTACCGAAAACTTAACAAGGCTACAAAGAAGGATCATTTTCCACTGCCCTTCATCGATGAGATGTTGGAACGGCTGGCAAATAATTCTTTCTTTTGTTTCCTTGATGGGTATTCAGGATATCATCAAATCCCCATCCATCCCGACGATCAAAGTAAAACCACTTTCACATGCCCCTATGGAACTTACGCCTATCGACGAATGTCTTTTGGGCTTTGCAATGCACCTGCTTCTTTTCAACGTTGCATGATGTCTATCTTTTCCGACATGATCGAAGAGATTATGGAAGTATTCATGGATGATTTCTCTGTTTATGGAAAAACCTTCGATCATTGTTTAGAAAATTTAGACAAAGTCTTGCAACGTTGTCAAGAAAATGATTTAGTGCTCAATTGGGAGAAATGCCATTTCATGGTTAGAGAAGGCATAGTTCTGGGGCATTTGATTTCTGAAAGGGGGATAGAGGTGGACAAAGCTAAATTAGAAGTTATAGAAAAGCTTCCACCTCCTATGAATGTTAGGGGCATTCGCAGCTTTCGGGACATGCGGGGTTCTATCGTCGTTTTATCAAAGATTTCTCTCAAATTGCTAGACCCCTTACAAATCTGCTTGCGAAGGATGCACCCTTTGAGTTTACTTGATGAATGCATGACTGCTTTCACTACCCTTAAGAATGCACTCATCTCAGCGCCAATTATCCAACCCCCTGATTGGACGCTGCCTTTTGAGATAATGTGTGATGCTAGTGATTTTGCTGTGGGGGCTGTTCTTGGCCAAACTAGAGATAAAAAGCATCATGCAATCTCATATGCAAGCAAAACCTTGACTGGAGCTCGGTTAAATTACACTACCACTGAAAAAGAGCTCCTTGCTGTTGTTTTTGCTTTTGATAAGTTTAGATCCTACTTGACTGGAGCAAAAGTCATTGTTTACACCGATCATGCTGCTTTAAAGTTTTTGCTCAATAAGAAGGATGCTAAACCTCGTTTGATACGATGGGTTCTTCTACTCCAAGAATTTGATGTAGAAATCCGTGATAAGAAAGGAGTAGAAAATTCCGTGGCAGATCATTTGTCGCGTATACAATTCACTAACCTGCAGGAATTACCCATCAATGATTTCCTACGCGATGACATGCTGCTCCTAGTGAGGGACTCACATCCATGGTACGCCGACATTGTGAACTTCATGGCAACGGAGTACGTACCACCTGGAAAGAATAAGAAACGACTCATCTATGAGAGTCGCCGTCACTTATGGGAAGAGCCCTTCCTTTACCGTGTCTGCGCCGATGGATTGCTAAGGCGATGTGTGCCCATACCCGAGAGCACACGAATCATTGAGAAGTGCCATGCATCGCCATACGGGGGACACTACGGCGTGTTTCGTACACGAGGCCAAGATATGGCAAAGTGGCTTCTTTTGGCCAGCCATGTACGAAGACACAAAGGAATTTGTCGAGGCGATGCCCGGAATGTCAAAAAGTTGGAGGCATCACGGCAAGAGATGCAATGCCCCTCAACTACAATTTACAAGTCGAGCTCTTCGACGTATGGGGCATTGACTTCATGGGACCGTTCACCAAGTCACATGACTGCGAATACATCTTGGTGGCGGTAGACTACGTGTCTAAGTGGGTGGAAGCAATGCCTTGCGGGGCCGCAAATGCCAAGCATGCTCGCCGGATGTTCCACGAAATTATCTTCCCAAGGTTTGGAACACCGAAGCTAGTGATAAGCGACGGAGGGTCTCACTTCATTGATAAGACCTTCCGAAGCTTCCTAAGAGAACTTGGATCAAGGCATAATATCGCTACTCCATACCACCCTCAAACCGGTGGGCAGGCCGAGACCTCAAACAAGCAAATCAAGCGGATCCTGCAAAAGACCGTAACAGAAATGGGGAAGGGATGGAAGGACAAGCTACCCGATGCACTATGGGCATACCGTACAGCATACAAGACACCCATAGGCATGTCCCCATACCAGCTCGTATACGGGAAAACATGTCATTTACCCGTCGAGACGGAACACCGAGCGTATTGGGCCATCCGGAAATGGAACATGGACTTTAATGGTGCCGGACGCAAAAGAAAAATGGAGATAGCTGAGTTAGAAGAATGGAGAGACAAAGCGTACCACAACTCAGCTATATACAAAGAAAGGACAAAAAGGTGGCACGACAAAAAGATAAAGATAAAGGTATTTAAGGTTGGAGATAAGGTCTTGCTATTCAATTCACGGGTGAAACTCTTCGGGCATGGAAAATTAAGAAGTAAATGGGACGGACCATACACGGTTATTGACACTTCGTCACATGGAGCAATCACACTTCAAGACGACGAAGGTAAAATATTTAAGGTAAATGGTCAGCGCCTTAAAATTTATTTCGAGCCCGATAAAGATAAAGAATTTGATGTCATGCACTTGATTAATTTAAATTTTCTCTCATGATAGCTCTTTCTTATCTATATCCCGTAGTAGCTCTTTCCACTGAAATAATTTTAGCAAGCAATCAACCAGAAAAGGAAGGGGACCGAGAGGGGCCCACTACGGTTCGGCCGAACCCCCTAGCTGGTTCGGCCGAACCAGTACTGAACCCCAAACGGTCACTTTTTTCTTTCATCTTTTGTCTCCAACGGTCACAAGATCAAATCTCCCTGCTTAGTGCCTTCCATGCTGCGGGAAAAATCAAATTAATTCTTTCCATGCTTTTATCTATAAATGAAGGTGTTTTCTTTCATTTTTCCTTGCACCTTTCTTCCACCTTGTCCATTTCGCACAAAAAAGCTTTTGCCCAGCACCATGGACAGTAGCATCCCAAGCCTCGACGTCTCCGTCACCACCAGCGAGCTTTGCCGCCAAGTCGGCCTCGAAGACATCCTTGATCATGTCCCCATTCCCAGCGAGCAAGCCTTGATGATCCATGATCTACCGCTCGCTATTGAACCTCCACCCACAGCAGCAAGAACACCCTCCAAGAGCTCTCCCGCTGCTGTGGCACCTCGCCAAAAGAAGGGGAAATCTACCCCCAAGAAGAAGAGCGCCGACGCCGCCGACAACGCGCTCCCTCCCGGAGAGAAGTACGTCGGCACCCTCGCTACCAAGAGCGGGCAGGTGGTGCACCATCAATATGAGGGCGCAACCTGCCTAGCCCCATCAAGAAGCCCGGCGAGAGGTTCAAGATCAAGGGAATCCGCGGTGGCGGAAAGCAGCTCATCCCGCCGCTCACCTCGGCGGAAAGAGAGACGCCCGCGAATCCGTGGGCAACACTCCTCCTAAGAGGATAAGGAGGCGTCTCTCTCCCTCTCCCATCAAGAGGGCAGGGGGAATGTATGAAAGCGAGGAGGAGAAAACTCCTAAAAAAGCCCCTACCAAATCCTCCTCGCTAAACACGTTGATCTCCGCGAAGCCCATGAACGCCTACGTGATAATGTCGCGGAGATCAAAGACGCTATTGAAGACTTGAAAGATGCCCGAGGCGAGCCATCGCCGCAGCACCAACTCCAAGATCAAGCGTCTCTTCAAGGACGCGGGGAAGGAGGACGAATACGACGTTTAAAATGAACCTTCCCGCGTTCATCATTTCCCGCGAGCGCATTTAGTTTAATTTCCTTTTTTCAATCATTTTTTTTCAATTCCTCAAGATTGCAATGCGCCTGCTCTTTCAAATTTTTAATCATATTAGTGCTCCCCGGTCTTCCCTTACCGGTAGAGCAAGTTTTGTTTCGAAATATCTTTGTCTATTTTGAAGAAAACAGGCAAAAGGCAAGTGTGGGGGGGACATCGCGGAAAGCAAAGACAAACACACGCGTAGCGCGCAGGGACATCACGAGGAAAACAACACAAACACAACCTGCGAAACAGAGCACCGGTGGGGCCCGAGGCCGGTTCGGCCGAACCCACAAGGGTGGTTCGGCCGAACCCTGGTGGGTCCCACTCAGCCCCTTCTTCCTCGTGGCACTTGAGTTTGTTTCCCACACTTCCTTTTCGCCTACTTTATTTGTCAAGTTCATTACGAGACGCGAAAAACAATTACCAAAACTTGACCAACTAAAACTTGGGAAGATTTCTTTTGAATACCTTTTCCCAAGTCTCTCCCTAATGCTCTCATGATGATCTTGCACACTTTTTATTACTCGCTTCATCACCACTTGCTCGTGAACAAATAATCAAATCCATAGGACCCATGTTTTTCTAGATTATTGGCAAGTGTGATATGGCTCGACGAAATGATCTTATGCTTAGCTTACCGAGTCCTTGGGAATTTTATTTCACAAAACAAAAATACCATGGCTTCATGCTCCTCTCTTGATACAAAAATTCCTACCAATGCCATATGATGAATCATACCTTGCAAAACTTACATACATATGCTGCTTGTGATTGCAATGAGCTTTACCAAAATTGAGTGACCCTAGAGAGAAACTTGTCATGCTCTCTTGATCAAGATCACGTACACTCCACCAGGGCTAAACTCCTACACTAGGAGCTAGCACCCCACCAAAATAAAGACACTCCTCGTTTGCACCTCTTTTTACCTCTCTCTCTCTCTCAATCACGCATAAACGAGACATGGCTATGTAAAAGCTCACACGGATGAGCAATGAAAAGAAAGCTCACAAAGATGAGCAATGAAAAAGAGAGAAGAAAAGAGATGCTCAAGCATAGAGCAAGAAAAGAAAAGAAAGAAAATAAAAAGATAGCCATGTCTCGAAAATGCAAAATAAAGAGAGGCCAATTGCAATAGGAGTTGTCACTTTTTCATATCCATACACACACGCACTTCTTGATCAAGGTTACATGACTTGGCTTCTCCATGGATCCTTTCTTTTGGCTTAGCAATATTTGTGATACAAGTATGCCTCTCTCATTCCCTACCGAGCTCCACATACAAGCCTAAGAAGTAGGAAAAAGAGAGGCAACACAATGCCTTGGTGAGGAAAACACTTTTTGAGCGATTCAAGAGAATCGAAGAGGAGCGGGAGTCATGTTGTTTATTTTCAAAACTTTCAAAAACCCAAGGTGCTTAGTGAGCAAAAGTATAGTGACTTGAGTCATGAGCTGTTCCACTTATCAATCATCCAAGAATGCATGTTAGCCACCGTCATGTTCACAAGTAAAACGGTGTGGCTTGTAATAACATGTGTGCAGGTCTCTAAGGGGAGAAATCTCTCAACTTACGCTCCCACCTTTACTCGAGGACGAGCAAAGAGCTAAGTGTGGGGGTCTTGTTGACGGTCCTTATGGTCCAATTTTACCGTCAACATGTTGCATCTTTTTGAATCAAACACCATCACCAAGAATAGACATAGGGATTATTTCTAACAAATTCCACTAGTCTTGGTGAAATTATGAATGCAGGTGCAATTCATATGAAAACGAGGGGAAAACATGCACGAAACATGGGCTTTGCAATCGACGGATTTTCCCGGACTAAAGGATATAGTCCAAAAGCCCAAAACCACAAAACAGAGCCTCAACATCAAACCAAGTAAGTGGATTGGGCCAGTACACAGCCGAGGGAAAGCACCGAGAGAAGAATCAAGCCCGGGGAGCCCGGGCCGGTTCGGCCGAACCGCCCTAGTGGGTTCGGCCGAGCCGACGAGTGGGCCCCCTGGCCCATCTTTCTCTGGCGGTTTGTCACCGACGTCCGGAGGTCGGTTCCACCTGCAATTAATGCCACCGACGTCGGGAACCGCCTCCAAGTTGCCGACCTTCCAAGGCTATAAATAAAGGGGTACACCCCCTCTCTCAACACACCACCAACATCAAGATACAAGACAAAACTCTCATCCTTAGGCCAAGGGCCTCTTGTATTTTAGTAGAATAGGAGAGAGGGCAAGGAAGAGGAAGGAGTGTTCCTCCCTTTTGTAAAGTGGAGTAGTATTTCCTTTTCTTTTACCTTGGCGTGTAAACACTCTTTTTGGTGATTTATACGTGGTGATCTACTTATCTATCGTGACATATCTTTGTGTTAGACGTAATTCTTGTTATACTTGTTTACGGGATCATCGCTTCGCAAGAAGTACTCTAGCTTTACGAACTCAGTTCTAGGCCGAAGCTAGAGTAGTGGTCAATAGCATAGACGTGGTGTCTAGGCTGGAGATCGCCTTTGTTTGCTGTGTGCCCCACGGTTTGTAGAGGTAGGTGGCAGGAAGTGACAGCCCTGTCATCCAAAGGAACCCTCCACGTTCGGGTACATAGTAGAGCTTTCGTAGACCGGAGTGGCTTGGCAGACCAAGCCTAAGACGGTGCCCGAAGTAAACAAGTCTAGCTTGCGTTCGTCTACCTTTAAAGGATAAATAGATAAGAGTCACCCTCTCTACCCTATTTTGCTACGTTGTCTTGGTTGTCCTTGGGTAAACTAACCTTGTTGCAGAAATACTCTGTTCCCTGCGGATATAAATACGATACCTTGGAATACTCCCGGGTGAAGTGCTACAACGGTATTCCGTGCGCTTGCGGATTTATTCGTGACGTAAGAAATACCAACATATGGCATATTAGAATCCCCTTGTTTTGGTTAGGCGCACGTGTGTATGAAGCTGTTTTCTGTTTTTTTTTCTGTTGCCAGCAATAGCGAAATGACGTTTCAATGGATGAGCGGTACTTCCGTCTTTCCAATGAGGAAAAGTCCATTTTAGTCTCCCAACAATCCACTTTGTCCAAATTACATCTTGAAAACAATTCATGGTTCACTTTACTCCCCTAAACAATTTGAGTTGGTACAATTTACTCCCTTATGCAATTTCTCTTTTATATTTTCCTTTGTACGAGCTGAGTTTAGTGCTCAAATTCTGCACAAAGATAGTTTTCACTGAACCTTACATTTAAAATATAAATTATATATTTTAAACATATATTTTATAGTTTAGTAGCATCAAATATCATCTTAATTATATAGTTCTAGAATTGTATACAATTTAACAAAAACATACAAGATATTTTAATTTATATAGAGAATGGTACCATCTATCATCATGCAAAATTTGAGCTTCAAATTCAAATCATATAAAGAGAAACAAAAAAGAGAAATTACATAGGGGAATAAATTGAGCCAATTTAAATTGTTTGAATGAGTAAAGTGAGTCAAAATTTTGTTCGAGGTGTAATTTAGACATAGTGGATTGTTCGAGAGAGTAAAATAGACTTTTCCCTTCTAATGCTTATATTCAGATCAGTTTTGGCTGGCATACCAAAAAACAACATATTATATCGAGTGACCTAAAGTGTGAACTTGCCCGATCGATTGTAGACTTATGAGGTGCCATAAGAACCCATCCGCAATCATCCCCCATGGAATAACATGAAATAAGCTAGAATAGTCGATTGCGCATCATAACCAAAGTGGCACAGTTTTGCGGGCATTTTAGCGAGGCCCATTGGCAATGGTCATTTTAGTGAAGCCATTGGCAATGGGAAAAATAGCAAAAATTTCTCTTCCTTGTGTGTGAATGGAGCCAGAGAAGGTCAGCAAGAAAAGAAACCGAGGACCCAAGTGTGTTTGGTTGCCCACACCAGTCCTTGGCCAGGCCGAGCAGGGTAGCTGTGTTTGCTTACCTCAAGTGGTCACTCATCCAGGGCGGGTGCAACCCGAGCTTCGGAGCCAAGCCCAAAAGGAACGACTAATTTGGCCTTTGCTTGAGTGCCTGACCCGACGGATTCAGTCGCGGCCCGCTCGCTTGCATCCGCAAGTGCAGGCAACAAACCTATTGTGGTGCTAGCGTTCCCGCACACGCGTGCTCCGCATCGCTCTCAACTTTCTCGCTCGCAGCCACTTCCCCTTGCGCGACGACCATAGCCGGCCTTCTTCTACGGCAACAACGACCGCAACCGGCCTGCTGCTCCGCCAGAGAGGACCTCTTCCTGCTTCCCCTTCTGCAACTCCATCGACCTTGTTCTTCGTCCCTCTCCTGCTGCTCCGCCAGCAATGACCTCTTCTTGCTTCCACTTCGTCGACTCCATTGGCCTTGTTTGTCCTCTCTGTCGTGCTTCTCCACCGGTGGCGACCTCTTCGCGCTTTTCCTTTGACGATGATATGGTCGATGCACGAACCCCCCACCCCCCCCTCTCTCCTCTTCCATGCTTCTATCTGTGAGGATTTGCATATGGATGTGGTGATTCAGAATTCTGTGATTTACATGCTAGGGTTTGTGTAGATTTGAGCTGAGTCTCGTCTGTGATGATGTGTTTGTCTAGATCTGAGCTGAGTACCTAATCGATGATACTTTATTTTATTCGAGTAGAGTACCATTGTCCATGATGTTTTCCGAGCTGAGTACCCTAGTTGATGATGATTTCTTTGTATTCTGAGAAGAGTGTCATTGTCCATGATGTCTTGTATTTATCATGATGCCTTATAGTGCTTATGTGTTCCCACAGTATAATATGCTTTTTATAATGTATAAAAAATTCAAACATAAATACGAATAGATAGGTGATATAATCCTCTAGCATCATGCAAACGTTTAGATGCAACAGATATTTTTATAGAGAGAAACCAAAAAGAGAAAATTGTGCACTAAATAGTTGATGTCAAACCCATAACTCGTTACTGTTGATGCACTGATTTCAATTTTTTGTTGCATCTTGCACAAAACATCATTGCACATCACTCTTTGCATAATAGTAGAAGATAACATAACCTATCTATTCATATTTTTGTTGTAATTTTTGCACCTATATTTTTCGTTTTATAATGAATGGGAGTATGGGAGCACTCGACATGCTGGGAGCACTAAATATGTTCTCGTGTAAACTAGAAGGTCATGACCTTCATCATAGATGTAAGAATCGTTGGGTCATTGATGATGCTCTGGAACTTCCCACTACCTTCTAGTAACAGTATCGCTCAGAATCAGCGGTTAAGATAGTGCCACTCGTGATGTCATAGTTTTCTATTTTTGTGAATTCCTCACCTTTGGGGTAATTTGTAAAGTATTAAGTGTAGCTATGCTTGAACTTTTCTCATTTTCTGTGTCAACGTCACACGTGAAGAACAAACACCATTACACTTCCCTTTCCCGCACAGGCTTTGACACTGTATACTCAGGCAGCAAGGATGATGGTGAGGTTAGTTGTTATAAAAGTTATGTATGCTGGCAAAGGTTTAAGCAATAAAATTGCCAAGAGTGTACCAGTCAGTGAGGAAAAGGGTATGACCGTTTACTCCCTATGACTTCATGTAGAAACACAACCATAAAATTAGGGCACATGAGAAAAGTAATTCTTTTCTTTATAAACATAAAATACACATGAACACGTACTATCTTACCCCTATACACACTTTACACCTATTAGCATCAATGAGAGATTGGGTCATCTGATTTTAAAATTAACAAAGTTATCGTAGGCATCATACTGTTGATGGGTGTGTTCCTACTACTGAAAGGACAATTAGCAGTAAGTGAAGCACCCATGTCAAATTTACTACTCCAACTTGTCTGGGTTTGGTTTTTAAACAAGAAAAGCTAACTAGCTAAAGTATGTAGGATGGCATGATTTATGGACAATTTCGTCCATTATTATGCACATATGTACATTTTTCCAGAGAATATGCATGTATGTAGTATGTACATACTGTAGGGTATGCATAAAGACGTAAACTTTCTTGTAAAACTTTTTGAATGAGTTTTTCCTTGAAACATACAGGTGAGATTCAAAGGCTTTGCAAAGTTTTGGAAACACAATCAAGCTGATGATACTTTTGGAGAGGCTCCTCATATATAGGGGTCCAATATTTATGCGTGATGCAGAGAGTACTCATATAGATGTGAGTGTCTGGTTCATTTAACAAAAGAAAAAGAAGAATTAACTATTTGGCTAGCTACATATGGTAGCAGTTCACTAAAATGTCTTTTCTCTAAAATATACATTTTGGTCTCCAGCTAATCTAGTACGAACTTATTTATTTTTATTTACATTGCTACTTGGCTAGCTGTTCTGACAAACTGATACAAGTCATTTTATTTTTATATTGCAATAATGTGTCATTCCCTTTTTTGAGAATAATAATTATTTAATCACTTGCCTTTCAATTGATGATCGATGTAATTTCTGTGATTCACTTGTCAAGGAAATTGTTGGGTGCACAAAGATAAAACTGTGAGTAGTATTTCATCGGATTCGCCTGTGCTATGGAATCAAATTGCTAGAAAGCATAGTATTTCATATCAAAGCATTGAGCTACCATATAATACATCATTACGGTTACAATAATACAGTTGATAATATAAATATTATTTTGCGTGGATGTGAGGATGGAGATCATCTGGTAGTATTTTGTGAATCTGAAGGTTTAAAACCCCATTGGGTCCCTTACTTTAGTTTGTGTCTGCTTTGCACTTTGGCTTATTTTGCTAAGGATATAGCAGCATGCTTATAATGCTGCTCTTCATTCGTCTCTCTTTTTAACTGTCATCTTGAGCCCGTTCTTGATCTGCAGAGTACATGACAACTTTGGCTCGACACTCTGCCCTTCAACCATCTCCACTTCAAAGTTCCATATCACCGCAGCAACAATGGTCTTCATTTGCGCAATCGCTATGTCCTTGCCGGGACACATCCTAGGTCCCGAATTAAACGCCATGAATTTGTGAGACGGGACATGCCTAAGCCTGGTTCCATCCTCAGAGAGCCACCTCTCTGGCATGTACTCTTGAAAATCCTTCCCCCATACGCTCTCCATTCTACCCATTGCATAGATGGAGACCAGGATGGTTTCGCCGGATTGCAGCCGGTGACCGCTTGGTAACAAATCATCAGCTAGCACCTTCCTGCTCTCCAAAGGGGCTGGTGGGTGCAGCCTCAGAGATTCATATAGAACTGCTTGAAGGTACACAAGATGTTTAGTCTCCTTCTGCTTGAAGAACAACATGGTATCAGTGCTGTTGGAAACGGATGAGGAGGTCTTAAGAGACGCAACGGGCGCCAGTTCCTTGCGGACGGCGGCGACCACACGGGGATTCTTGGCGAGGTTGTAGAAGACCCATGGCAGTGCTGCGCCCACCGTGTCCCGCCCAGCAACCATGTAGTCGATGAGAGTCTTACTAAGTTGCAAGCCATCACTGGATGCCGGGTCAGTAGAAAGAATCATGTCTACGGCAGCCACCTCTTGCTGCTTCTGGAAAAGGTCGGAGCTCCTAGCCTTCCTCTTCTCCATCATCTGCTCCACGAATCCGTGCAGATGTTTGTGCGCAATAGCTAGCTTTCTCTCCAAACCAACATTGAGCCATCTCATCAGCTTCCAGCAAGAAGACGGAACGACTTGCCGGAACAAACCGACCTCCATGACCATGTCCATGGCAGATGCAACATGCATAGACGGCATGTTGGTGGACAAGAAACCGGGATCGACACCAAAGATGGTGATCGCGGTGAGGTCGAACACCAACCGGTTTATCAAATCCTGCATGTCGAAAGGGGTCCCGGTACTCGCCAAGTGGGTCATGAACGGGAGGAGGCCGTTCACCACCTTGTGATGCCTGCTTCTTTCCATCAAAGAAAGAACCTGTGGGTTGCTTAGGAAGCTCTGGAACACTCCTCGCTGCTGGCGCCAAAGCTCGCCGTCAACAGTGAAGAGGGTGCCACTATGAATGTCGAATATTTCGGCGAATTCCTCTCCCTTGGGGTAGTTTGCATGGTTGGTGGTGAAGATGTGCCGAACATTTGCTGGGTCAGATGTCGCGAAGAACCTCATGCCACTTGCTAGTGGCCCCTGGGCCTTGATGTTGGACTCGTAGGCAGCAAGGACGGCTGTGATTTTGTCGTTCAAGTTGTGAGGTCTGAAAATAATGAAGGAAGGGAGAATGCCCAACAATGGCCAGTCCATTGGGCGTGACTGATTCCTTGATCTCCAAGACTTCAGGTAGAACGCTACAACAACTAGCGCAAGTGTCGAGATGACTAGTTCTTGAAAGAAGAGGAACTCCATATTTTGTAGTGGCAGGACTATGGGTATGCACTGGATGGACATGGCTTCATTTATAGAAAAGTTTCCATTCTTCTGCGCAAGGCAGAGCAGCCATCCATCATTTTCCGTATTGACTCTCGACTGTTTGAACTCGGTATACCTGTAATGTACTTATGTATGACACCTTATCTTTTTATAATAGAAAAATGTGAAAAAGCTGCGATCCTGGTTGCAGTAGATTTGGCCATTAAAAGGTTTCCTTAGTCATAGAGTACTTGTTTTCCTTAGTGATGCAGTTCCCATCCGCAACTTTGGTTTAGTAAATCACCTACAATTTTTACTTATTTTTTGTTTCTTTTTTTGCAAATGAATACATAATAAATGCGGACACTTATAAACACCCACTAGTGCTCGTCCATATAAACACACACCCTATCCCTATAAGCATATTCAAAGGACTGATTTGACTCTATTATGAAGTTGACCAAGTTGTACACAACAATGTCTTACCTATGATATTTCACCATTTTTACTTACTTCTTAGACACCAAGGTACCTCCTGTCTTACATTACAGGAAAAGACCACTGTAGTGGTGGGCCAAAACCCGCTAAAAAGGAAGTCAGTACCGGTGCAAAATCGCACACCGCCACTAAAAAAACAAGGCAGCGGCTACCGCCTCTGTGTCAGCCCACCGCTGCCTGCAGGCCTTCCCGGCGCCATCAGAGAGAGGGGCGGCCAGATCCAGCCGCCCCTCGCGCGTCGCCGCCATCGCCAAGAGTGGGGGCGGTGGATCCGTTCCCCAACGCCGCTGCCAACATCGGGAGGAGGGGCGCGGCCTGATCCGTCCGCCACCCGCACGTTGTCGCTGTCTGCCGGGAGAGGGGCGGCGGATCTGCGACCCAACGCCACCGCCGAGGTGAGGAGGGAAGGAGACACGGCCGGATCCACCCGCCTCACGCGTGTCGCCGGATCACGGAAGGGGGTAGCGGATCCGCACCCCAACACCGCCGTTGAGGTGAGGAGGGAGGATGACCGCACGGCCGGTGGATGGAGGAAGGCCGGCGGAGGGTGGAAGAGAGAGAGAGAGAGAGAGATGGCAGGCGGAGGGAGGGAGACAGGTGGCCTATTTATAGTACAAGCAGTGGTGGGAGAGTTTGTTGAGCCGGGAAAATAAAAATAGCGTCACCTTTAAAAATGGGATGTATTTTTAGCTGCGGACCGTAATGTCACCCGCCGCTAAACATTGATTTTTAAAGATGGGTCACTATACGACCCGTCGTTAAAATTTTTTTAAAAGAATAGTGTAGCGGCTGGCCGCCTCGAGCCACGCCGCTAGGACGTTTTGGGCCATACCGATACAATGCGGGTTTGTGGTAGCATTACCTGTAACATTCCCCCCATTTGTATTTTTCCTCATTGCTACCAACCAGAGGAAAACCATGCTATGGAACTTTAGCAAACTGGACATACAGAAATATAGTTATGGTAGACCATTTGAAGCAGCATATGTTGGAGGCTATATATGACGTGTGCTGCCACTCAAAGTAGCAGGTTATATGCGAGCTATTGAATGATGAGGATACAGTGTTAGATCACAACAATGTTCTAGCTAGGAGATAATAGATCCCCATAAGTTGTTGATGGATTTTTTCTAATTAGTAATGACTGTATATACTTCTTGATTGTTAAGCTTTTTTTTGATTACACAATACAACTCAGATACTCACAACGCACGGACACTTACCCTCACAGTGCCCTTAAATCATAAAAAAAATTCTTCTATGGGGAGACAAACTCAGAACCTAAGGTGCTACGGAGTATCTTATAACCACTAGGCTACATACCCTTTTGCTTGTTGATTGTTAAGTTAATATCCACAGGTCATTGAAAATATACTTAAAACCTTAAATCGACGAGGAAGGGTGACCAATTCACCTATTGTTGATCACTGATCCAAAATTGTGTGTCTAAAATGAAAGTCACTTCTGAAGTAATAAATGAACAAAATGAGGTAATTTAATGAATATATGAACATAATGGATCAACACAATTTAATTCTCTCTTCTTTCTTTTGTTTTTTCTTCTTTTTGATTTGTATTGATTTTGTTACCTTCAAGTTATTAATAAAATTTCAGTAGGAGCGTTGCTCCTCCTGTTTCATCAAAAAAATTTAAGGAAATCATGCGAGTAAATCTCATTGTATGACCAGTGTCCGGCTAATGTTTGATCTGTGTTGCTTTGGCAAGGTCCCTAACGACGGTGGTACCATAGCCAGGAACACGACTATGGCTAACCAGTGGCCGACATGTTCTGGTCAGACAGTAGCCAAAAGTTCATAGCCAGGCATATAGTGCCTCATGTAAGTAATTAATTAATTACAATTAATTGAACTTCAACAAGTATAGACTCGACACTACTAATCTTCGTATATAAACACTTCAATTGACAATAGCATTGTTTTAAGGCATTTACAGCCACATAATTATTTTCCTGATTTTGTATTTGTGTCTGGAGTAAAAATCATCTCATGCAATGTATCTATAGTACGACTCAGGATAAAAATATGCTTTACAGAGTGGCTGGGTATGAATTGCGTGCATCCTTATCGATCTCTAAAGCCTGAATTCTAGAAGGAAATTTGGGATCTACTACACACATATGAATAGCGTTTAACACATGCAACTGGTGGCAAGGTACGATCCGCAACCTTAGGAGTCATGTTTCAGGGAGTCATTAGTTCAGTGTACTGGGGTTTAGGTGGTAATTACGAAAATCCAAGTTCAGCAGTAAGAAAAAGCACGTCTGTGTATCAGCGAGTTGTGGCAGCAGAAGGCTTCCACATACCACACGACCATAAAGAGCAACACATATATGGTGGTCTATCATAAGTCGGTCGAAGCAATGGAATAGGGGTTTCTTTAGGTGAAATTTATTATTGTTTTATTTTGAAACATAGCTAAGGTAAAAGTGACCGAGCCTAGCTAGGCTATGGAAAAAGTGCTTGGGCCTAACTAGGCCACAACCAGTGTGGCCCTAGCCCAAAGACCCTTGTTGGCCATAGTCGTGTTCCCGTCCAAATGGGCCGGGTCAAGCATGTCGGCCTGAAGCACGGAAAAATGATTCAGCCCAAGTCTAGCATGAGACCTCATGTCATGGTTGGGTCGACACCTCGGCCGAACAAACGGCACAACATGACCCAATTAAACTTCTGGTCTGATTATATTTGAATAAAAAAATATTTTACATACATATAATACAAGTGATGAGTGCTCTGGTGGTTAGCTTGCTCCACCAAAACTTGAAGTCATTGATTCAAACCCTGGTTTCCCCTATGTTGCACAAATTTCATCCTCTTTTACATTAACGGGCTGCATTTTTATAAGAACTTTTGTGCTTAATGGGCCTGTCCAACATATTTAACCTAATTCATGCCATGTCGTGGGCCGACGACCAGGCACATGGGCTGACATGTCACGGCCCAATATTAATTCCGTGTCCTGCGGGTACGAAATTAAACGTGTGGAGCCTTTTCGTGCTTGGGTCAGGAGGGCCATTTGGCCAGCACCAGTGAGCCATGTTCTCTGGTAGTTTGGTAGAATTGAAGACCCATAATTCACTATATGTATAATGAATCTAAATCATAGCCACCAAAAAACTCACCATACAAATTATGTGCGATGCTCAAAGCCTGAGAGGTTCTACAGAGGAAATTAATCTTAGAGAAGTGTCTAGCACAAGCACAACCATGTCTCTGCTCACCGCAGACATCACGCCTACACATGAGACTGAACATCATCAAGTAAAATACTTTAAAAGTTATAATAACTAGCAAAGCAGTACATATAGTTGCCTTCCACGTAACATGTCAACCACGAATTGAAAGAACCAAGATCAAATGAAAACTTTAAATCAATGTACTCAATGGAATCTGTCGCTGCAGTTGCTTTCCTGCATGGAGGTCCACAAACGAAATAGAACCATGTGCTATTTTTACTATTCGATGGCTGCAGTATCACATGACAACCTGGTATAAAATTGGGTTACTAGCGACCACAGTGGAACTAAGAAATCTTGAATTATATCCACAATATTTTTAGAAGGTAACCTATATAAAAAATTTGTATATTAATGTATCATATATGCCATGAAACATGGTTCTAGACTCAAACAAAAACTGATGTGCTAGTTTTAGAATAGACGATGCAGTGGTTGTAGTGAACTTAGATTGCCTTCTAACGAAATTAATTGTATTCTAGCAAGCATAGTACTTGATCAAAAGATCAAGATGCCTTAGAATACTTAATCACACGTTCATATTCTGCGTTGATGTGGGGATCACATGGAAGTGTTGCTGAATACGGAGGTTTTGAATCCCATTTGGTCACATCCACCCTTATCATAATTCTATTATAAGGATATATAGCAGTATGCTTCTAGTAACATGGCTCATTCTTCTCTCTTTTTAACTGTCACCTTGAGCCCATTCTTCATTTGTAGAATACACGACAGCTTTGGTTCGATGCTCTGCCCTTCCACCATCTCCACTTCAAAGTTCCATATCACAGCGGCAACAATGGCCTTCATCTGCGCTATTGCTATGTCCTTGCCAAGGCACATCCTTGGTCCTGAGTTAAACACCATAAATTGATGAGATGGGACATACTTGAGCTTTGTTCCATCCTCGGAGAGCCACCTCTCCGGTATGTACTCATGGCAATCCTTGCCCCAAACACTTTCCATTCTACCCATTGCATAGATGGATATAAGGACATTATCACCAGATTGCAGCCGATGTCCGCTTGGCAGCAAGTCATCAGCAAGTACTTTCTTGCTCTCAAATGGGCCTGGTGGGTGCAACCTGAGAGATTCATACAAGGCTGCCTGAAGGTACACAAGATCTTTAGTCTCCTCCTGTTCAAAGAATAACATAGTGTTGGTGTCGTCAGAAATGGATGATGTTTTCTTTAGAGACGCGATGCGTGCTAGTTCCTTGCGGATAGCGGAGACCACACGGGGATTCTTGGCGAAGTCGTAAAAGACCCACGGTAGTGTGGTGCCAACCGTGTCCCTCCCAGCGACCATGTAGTTGATGAGAGTCCTACTCAGTAGCAAGATGTCACTGTACACTGGGTCAGCAGAACGAATAACATCCACAGCGGCAATATGGTCTTGCTGCTGGACAAGGTCGGTGCTCCTGGCTTTCCTCTTCTCCAGCATCTCCATTACAAATCCATACAACTCTTTGTGCGCAGATGCCAGCTTTCTCTCTGGACCAATATTAAGCCGTCTCATCAACTTCCAGCAACGAGACGGCGTGAAGTACCGGAGCAAACCGACCTCCATAACTGTGTCCATGGCGGTCGCAACATGCATAGATAGCATGTTATTGGACAAGTAACCAGGGTCGATGCAGAAGATGGGGATGACGGTCAAGTCGAAAATCAACCTAGTGATCAGGTCATTCAGGTCAAACGGGGTCCCAGAACTCGCCATCCGGGTCATGAACGGGAGGAGGACATTCACCACCTTGTCGCGTCTGCTTCTTTCCATCAAAGAAACTACCCATGGATTGCTAGCAAAGTTGTGGAACATTGCTCGTTGCTTCCGGTAGACCTGACTGTCGTCGGTGGTGAAGAGGGTGCCACTATGAATATCGAATATTTCGGCTATTTCCTCTCCCTTGGGGTAGTTTGCATGGTTAGTGGTGAAGATGTGGCGGATATTTGCCGGATCAGAGGTGGCAAAGAACCTCATGCCACTTCCTAGTGGTCCCCTTGCCTTGAAATTGCCCTCATACGCAGCAAGGGCAGCTGTGATTTTGTCGTTGAAGTTGTGGATCCTGCCGATAATGAAGGAAGGGAGAATACCCAGCAAAGGCCAGTCCATGGGGCGTGACTGGTTCCTTGATCTCCAAAACTTGAGGTACAATGGCATAACAATTAGCGCAAGTGTCGAGATGAGTAGTTCTTGCAAGAAGGGAAACTGCCATTGTTCGTAAGGGTACAGGTTTGTGCATATCGATCTTGCACGGAAATGGTTTGATTTAAAGAGGAGCTACCATTCTTCTGTCTAGCGCAGAGCAAGCATATGTGCATTGTTTTCTGTAACGGCATGACTGAATGGACTCGCTATTAGTTGTTAATAATGCACATGTATGACACACTGTCTGTTTTTAATAATGTTCAGAGAATCTGGTGAAAGGTTGGGTGATGACGGTTAATTAGTTGGAAATGAACATGACACGCTTTCCTTATATGCCACCACTATCCTGGTCATGAATAATGGAAATGAAATTGATGGTAATTAAAAAGATCAAGATGTTAATTAACCTTAATGTTCTTTCATTTTGTTAAATTGAAAGTGCTAGCTTCGAATAATTTCTAGCGTTCACAGTGGCACTGGACCTTAATGTTCCTATCAGATCTCTAACACACCAGGTGTCTCCTAAGGTCCATTCGGGTTGAATGGTGGTGCATGATGAGGCTCTCTGCTGGGAACAGGAGCGCTGCCGCGGTGGTGGGCGACACACGCCCTGATCAGTGAAGCTAGGGTGGCTTGTTTCCTGTGATCAGCGCAGTCTAATTGCAGTCTGCTGCATCTCCTGCACGCAATACAGAAATTCGAGCAGTCAAGGTACCAAGTTGATGATCAGTAGCTGGTCTGGGATCCTCGACCCGTTCAAAATGATTTTTTATTGATTCACACACATACAGTTTGATCAGACCTCCTCCTTTTTGTTTCTTGGCATGAATATTCTCCAATGTGAATTTGAATTGCCTTAATCCGAGATCGTTGTAGCTGACAATAATTGATATTTTAGGTCGTGCATGATCAGTTAAGACGAGCAGGCAGACTACTAGAGACCGTTTTTATGATTCATATATGTTCTAGAAAATATTTGATGCAAACCACCTATTCAAAGGAATTGTGAAAACTCTCTCCAAAAACATACTTAAAAGTTTAAGAAAATTCTAAAATGTATATGATACCGTATAAAAGATTCACACAAAATTTCAAGTCAAAATTCAACATAATTGAAAAGATATAAAATAACAAATCAGGGAGGACACCAAAAAAATTAGAGCACACATGCATTTTGTCCTTTTTCTCCCTATATCATTTTGCTTTGTTATTTCTGTATGTTTTAATTGATGTTGAATTTGGACTCGAAATTGTATGTGAATATTTCCCACAATATCAGTCTGCTAAGCTACAGAGTTTTTAGAAACTTGTAGGTATGTGTTTTTAGATGGTTGCCACCACTGCACCGAATAAGTGGTTTGCACTGAATATTTTCACTATATGTTTTACACTATGTAGAAAGCGTTCGGAATTACTGAAGTTTGTACTATTACTAACGTATTGCTTCAGATCGACTTCAGCTATATTGGTACAGATATGTTGTAAAGCTTACTTATCAAATTTAACTAATAACTTTAGCTCCAGCATTGAGCTTAGAGAGTAGCTATGCCAAACCAGCCAGTCAGTTTTATCTATAGTTTATATGAAGACTTTGTAAAACTGTAGTGTGCTAGCTAGATCAACAACAAATATTCCAGTATGTGGGTACATGAATCCCCTTTGTACATGTGGGCGTGTATTGTTTAAAACCAAAGTAACTATACGATTGGTGTGTTTCCTAACATTTTCATGTGTTTAATTTATTGACACCTATTGACTTCTTGCTCCAAACTGAAAATACTTAGGTGTGTTAAACACAAAGTAACTTATCAAAATAAACGAACAAAAAATTGCAAGTTCAGCTAATGGAGAAGTGCATCCAACTCATCAGGTTGCAACTGTACTTTGTTGCATGACAAAGTCCTAGTTGACGTACAGCTTCTTACAACTTAGGCTTTCGTTTGGAAAAGCTCCTCAAAGTACTTCTGCTCTGGATTCTAGGAAAATCCTTCTGAAGAATTTCACAAAAACTGGATTTTGCTCTTCCTTCCTAGAAGCGCTTTTTAAATTTGTACTAGAGAATATAGAAGCATACAAAGAATAACGTTTCATGGATTGTCTACTCATCTTTGTACAAAACAACACAAGAGAATCTGTTCTGCAAAACATTTTTTTTACTGAATAGACATTTTATGGGAAATCCGTTTTCTAGATAATTCATTTTTAGATAATATATTTTCTAGAAAATTAGGTCCTGACATAGGGGCCCTTAAATGATGTCTAAGGAACTTTAACAGTATGAATTCAACAATAGTCATTTTGATGAAACTTTCAATGGGTGTAACATTGCCAGCCAGTTGTTATGAGGCATTTACAGCCACATACCTTTTCTAATATATATATTTATTTGTGTATGGAATAAGATCATCTAAAAAAATCAATTTATGTGATATCAGAATGTACGGATTGTATATGACGACCCAGGATAAAAACATGTTCGATGAAGTGATTCTAGAGTCTATTATATTGTGTGCATCCCTATATCTAGAGCGACACTGAATTCTAGAAGAAGAAAAATTTGGGATGTACCAGATATATATGAGTATGTAGTCTCGTGTTTAACATATGCAACCTTAGGAATCATGTTTTCATGGACTTGGGGTTAGGTGGTAGTTAATGAAATTCTGGTTTAGAAATACGAATAAAGTATGTGTTGTCAGTGAGTCGTGGTTGCAGTAGTCGGCTTCCCGTTCCCAAGAAGCATATATACTGTGGTCTGAAATCGTCTTGAAAGCAAAGAAGATATATGTATCTGTTTGATAGCCGAGGCTTTCCATGTATTCTTTGGCTTAAATCTGCAATTTGTTGATGGAGGTATCATCATGCTAAACCAGGTGAGAAGGGCTTTGCTGTGTGCATAGTGTAGTGAACCAGGGGTGGGCGTATCCCATCATCTTCATCCAACAGCGCACATGCTTTGTTGGTGAAATGGGCCTTGTTACAAGGCAATCAATATCAAATTTATTAGTGCTCCTTTCAGGATTTATTCTCCTTTTCTATTTTTTTGGGTGTTCGGACCATTAAAAGATCAGCATGTAGCCCCTTTCTAGCGAGGTTGTATGCATCACAATGGGAAAAGTGGGAACATTATTTTCATTATTCTTTTTGACAAACTGATTTGCCAGATGATTCAAATTACCATAAATAATTTTTTGTTCTCACATCTCCGCAAACATTTGTTGAATCAACAGCTTTAAGAGTAAAATTATGCCAAATCAAGGATGGTCTCTGTCAATGTGGGTGCAAACAAAAATGAAGATTTTAAGCAATACTTTTGGATGGTAGATAGTATCATTCATATTTACATACTTGGTATTACCATTTGGACTGACAATGCCACGGGTAGATAACTTTGTGTTTGTGGTGCATGGAACTGAGTGAAGAAGAATATAACAATTTGTTTTCTAAACACAAGCTAAAAAATGGAGATAATAAACTTGGTGCTTATCCTCGCTACCTATATTTAAATGTTCATATGGATGGACTCTAACATCAAGGAAAACAAAGCCAACATTAGTAGCATGGAAACATAGAGGCTCAAGAGCAAAGAAAAGATTTAGAATCGAGTTCATCTTCCTAGCATGCGTAAAGAGGATCTTTTCAGTGGTGGAGCATAGTAAAATTTGTCAAAACTTACAAAGGTCAAGAAAGAAACAATTGTCTCGCGAGACAATGACTTCATTTGTGAAACAATATCAAGCTTTCTTGGCTTTAATAAGTAATGCCTCATTTAAATCAGAAAACAAAGGCCTAATTAATAATATAAGATAACTACGGATGAAAATTTGTGGAGTTGAGACAACTTTCCTTAAAAGAGTTGGAGGGAGAAATTTACATGGAACATCGAGATAGATTTACAGTATAAGGTAAAGAAGGCAAAGTGTGTAAGTTGTTAAAATCTTTGTATGGCCTCAAGAAAGCGCCTAAGCAATGCCGTGAGAAGTTCGATCGAACTTTAACTTCAGCTAGCTTTGTTGTGAACGAAGCAGATAAGTACGTGTACTATCACTATTGTGGGGGTGAGGGAGTTATCTTGTGTTTGTATGTTGATGACATACTAATTTTTGGAAGCAATCTCAATTTGATTAATGGTGTTAAGGCGTTCTTGTCCTGAAGTTTTGAGATAAAAGATCTAGGAGTAGATGATGTGATCTTGAACATCAAGTTGATTAAGGATGATAATCATGGGGGTGACACTGGTTCAGTCCCATTCTATGGAAAAGGTTTTAAGTTGTTTCAACTTTCGTGATTGCAAATCTTCTCCAAGTCCTTATGGTTCTAGTGTGACTCTAAGAAAGAGTCAAGGAATAGCAAAGGATCAATTGAGATACTCTCGAGATCATTGGTTCACTCATCTATCTTGCTAGCGCTATCCGACCTGACATCTCTTTTGCTGTGAGCAAACTCAATCGGATCATTTCAAACCCGGGAGATGATCATTGGTATGCTCTAGAGGTACACTATTCTGGGTACTACACTATTTGAAAGGTACTACAACATATATATGGAATACACTATTCTGGGTATCCTCGGGTACTTGAGGGCTATAGTGATTATAATTGGATATCTAACACTGGTGAGATTAAAGCCACAAGTGGATATTCACTCTTGGTTGTAGCACTCTTTCATGGAAGTCCTGCAAGTAGACCATCTTAACGAGGTCAACAATGGAAGCAGAACTCACAACATTAGATACAGCTATAGTAGAAGCAGATTGGCTTCATGAATTCTTGATGGACCTGCTAATGGATGAGAAACCAATACCGGCTATTCTTATGAACTATGACAACCAGACTATGATAAGCAAGGTGGACAATTTTAAGGATAATATGAAGTAATCAAGACATGTGAAGAGGAGATTGAAATCTGTCGAGAAAAATGAAAAACTCTGGAGTTATAGCCCTAGATTACATCCAAACATCTAAAAATCTAACAGATCCCTTCACAAAAGGTCTTTCACAAAATGTGGTAGATCGTGCATCGAGGGAGATGGGTATGAGACCCACATGAGTTACACTGCAGTGGTAACCTGTCCTATGTGATTGGAGATCCCATGAATTAGGGTGACAAAAGAAACTGTTAGTTAACCGAGAGGAGAGTATACTGTATACTAACCCACTTCGTGAAGATGCAAAACTCTCGTAATTGTATGGCAGATTGATATTGATCTTAATGTATTCCAAGTGGCTTGCTTAGCAGAGATGTTGTCCTAGAGAACATCATAAAGGAATACACCTATATGAGCCTGATTCTAGTCACAGTGTATGAGATGAGGGCGATCTCTAGAAAGCTCATGAAAAGACGGGAGTTTGACTTATATGCTTCAAACCGAGAGGATGCTCATAGCAGCCTAGTATCAGTAAAGGACTTGAGTGAAACTGCTCCAGGCAAATCTGTCAATTCAGGGCCTAGTTCATTCTACAGTTGTAGACGGGTATAGTTCATGTTCTAGGTGGATGTAAGATCTTCTTGTATCCCCTTTCTATCTAGGTTGTATGAATCACAATGGGAAGAGTGGGAACATTATTTTCGTTATTCTTTTTCACAAACTGATTGTCAGGTGATTCAAATTTCCATAAATAACTTTTTGTTCTTATATCTCTATTGCATACATTTGTCAAATCAATAGGGTTAAGAGTAAAATTATGCCAAAACAAGGATGGTCTCTGTCAATGTGGGTGCAAACAAAAATGAAGATTTTAAGCAATACTTTTGGGTGGTACATAGTATCATTCATATTTACATACTTCATAGTTCCATTTGGACTGACAATGCTGAGGGTAAATAATTTTGTGGTTGCGGTGCATAGAACTGAGAGATGAAGAATAGAACCATTTGTTTTATTAAAAAAGCTAAAAAATGGTGATAGAAAACTCGATGCTATCCTCGCTACCTATATTTAAATGTGCACCTGAAATGTGATCAAGTGGAAAGATGGCATGTATAGAAACAATTGCTTATGGATGGACTCTGACATTCGTCAAGGAAAACAAAGCCAGCATTAGTAGCATGGAAATGTAGAGGCTCAAGAGGGAAGCAAAGCTTTAGAATCGAGTTCATCTTCCTAGCATGCATAAAGAGGATCTTTTCAGTGATGCAGCGTAGTAAAATTAGTCAAAACTTACAAAGGTCCAGAAAGAAACATTCATGATACAATGACTTCATTTTTGAAAAAATGTCAAACCTTTGTTGGATTTATTAAGTAATTACTCATTTAAATCAGAAATTCGAAAATCCTAATTAATATAAGAGCATTACGGATGATAATTTGTGGAGGTGAGACAACACACGTTGAAGAGATAAGAAGAGATGGGAGAAAGGAACGTTGGTTAATTGATAACCTGTTTCCCTTCTTCTTCCACTATAACCAGTGTTTAATCAAGAAATAACTTTAGTATTCAGATTATGAGTTACTTGATATGTGCGTGTGCCTCTTTAGCTTAATCTCCTCCTTACGTGACCACTATATAAAGAGACATAAGACTTCCACTATACACACACATCCAATGTATTCCACTTCTATAGCTACAAAGTGTTCATCCTCATCCCAGTCTTTGTGTGAACAAGCGCTAGGAGAGCAGGCTTCCGTAACCTCGACCATTTTGCGTTCTTGCACCGGGATAGGAGGGCAATAAGATTTTTGGGGAGCGCACAGCGCGACTACTTGTTAGTCATGGTGTCAGTTTCATCGTGTGAACGAGTAGGATGACTATTTCCTGGTTTCTTGTTCGACGGACTACACTGTGAACAACTTCCTGCACTGGCTTAGATTGACTACTTCAAGTTGCTACGGCGCCGCCGGTGCCAACGGCATTGGTTCCACCTCTAGGTACATCTTGAACAATATGGTTCTTTTCAGGCATACTTATTTGTGAAGTAAGTATGAGTTCGTTTTATTCTGTCATAAGATCCCTCATCTTGCCATTTACTAAATTGGGACTAAAATATGTCGAATGTTGCCTAATTAAACTCTCAGCCTTCCCACTATTGTATGTCACACAACTCATACATATCTTTTTCATTGATAAATTAAGGCAATATATGATTATTGTGAGTGAAAAACATCCTCCATTGCATAACTGTTATAATAAACCATCTCAAGATTATAGTCCATGCATGAGTACATATAAAATGTCACCATTACCCTTCATTATGTGCATGTGGCCCATATATCAGGGAATGCTGATGATGGGAGAGATAGATAGATAGATAGAGAGAGAGAGAGAGAGAGAGAGAGAGAGAGATTTTGTGACTGCTCGTGCTGATATTTAGAAATGCTAGGCGATCTTTACATCATTGTAACAGCTATATTTGTCATGAAACCCTTAAATATTTTCCTATTTTATCCACAAACTAATGAATTAAATAATTACTATGAGTTATCTAAAAAGGAGTATCCATTGTAATTTTTTTGTTTCATGAATTGTGTGAAGATTATGTGTCATATATAAGATAGTTTATGCTAGAATCTACGATTGCAATAGATTTTATCCCCTTGACAATCGATGTAATTCCTGAAAGCAAACTCTTGCATGTGATTCATTACTACGCTACTATATTGTTGTTTCTTTTTTCTTTTTTTCTTCTCTATGCTATGCTACATTTTTTTTCTCAAAACCGTATGGCATGTTTTAAGCATTTGTCAAGTAACGTGTGACACCAGTTTAGTCTCTGCAGTAGAGTAGTGATGTACTTGGCTTTTTTTGTCCTCATCTTTTACAGAATTCTGTAATTATATATTTGTTGGCACTACACAATAAAAAAATCTCGCTATAGCCACATCACCCAAAAACCTATAGCCACGACAAGCAAAACCGACCGTGCCTATAGTTGGATGCGGGATATCTGTGCCCTTGGACCGTGGCTATAGAAGTCACTATAGCCACGGTTGGCTTTGTGAACCGTGTTTATAGAGTCCTCCACCAATAGCTAGGGTCCCAAGTCATTAACCATGGCTATTGAGGTCGCTATAGCCACGGTTCATTATCCAACGGTGAATATTGTGGTCTCTATAACCACGGTTGAAGAAGTGGACCATGGCTACTATTTTTTCCACTATAAAAGCCGCGTTCGGACAGCACAGGAGCTCACTCCAACTATGGTGGCCTGAAATTTGAGGCAAATTATGAAAACCGACGGGGAAGGTTTTGAGTTCATTTTTTCTTTTGCAGAATTTTGTTCTTTATGGTAAGGGATACTCATCCCATGTATTTTTTATTTTGTTCTCCATGGTAAGCGAAACTCATCCCATGCATTTTTTATTGCTATAATGTTGTAATCTAGGAGAAGAATTTTGTGTTACCATTTTTCCTAACTTTTGATTTCAATTTGTTAAATTTCTCTATGTTTGTAGGTTTATTGTTGGTTTGAGTTGTTTATAATGGGCTCATACATCATGTATATGTGTTGCATACAAAAAAAAATCATATCTTACAATCAATTTAAGATCTACTTTATGCTCTCTTGAGAGACCTAGAATTTTATTAAAAATCGATTGAATTAAAAATAATTTGTATATTTTATTTATATGTATTCTAGCACATTGTCTTATGAAATATATTAGTTCCCTTTATATTTCCTTTTTAAATATATAATATTCATAATGGTAGTTAGAATAATTAATAATTATTGTTTTCGCGTAATGCATGTTTAGATGGATAAATCATAGATGTACGAAGAGTCAAGATTGAGTGCATATTTCCGAGATCAAGTCGATGTATTTCTCAAGGGGGAAGAATGATAGGAAGAGGAAGAAAGATAGTATCGTCGATGGTAGCGACGGTGATAGTAAGGTTCCAGCCTTAGTCATGTGGTACCTACCGTGGTCGATCGCATCAAACGTATATTTGCCAACCCAAAAGATGATGAACTAATGACATGGCATACACGTGAGTGGGATGACCCTAATATACTTGAGTCATCCATCCGATGGAACCCAGTGGAAAAACTTTGATCGTAACCACCGTGACGACTTCTCTCACGAGCCAAGAAATATATGGATTGCATTGCGTACGAGATGGGATGAACTCTTCTAGTCTAACAAGGAACGTTCACAGCAATTGGTTAGTGCTACTAACAATGTTCAACCTCCCATCGTGGTGGTGCCACAAGAGGAAGTACGTATTATTGTTCATTCTTATATCTTGGCCAAAAGAACCTGGTAATGACATAGATGTCTTCCTAGAACCATTGCTTGAAGACATGCAAAAACTATGGTTGGAAGGTGTACGTATGTGGTATGAGCACCGAAGAGAGTACTTCACGCTAAAAGCGATCATTTTTGTGACCGTAACTTATTCCCTGGCGTTAAGGACGCTTTCGGCTCGAGATGAAAGGAAAGGAGGCATGCTTTGCATGTGTTGATGATACATCACACATGTATCTTCCATCATCCAAGAAGACCGTGTACGATCGAAATCGTCGATTCTTAAATCGGAAACACTCGTATCGGCGGATGGCCAAACAATTTGATGGTACGATTGAGACAGCACTACCGGCCTTATACTTGACCTACCTGGTAAGATAAAGGATGGACTGAATGCACATAGAGACCTTGTAGAGATGAATATTAGACCGGAGCTCCATCCGCAAAAAAAGGGAATGGAAAGTACTACCACCCGCCATCCTGCTACACCCTAACGCGTGAGGAGAAAATAGCATTCTTGAAGTGTCACACGAGATTAAAGCACCGACTGGTTTCTCATCGAATGTCCAAATAAGTGGTTACAACAACTCACGACTGTTAGACACTACTTTCAATGTTTCCGGCTATCATCATTAGAGTCTGTGAAACCTGAATGGTTGAAGTTGACTATAACTCGTTTGTGCTACTTCAGGAACGCAGTCTCAAAGAAGGTGATCAATAAACACGAGTTGGATAACTTACGAACCTACATGAAGGAAACAATGTGCATGTTGAGATGTGCTTCCCACCATCCTAGTTTGATACTATGGAACACTTCATGCTTCATATTGTTGACCATATATCTGCTTTGGGCCCTGTCTACATCCATCATATGTTTCCATACGAGAGGTTCATGTATGTTATGAAATGCTATGTACGTACTCGTTGTCATCTAGAGGGTTCGATCATTGAGGGCTACACCACTGAGGAGATTATTGAGTGTTGTGCATATTATATTAAAGACAGTAGATCTATTGGTGTACATGTGTCTCGTCATGAGGGAAGGTTAAGTGGGAAAAGTATATGAGGATGGAAATCATTCACCGACCGCGAATACAAACGAGTGGACAAATCCCATTTTACTATACTACAACAACCACGTATTATGGCCCCATATTTCGAGTATTATGGTCCCATATTTCGAGAAACATTAAGGAGCATATTCAAGGCAAGACCGGTGCCTAGATAGTACGAGAGCACAAGAAAACTTTCACATCATGGCTTGAGAATCAAGACCTTCCACGTGGGAACTAGATGGATGAGAAAATGTTGAGAATTTTAGTTGTCCGACCTTCAAAGTGTCGTGACTTATCAGGCGTACGCCATTAATGGTTTTACTTTTCACAATGCAAAAAAAGGACACAAAAAGTAAGTGTCAAAACAGCGGAGTTCGAGTTGAAGCCCTTGATGAGGATAACAATTACACCTCATATTATGGATATATAGAAGAAATATGGGAGCTGAACGATGGACCAGATTTGCTAGTTCTTGTATTCAAATGCAAATGGGTCAAACACCCAAATGGGGTGGAGGTAGATGAATACGAGTTAACCCTCGTCGATCTTAAGAATGCGAGGTTATAAAGATGACACGTGTATACTCGCTAAGGTAGCAGAACAAGTGTTCTATATACTCAATCCAAAGGATGAAAAGAAGCACATTGCTATTCCCGGTAAACAAAAAATCCATGGAGTGGATGGTGTGAACGATCAAGATGCATACAATCAGTATGATGAAGTTCCATTATTCGTGGATCAGAAAAAATTTAAAGTCATAGAAGCAAAACTATCCTATCAAAGAATGCCCTACCTACCACAGATTGCAAAGGACAAATCGTTCAAGGATAATGTACCTTTGTTATTCCCTTGTCATGGATTATTATGTACACAAATATGTACCTTTATATTTCATTGGCATGTACTTATCATTTTCAGCAACTTAAATTAATTGAACAATATTTTAATTATTTTTCAGCAACATAAATGAATTTAACAACTTTCTATTTATTTTTTGGCAACTTAAATAAATTTCACAGTAATTTCTCTAATTTCCAAGAACTCAAACAAATTTAACAACATTTTAATGAATTATTGCAACTTAAATCAATTTAATAACTTGTTATTTATTTTTTGGCAACTTAAATCCAGTTAATAGTAATTTTTTAATTTCCCACAACTCAAATAAATTCAATAGTATTTTATAGATTTTTTAGCAACCTAAATCAATTTAACAACTTCTTAATTATTTTCACGGCAACTAAAAATATTTGAATTATTTTCCAGCAACTTAAATTATTTTTATTAATTTCAAGCAACGTAGATCAAATTAACATCTTTGTAGTTATTTTCCAGTAATTTACATGAATTTAAGAGTAATTGTTTTAATTTCCAACAACTCAAATCATTTTAATAGTTTGTTATTAATTTCTAGCAACTTAAATCAATTTAAGAGCACTTTTATTAATTTCCAAGACCTGAAATCAAATTAATAATATATTAGTTAACTTCGAGCAAATTTAATTAATTTAATAACATATTAAATTCAAAATAATCAGTTGGACGCACTTTTAACATTTGGCCCTTGTAGCTATAGGCTAGTTCATCAAGAGATTATGTTTTATTCTTTTGATTCCTATTTAAATTTTGCAACATGTATATAGAACTCAAATATTGTCCAATTCAACTATTCTTGTTTCTAAATTTCTGTAAAATTCCAATCTATCACTTTCGAAAATTATTTTATACAATTACCTATAAATGTACTTACAATATGTTTTAACATTTATTTAATCATTTTTATTTCATAAACCGTATCAAATTTTAATTGGACATATAAATAGTCAGATCAATCAACAAGAATTGATGTATAAAAAACAGTTCACTCAAGACACCTAGTCCCATTTGAACTACTTTTTTCGTAAAAAACTTTAAAACAATTTAAATGCTCGAGAAACGAGTGCCATGCCAAAATATAGGTCAAACAAACTTGTACTTTGCAAATCATAAATGTGCATAATAATTGGAAAAATGACATTTCATTTATTTTTTTGTATAGAAGAATTTTATTAGTTTTGAATTCACAAGTGGCATACACATCTGTCATACCAATTTAAAACTACTGTAATTTTGTTGGAATTTTTTAATTATTTCGTCCCTATAAAGGTCAACAAAAACTATTTCGTAGTTCAAATATTAGATTATAAAGTTAAGCAAGAAAAAAACAAAAAAAATACATATTGGTCTGAAAACAAGCTGGACCCATGGCAATGAAAAAATCAAATGCAAAATCAATATAGTTTTGAAAATAAAAATAGAAGTTTTGAAAAAAATGTGCACGATCAATGAAAGGCGGACCCGGATGATCACATTAGGCACGATTCGTTTTGTAAAGAACCGTGGCTATTGAATCTGTGCCTATGTGACGTGGGACCCACATGTGAGTGGGCTTTCAATAGCCACGGTTCATTTGGAAACGAACCGTGGCTATTGAATTTGGGCCTATGACGTGTGGGCCCTACCCGGTCGTCTCCAACCATAGCTATTGCCCTTTTCCTCCACCGAACTCGCCGTCGGTCGCCGCCTCGCCCACCCCGACCTCCTCCTCCACGGATCTACCGCGCTGCCGAGAGCTTCGCCTCCTCACCACCGCCTTCTCCCTCCTTGTGCTCGCGCGTGCCGCCTCCTACCCGATCGTTGCTGCCGCTTGCTCTCTCCTCGTGCTCACGCGTGCCGCCTCTACCTCCGTCGTCGGCTGCAAGAGCTCCTCCTCACTCGCCGCCTGCACCATCCTCCTCGGGTTCCGCCCCGGGTTGGCGTGCCTCCTCCTACCCGACGAGCTCTTCCTCACAACCGGCGTCCTCCGTGGCCTCACGCACGCTACCTCCTCCGGCTGCGGGAGCTCCCCGACGAACTCGACTTGAGCGCCGCCTCGTACCGGGCTCGCGTGCCTCCTCCTCTTCGGGCTGCGGGAGCGCTCGGGCTGCCAAGAGCTCCACCTCCTCCCGCCGCTCTGCTCCCTCATCGGGTTCAACCCCGGGCTCACGTGCCTCCTCCTCCCCGACGAGCTCCTTCTCATGTGTCGCCTCCTCCTCGGGCTCACGCTTGCTGCCTCCTGCGGCTACGGGAGCTCCCCGACGAGCCTTGACTCATGCGCCGCCTCGTCCCGGGGCTCTCGCACGCCGCCTCCTCTCCGGCCGTAGGAGCTCTCCGGATTCCAAGAGCTTCGCCTCCTCACCGCTGCCGGCTCCCCCCACTTGTTCCGCCCGGGCTCGCGCTTGCCGCCTCCTTTAGTTGTACGAGCTCCCTAACGAGCTCGACTCGCGCGCTGCCTCCTTCTCGGGCTCACGCGCGCCGCCTCCTCTCCGGCTACAAGAGCTCCACGACAAGCTCGACTCACTACCCCGAGGAGACAAAGGAAATCCGGTGACAAGTCCAAGACTTTTTAGACCGTGGGTATGTACGAGAAAGTCTTTGTGTTGTTCCTGTACTTTTGGTTCCTAAGAAAGAGTCCAGAATCTGTTTTGGTGTATCTCGTTTGATCCCATTAGGGGAGCGTCCAAGGGGTTCTTGCACGTCCCCAAGTCTTTATTAGCAGCACTGCCACCCAAGTTAGGGTTGGGTTTTGCTTAGATTATTCTGCTTAGACGGTTTCGCCGTTCTTCGGTTTGTGAGACCCCAATTCGTGAGATTAATCATACATTTACAAATTTGTTGTGTTCTTTCTTGTTCTTGCTTGTGTTCTTGATTCGTAGGCAGGAATTAGCCTTCTTGGCGAGGTCAACCGTGCAACGCCGATTGATAACCATAGAGGACGTGGTGTTGCGATTGCGGGGTTCAAACGTGTTGTTTAGGAGCCGGATCGACGTGTGTCATATCTTCGCAAAATCAAGAGTTATCTGAACCTTTCGGAAGATCGGGACCCTAGTCCACATCATAAACGCTCTGCGAACAAGGCTGAAGGCACCTATGAAGTAACGACCACTGGACACCGTCAAGCGGGAGCTGTTGAACCAAAAGGTGTCCATACAAAATGGCGGAACCGTTGTCGTTGTAGTGGTCGGGGACAAATGAAAAATCACTTGGTCCGATTGGAAGGTGCTGCCTCGGGAGCGCAAAGAGGAAATGTGGAATGTCGTTAGATCACACATCCCCTTCCCACCGGTAGACCTAGAGAAAGCCAAGAAGGAAACATTGATCGTAATGTCACATATCTTTCGAGAATGGAGGTCTAGGCTAAAGCTGTCATTATGTCTAACATGGCATAACATCTTTTGACGATTATGGACAAATAAGTCCACGGGATTGGAAACTATTTGTTCAACAGAATATAACTGGACCTGCCAAGGACCTTAGTGCGAAGATGTTAGAGATGAATAAGAAAAATAGGTACAAGACACACTTGGGCCCCAACGGATACAAGAAAAAGATTCCGGAGTGGAGGGCAATGGATGAAATGCTCCGTGTCAAAGGGAAGCCGGATCCTTCGGAGGGCCTCGGGCCACGCGCCGAAAATTGGATTCTTGCGCACTCTACAATGGATGAAAATGGGGAGATTATTCGATGGACTCGGCCTCGGCGCAAATTATCCAGCAATTGACGGGTGAAATCAAGTCGGAAACGCGATCCGGTGTTAATCAATCCAAACATTACGAGACCAACTCTCTCTTATTGTGGGCGAGTGCAAGTAGTGTCCTTCAAGGCCACATGGAAAGAGGATTTCTCGTCTAGCTCTTCCACCTCCTTGTACAAAAACATAAATTTCACAAGATAAGGAGGAGAGGGACAAGGTAGAGTGGAGGAGACAGATGGAAATGTATCAAGCCGACTTGCGAAGTGGCGGTATCCCGATACGACTGGTGCAATCCTAACCACTTCTCCTAGATTACCTCCCCATTAGAAGCGGAAGTCAACACACAAGAATGTCCATGTGAGCTGTATGTGCCATTTGGTTACAAGGGAAAGACCTTGAAGCTTGGAGCCGGCAGAGCACTTTCAGGTCGAACAATCCACATGGATACTCCCCGGGTACTGCGTGTCTCCATCGAGGAGATCGATCAAGGATATGAGGAGCACGAGATTGGGTGCCCCACACCGACGTGGGGATTATAACTCTACATGATGCTATCGATTCCTACATCACTTGGAAACAGCGTGAGGTTGTCCTCTCGGAACCGCGAGTTTCTCCTCCCCCTTATCCGGACACGAATCAATTCATGTGAGTCATCAACTTACGGGGGATGAAGGTGAAGCTAGAGAACCTTCTCCTTTGTCGGGTGTTGGTTCAACCGCTAAGCAACAAGATCACCAAGGACAGGAAGGAGTTATGAGTCCTATACTCGTAAACCCCCATAGCAAGAAACGGCCATAGTACCCGGGTATGAAGAGCCTCAACAGCAGATTGTTCCCTTTGTCGAGCCCGAGGGGCAACGTGTCCCTTTGTCAAGCTAGAAGTCGACACACTCGCCTTGGATGAAGAGCATCAGATTATCGAGCCTCTTTGAAGAAGTTTACTCCTCTAATCCCTAGGATTATTACTCCTGTGGTGGGGGGGGGGGAGGGGGATCCATCAAAGCCGCAACCTCGAACATGTCACGAACTTAGAGCAAATGAGGAAGGGACCCGTGCAATCAATCACACCTCTCATAGATCCTGGTCAATTGCTACGGTACAAAGATGACATATTTGAGGGTCATGACGAGAATGAGGACTTTCCAAACTTCATGTTTGGCAAGCCCCTCGTATCTAAAAAGATGTTGTCAAACCAAGCTGTGGGAGATGCGGAAGTTGCACGACTGGTACATAGCAGCATCGAAAGAAGGAGTGGATGTGATCACATGTAAGCTTCCAAAGGACGTGCTCAATGGTGCCGCTAACTCGACCCTTGACTATATTTTAATGATATCCACACCATGTTTCGGCTCAGCAATATGGACATGGCCTTCATAGCCTTGTGTTGCATGTAAGTGCCTCCATCCATCTTTTTCGTATTTCCTACTTTTTAAAATACAGGTTATATATTGCCTTGTGCTTTTTTTGTAGCTTGAATTCAACATTTCAAAAGAAGAAATACAACAGACCCGCTTGGAAGGTTGTGTACCTCAATCCGAGCTTGATCAATCAAAGTGCGATCAACCCGCGAAAAAATGAGAAAGACAAGATATATAAGGACTAGACACCACAAGATTTAGAAAACTGAAGGCCACCATGAGGATAAGAGCAAGGTCTCGAGCTGCATCTTATATGCATGGGTGCTTCGAGGACCGGCATGATATACACATCATTTATGCGCCTTACCACTTCGAGTAAGTTCGACCACTGCCTTCCTCTCCTCTGTTATAAAGCTAGATGACATACTAACTACTACGATCTTTGTTGCAGTGGTCATTGGATTTGTTTCCTGATCATGCCAAAAAATGGATATCTATTAGTGTTGGATAGTCTTGACTACGACTACGGGCGCTACGAAGATATCGTGAGCGTCATAAATTGGTAAGTACAAAAGTACAATTAAATAACGGTAATTTGATGCAATAATACATTCTTCTCAATACTGTAGTGCTTATATGAACTACGTAAAGAACACGGACGTGACGCATTACAAGATTCAGAAACAAATATACTTTCGTCACAAATTTCCGGTAAGATATGCGTCACATCTAATTGTTTTTATCCTCCTATCGTTGAACTGGAAATGATGTTAATTATTTCGTCTATTTTGCAGTGCATTAAACAAGCTCAAGGTAGTGTCCACTGTTGATACTACGCATGTGCGTATTCGAGCTCGGCTACAACCTACTTGAGCGTCATCACCCACGAGAGTCGAAGAGGTACGCCAAGATTGTTTGTGTTTAATTTGCATTCTTTTTTTTTTGCATATCATCTACTAACTTTCATGAATTTATTGACACGAGAGAACACAAAGGCTAGAACAAGCAAGGATATAAGATAGTTGATGAAATCTCCAAGAAAGCATTTATGACGGTGCGAAAACATTTGAGTACAAATGACTTGTACTACATTGTTGCTAGGATGCGTCGTTTCATTATTAGGGAGGTCATCGGTCGTCGTGGTCGATTTTTCGACAAGGAAACCGACGTGACAACAGAGCATCGGGCACTTTTCGAGTGGTGCAGTTCAAAATGCCTATATGAGCCCGATGTAGTTGAAGATTCCTATAATGTAGACTTAATTTCAAAAAAGTGAGTATTATGTGCACTTTGTGATAACTTTGCTAGATTTGTAAATGTTTTTGCGATGGATTTGTAAATGTTAATGTGAAATGTTAATGTAATGTAAATGTGAAATGTTAATATGATATAATTGTAATTTTATTATTTGTAATGTTTATTTTTATTATTATTAAAAAAACAATAGCCACGGTTAAAAATGACAACCGTGACCATAGTCTAACACTATAACCACGGTTGGACTAACCCACTGTGGCTACAGTGTTCCCCTATAGCCACGGTTGACAATGTGAACCGTGGCTATAGTGATCTATTTTCCAAGGCTACAGCTGATTATTTATAGCATCAGAAACACAGCCACGGTTAGGGCTGACCGCAGCTGTAGAGCCTTCCAACCGTGGCTATAGCAGGTTATTGTTTTAGTGCTATCAAAGGTTATGAGCCGTGACATGATAATGTTTTACCAGAAAAATGCCATGACTACACGAATGTTCTAATTCACTTGCCACAATGGCACTGCCATGATTTATATATGCTATGTTTTCACGTAGATATATACAACGGGTTTGTTCATTTCATGGTGCTAAAGTGTGCTAATGGTCTAAAATTTAATACTGAAAAACGAACGGATATGCTAAAGGATGCTAAACTTTAGCACAAGTACTAAAAGGTGGTCAAATCTTGAGCACCAAACTTGGTGCTAAGTCCCCTGCCTCAGTTCCAAAACAAAAAGTTCCCTGCCTCCCCTACTTGGACATCACCTATCATCCCTCTCTCTCAGGCCATGGTGGAAGAGAAGCATTAATTAGGGTAATAAGGTCACTTTATCGAGAATGGACTAAATTTTAACCTGGAAACGAACATAGGACTAAACTTTTAGCAGCTAAAATTTTAGCACTAGAGGAAACGAACAGATTTAATGTCATGTCTTGAATTCCCCTTCTAGTATTTATTAGCTGCACAACTGCAGTAGCTGAAAATTATATTTACTAAGTTTTCGTCATTCAATCAAACACGATTCACACGCTAACAAATTTATGTCCTAGTTTACCATTCAATGGTCGTAGTGCTAGATTTAATTTTTTGCAGTAAAATCGGTTTGTTTTTCTTTTTTACCGGCAGAGGAGTCCCCTACCTATTCTTTTTAGTATAAAAGGAGGAAACAATATTTAATGGTACAAAGGTCTCAGGCCCAAAGAAGGTCCTACTAATGTTCAAACTAGCTTATAATACGTAAATGTTGCTTAGCATTTCATCGAAGCACAAAGATATCTTATAAATACATAATTGCGCTCACAGTAACACAAGTTCACAGTTAAAAGGTTCTCTATGTCTATATGGGGATCATATGGAAGTATCTGTCAACTTGGAGATTTTGAACCCCCTTTCCTCACACGCTTTTATATAGTATTTGTGCATGCTTTGCGCATAGCTTATTTTGTTATGTATAGCATAGTTACACACTTCATTCCCCTCGCTTTTTAACTATCATCTTGAGCCCGTTCTTCATCTGCAGAGTACACGAGAGCTTCGGCTCGATGCTCTGCCCTTCCACCATCTCCACTTCAAAGTTCCATACCACCGCAGCCACAACGGTCTTCATCTGTGCCATTGCCACGTCCTTGCCAAGGCACATCCGCGGTCCCGAGTTGAATGCCATGAATTTGTGAGACGGGACGTACTTGAGCTTGGATCCGTCCTCGGAGAGCCACCTCTCCGGCATGTACTCGTGGCAGTCCTTACCCCACACGCTCTCCATTCTACCCATTGCGTAGACGGAGATGAGGACTATTTCACCGGAGCGCAACTGGTGGCCGCTTGGCAGCAGGTCATCGGCCGTCGCCATCTTCCTCTCGAACGGGCCAGGTGGGTGCAGCCTGAGAGATTCGTACATGGCTGCTTGAAGGTACAAGAGATCCTTAGTATCCTCCTGCTCAAAGAATAATAAAGGGTTGGTTCCATTGGAATAATTAATGGATGCTGCAGTCTTCAGAGATGCGATGGGCGCCAGTTCCTTGCGGATGGCGGAGACGACGCGGGGGTTCTTGGCGAGGTGGTAGAAGACCCATGGCAGGGCTGTGCCAACCGTGTCCCTGCCAGCGACCATGTAGTTGAGGAGAGTCCTACTCAGCAGAAAGCCATCACTGTACTTCGGATCAGTTGAAAGGATAATATCCATGGCGGCCACCTCATCCTCCCCCGCAATGAAGCTCCTAGTTTTTTTCATCTTCTCCACCATCTCCTTGACAAATCCGTGCAGCTGTTTGTGCGCAGCGGCCAGCTTACGCTCCGGGCCGATATTTAGCACTCTCATCAACTTCCAGCAAGACGCCGGCAACATGTGCCGGAACAAGCCCACCTCCATGACCGTGTCCATGGCCGCCGCAACGTGCATAGATGGCATGTCATCCGACAGGCAACCAGGGTCTACACAGAATATGGGGATGGCGGTCAGGTCAAAAACCAGCCTGTTGATCAGGTCCTGCATGTCGAACGGGGTCCCGGTGCTCGCCGAGCGGTCCATGAACGGGAGGAGGCCGCTCACCACCTTGTCCCGGCTGCTTCTCTCCATGAGAGCAACCACCCGTGGATTGCTCATGAAGCTCTGGAACATCGCCCGCTGCTGGCGGCAGAGCTCGCCGTCGACGGTGAAGATGCTGCCGCTGTAGATGTCGAAAATCTCGGCGAACTCCTCGCCCTTGGGGTAGTTTGCATGGTTGGTGGTGAAGATGTGCCGGACATTTGCTGGGTCGCAAGTCATGAAGTATCTCAGGCCACTTGCTATTGGCCCCTGCGCCTTGAGATTGCCACCATAGGCGGAAAGGAAGGTTGTGATGTGGTCGTTGTAGTTGTGGAACTTGCCAATGAGCGAAGGGAGCACGCCAACCACCGGCCAGTCCATGGGGCGTGACTTGTTTCTTGATTTCCAGGTCTTGATGTACAGCAGCGCAACAACTAGCGCAGCTGTGGATATGAGCAGTTCTTGCAAAAACGGGAACGCCATTGTTTGCAATGGCACGAGTGGATATGAGCAGTTCTTGCAAAAACGGGAACGCCATTGTTTGCAATGGCACGAGTGTGGGTAGTATATGCTGCATGGGCATAGCTTGATTTATAGAGAAGCTTCTTCCTATTTTGTATATGGGCAAGAGCCGCCATCAATCTTTTTTGTAATGATAAATACTCTTTGTATGGGCGCTTAACCTGTAAGGGGTTCATGTATGGCACCTAATATATTTTTATCATTCAAAGAATATAAATGTGAATGGTTGGGCGGTTATGGTTGTTGGTTAGATGGGCATTGTATAATTTCCATGATAGTCCATTTAGTTAGGATGACGAAACCTATTCCCCTGCACTCTCCGTACCATAGATATCAGTCAACACTTCACATGTGCAAGCACTAATCACTTGATCATGCTCTTATTGATTTGGGAACGAAGTAGCTGATGGACAAAAAAATATTGAATATTCACAGTGTATTAGATTCGAGCATGTTTTAAACTCTGAAAGAGCTATACTTCAGGAATTTTTCTTTAATAACAACTATATTTTAGGAGTGGGTGTGAGTACATTCAGAACGGAGGGGCAAAAGTACATATAGATAACTTTTATGGAATCCGGCTAAAAATTATGTAGCATATAAGGTCCATGTAACATGTGAAAAACTACGGGACATGGCATGCAACATGTATTTTTATTCCAAAAGATGAAATCAGATAATATATTGCACTTAATCAAGGCAGCTCATCTATGAATCAAAGCTGATGCATATAACATATATTGTGGTAAGGATCATGCATTGCGCTGGAATTAAGCAGAAGCTGCGAACTAGCATGTCACAGGCTAATTATATTTTTTTTATATAAGCTCCCGGGAATACAAATATGTAAAATTCAACATATTAGGCCGTAGCTATTTATATTTTTGAGTCCTGTTGGATGCATGAACGTCCATATATCTCCCACCATTCCAAGATGCTGGATGCTTAGAACGTGTATGATCATGCGCGCCCATGACTACAAAGTGAGGATACAAGTCGGATACAGATGGGAGATTGAATGATCCCCAGCAGACTTCTATTCATTATTGTCTGGGTTTCTTTTGCATCGTTTATTTTGTTTGCACAACAAAGCAAATAATTCACGGTCAACAGAGGAGGAATAAAACAAACACCCTGCTTTTTGTATGACAAATTCTTCTTTCTATTATCTTCAGTGATGGATGCTTTGACAGTTCAGGTCAACAACTGAATACTAAATACATATGAATATGTAATTTTAGAAATAATAGACTATTACTTTTAACTGGTTGAATACCTTCACTTCATATGGAGAGATTGGGCATTATTAGTTTGTGAGCATTTACATTTGGTTTCGCGTGTCTAGTCAAGTGCTAAACGTGGATGTTTTTTTTAAGGTGTGCATGCCAAACTAAAATTGTTGTAGTGACATAATCTAAAAACAGAGGAAGTACATAAGTATTTTTTTTTGAAATGAAGTGCATAAGTATTGGTGAAGTCAGATTGGATATTGTTGGCAGGTGTAGCTCGCCCATTCTTTTTTTTAAAAAAAAAAAGAATCAAAGTCCGAGCGGATAATGCTAGATATAGGATATCACCAAATATGACTATATTAACTAGATTATTTGGCCCGCACAATTGCATGGGCTATCCACTGTATATATATCATCACAATGTTTTGCTATTGTTTTTAGCTTGACAACGGATGGTAATTTATACTTCTTGCCAAAAATTGAAACCATTTGGATAATTAATATTGTGATGCTGAAAATAAACAAAACGGCTATATGACATTTCACTCTTTCACAGATTCGGCATGTCATGAATGTATGCGGGGCTATCGTCCTAAATACGCCTGCGATGATGCATGCTTCAGTGCTAATAATATAATAAACTAGTTAATTACCCGCGGCGTTGCAGCGGGACTAAAAGATATTAATTTTATAATTATAATTTCGAACTAATAAGTAGTTAAGTGACTAAGAAAAATATAATCATATGCGTCAAAGTAAGAATTCACGTTTATGTCTCACTTAAGTGTTGAATCTTCTATATACAATTGTTCAATGGAAAGTAAAAGGCAAAGGAATCAACTTATCTTTTAAAAGTGCAACCCACTAAGAATCACTAAATGCTATTTCTCTCTTCTGTGGTGCTGCCACATCATCACTATTGTGTCAACCATCCGATTTCTTAGGAATCATTTGTTTTAAGCCGTTAGATCCTTCTCATCAATTATGTGTGTGTTTGTGTTTTCAGTTCATAGTCCACCGCCGATTACTATATGGTAGAAACTGAAACATCCGCTACCACAATATGAAAATTGCACCACCCGATCAGTCTTCCCCTACTCTCTTCCCCAGCGTTATTCAATCTATAATTACAGTATATATTTATAAGAATGAGGTCCACTAACTCCAATAACTTCTGCTAAAGCTCAACTCCGAGAGCATCAACGTCGCCACCATTGTTTGAGCTGTGGGATCTCTATTCTATCTCTTGATCCACCGTCCATACTATATCTCTCATGTCTCATGTCTCCCACGTCCAGCTTTTTTCTTGCCTGACTTGGCTGCCTTTCCCTAATTGCCCCATTAATCACCCAAGCAAACCGTCACGCCCACTACATGCCCATTATTCTCCCTCACGTATTCTTCTCATAGATTCTGGTAACACAGCCCGTTAATCATCCACCTTGATTGCTCACCATTCCCTTTAATTAACAATTATACCCCATTGGACGGCATTCCTTCTCTCTTGGCGTATAGAAGAGGCACTATAACAATAATGCACTATAGCCACGCCTCCCAAAACTCAGTAGCCACGGTAAGCAAAATGGACCGTGGCTACGGTAGGGAAAGAAGTCAACCGTGGCTATAGTGCCCTCTATAGCCACGGTTGAAGAAGTGAACCGTGGCTATTGAGGCCCTTAACAATAGTCACGGTTCACTTCTTCAACCGTGGCTATTGAGGCCACTATAGCCACGGTTGAAGAAGCCAACCGTGGCTATAGTGGTGAAGCGCGCCACGGGGTCACACCCTATATAAATCAAAGTATTATCAAACCCTAACCCCCACTCCCCTCCTCACTTCCTCTCTCCGGCCGCCGCCTCCTCACTAACTCTCTCCCTGTCTCTCTCTCTCTCGACCAACCGGCCGCGCGCCCACCTCCTCCGCCACCGACTCCTCGAAGGCTCCTGCTCCCGGGCCGCGTGCTCCACCAATTGCCGTCGCTCTCCACCGTTCGGTCGGATCCGGCGCCGGCGAGGCCGAGCCACGCGGCCCGTGGGGCCGGGAGGAGGGGCATCGACCTTTGCCTTCGGCGGGGTCCCTTCTCATCCCTCTCCGGCGATCGACGCCTCTACGGCGGCCGGCTCTGCAGCGACCACGGGCGACGGCAAGGGGCGGCCGGATCGGAAGCCACCCCTCTACGGCGTGGCGGTGGGGCGGTTGGATCCAGAGCACCCCTCTCTAGCGGGCCATGGGCGGCGGCGGGGCAAGCGGATCCGATGCCTCCCCCTCTTCGGCAGGCCATGGGCGGCGGTGTGGCGGCCGGATCCGGGGCCGCCCCCTCTCCGACGGCCGGGCGGCGGAGAGGGGCGTCGGATCCACCGTCTCCCCCTCTCCTCTCCTGGCGGCGCGTGGAAGCTCTATAGCAGGCGGCGTGGATGAGGCTGGAATGGGCGGGCTGGCGGGTCACACAGGCCCGCTCGGCCTATCCATGCTTTTTTTGTTTTTTTATTTCCACTCGTAGCGGCGGTTGAAAACTTCGACCGTGGTTGTAGTTGTAGCATTATAGACACGGTTGACATTGTCGGCCGTGGCTATAGTGATACACTATAGCCACGGTGGGTCTTGTTTGCGAGGCTACGAGATGATTATCTGTAGCCTCGGAAACATAGCCACGGTTGGGTTGAACCGCGGCTATAGAGGTCTCCCAACCGTGGCTATAGTGCTCTATTGTTATTGTGAGGAATTGTCAAGCATGCAGAAACTCCCGGCATTAGGAACCCATAAACGCAATAAAGAGAGCACCGATGGTCCCTCAAAAACTTGCACCATTACCAGACGATCAATAGACAAAAGTCATAAATATTGCAGCTATATATTTGTCGGGGCAACATCTCAACCTACGCATCGCCTAGGATGTGCTCCCAACATCAAAGTGAACATGTGTCTAAATAAGCCTTTTCTTCAATTAGTTGTTGTCCTGCTCTACCACTATTTCTGGCATTATGGAATGTTTGATCCACTCGGACACGACTGGTTCTTTTCTTGGAACAAGATAGGATTATCTGTTTTGGCATGAATGTAAGCGTTCAAATTATAATCTAGCTATGGAAGGCTTCACAGTTCCAAGATCTCCAATGCGGATTCCATCTTTACATTGTCTTTTTCTTTTTTAAAAAAAGTTGCATGCGGATAAAGAAGCATTGCTATTAGCGTTTGATAAAACGACAATTATCAATGTTTGATAAAAAAAACCTCAATTATCAATGTTGTGTATTTTGGTAGATATTTAATTTATAGTTTAGCTTATCAACCACTGTACCTCTTCTCAACAACATATTTCCAATGTTGTAAAGAAGCATTGCTATTAGCGTGACAAAATGATGGTTCCGGGGTTAATGGTTGCTTCAACATTCTAGTTTGTACAAATGCTAAAGAAACATTTCTTAGCTTTATAAAAAAAGTTTGAATATACATTTTTTTTGCAAAAGTTGTTTTAAGATCCATCTATTATTCAGCAAAGCTGCTAGCCCATTTCTGAACACAAAAAGAGAAATAATCCAAGTTTTAGAGTTAATTTAGCTCCCAACATGTCTTTTTTCTTTTGTTTTCTTCAAAAACATCACTACTATAATTTCTTAACCCAGGTGTCCACTATGTAATTATATTTAAATACCCGCAGCAATGCACGGGGAACTTTTACTAGTATCTAATAGTTGTAATGTATCCATATAAGGCAAGGATAGGGAAAAACAATTTTGTGTTAATGATAGAACACAAAAACTGTATAAAAGTGAATCAGATCAGAAACCTCAAAAACACCTGTGATAGCGGTGTTATTAAGCTATTTTAAGTTTTAACATAACCCAAATAAATTTGATGCACAATAGAATGGTGCATATAGTCTGGACAGACATTGACATAAAGCCAAATCGGTTCATTGTCCTATGATCTTAAAGAGATTTGAGAGAAAGTGTATCAATAAAATATTATAAAGACCAAGCACTGTGTAAGGAAACATGTTGTGCTATGTGCTCCAACACAACAGCTAGAGCGACAAAAATAATTTGTAATTGGTTCTGCTAGGTAAGATGATGATCGTGTGGCTATAAATAGCCAAGAAAACCATAGAAATGGTATTAATCTCTAAGACTCATTCTTTATCTAATGGTTGAAATTAACGGGGATGTTGTGGCGCAACGTGGATTTGAGAGAAATAGTCACTAAAGCCTCCTAGTGGGTTGCGTTTTTTTATATATATGTAGATTCTGAGAGAGTATGGGAATACTATGATTGATTAAAGCGAAGGATTCGTACAAGTATATAGGGGAGCCGGATAGGCAAGCCCTAGGGTACAAGCCGTATGCATGGGCTGCATCGGCACATGGCCCAATGACAAAACATAAGTCTAACACCGTCCCACGGTCTGAGCGTCCTAGTTAGCCACAAGTACGAACGTTTCTTGGAACGAAACTCACTAAGGATAGATGAAGGCAGCCCTTTGGTGAATATATCAGCATAGTGAGATGTGGTTGGCACATGTAGAACACAGACATGGCCAGAAGCGACCCTATCACGAACAAAATGCAAGTTGAACTCGATGTGCTTCGTGCATTGATGTTGCACGGGATTGGTCGAGAGATAAACTGCACTGACATTGTCACAATAAAGCAGGGTTGCTCGCTGAATGGGACAAAACATCTCAATCAGTAATTGATGTAACCAGCATGTTTATGCAATGGTATTGGCAACAACACGGTATTCGGCCTCGGCGCTGGAGCGAGATACTGTAGGCTGACGCTTGGAGGACCAAGAAACGAGATTATCACCCAAGAACACGGCATAGCCAGATGTACAGCGACGAGTCTTTGGGACAACCAGCCTAGTCGGCATTCAAATAAGCAACAAAATGAGCTGTGGAGGAGTGATGGATGTGTAGATCATAGTCCAAAGTGCCCTGAAGATAGAATAATACTCGCTTGACCAAAGCGAGGTGAGGCTCACGAGGATCATGCATAAATAGGCAAATCTGCTGGACAACATAAGCACCATCTGGTCGAGTGAGTGTGAGATACTGTAAAGCACTAGCCAAACCTCGAAAGTGAGTAACATCGTCCATAGGAGAACCATCAGATGATATTAGTATCAACAGGTGTAGAACATGATTTGCTGTTTGACATGCCAGCACGTTCCAAAATCTCAAGAATATAGTGCTGCTGAGACAAAAACAAGCCAGTGGTGCTGCGAGCCACGGTCAATCTAAGAAAGTGATGTAATGGCCCAAGATCCTTCATAGAAAATTCCAAGGTGAGGAGAGTAATCACCTGCTGAAGAAGTGATGTACATGAGTGTCGGTGTCCGGAATCAACACCGGCTACTGAATTTCTAGTTCGTACGGGGATCGCGTGCTTAGGTTTGGATGGTTCGTGAGAGGCTCGGACAAATGGGAACACAATGATGTATACTGGTTCGGGATGAAGCCCTACGTCAAGTTTAAGGCTATGTTCATATTTCTCACGGGGTGTACAATGGTGGCGATAGAGGAGAGAGCTCCAAGTCTCAAGTGTAAGAGGAAGAGAGTTAAAAAAAAACTTATCAAAGGAAGAAGAAGGCCCCACTTTTATATCTTCAAGGGTCCGCCTCGGCAATGTAGCATTGGTATTCTCTCCTAGTTGTTCTCTGTTCCATTGGGTCATGATGGTGCCTTGTAAGGTGGCTCGAGGTTGGGATATTTCCCCACATTAGCTATGTGGCATTCCCAAGGCCATTACAGCGGCTCGACGGGTGTCGGCAAATGTTACGCTTTGCTTGACCCCAAGCCTCGCGGGTCGAGCGAGGTGAGGACAGGGTCATGGTGGAGCGGAGGTGGGGTCGAGCCTTATTGACCGCCCGGCCTTTTGTTGTGTTGCAGTTGGCCGGACATCCTTGGATCGGATCCATGCCCATAAATGAGACAGATCCGAGATCCCCTTTCCGATTTCAACGGTCGATGCGCCACCGCACCGTGTTCCATCGCAGCGTTTCCAAATAGGGGGGGGGGTTGAGTCCGTTGAGATTGGACACCGTTGGGGCGACATCCCTGTTCATGCACAGGTGTTTGAGTAATGAGGTGTGGCTATGCAGTATTCCCTCGCCCGCGTGCTCCGTTTGGACCGATGCTTAAAGTTTTTCGAGCTAAATCGAAGGGCGTCGGGACTCGTTACGGGGTTGTTCGAACCGTGATCCTCTCGACCCCTCCGGCGGGGGTCGAGCAAGGCGGAGCCTCCGGACCTCGCCCGACGAGGGTCAAGCGAGGTAAGGTCGATTTGATCCTCCTTGCCCGACTCGGGGTCGACTCGTGCTTGATTCCTTGGGCCATATATGGGCCTTGTCCGAGTTCCCGTACAGGGCCTCTTTGTTCCGACCTATTTGTTATTTGCGATTGGTAGGTGATTAGTCACGCTATGTGGCATCGCTAATACACACACCCGACAGTAGAGCCCGAGCCCTCAACCGAGTCATTGACTCGTTCGGGGATCCTCGGTGTCCTTTATATCCGATTTCGATGCCTTTGGTTGTCTTTCCGATCCGTCCGGTGCGCGCGAGCGCACGCTATGGGTGTAGCCCCTCGAGCCAGGACGCGATTCATAGACTCCTGTTTTGGCTGAAAATTTATTCGTTCAACCCCGACGTCGGGTCTCATTGTGCGATGCCGGATCTCGGGTCTTCGCTCGGTGCGGCGAATCCGTTCGGGAATTGTTCGTCTTTTTTCGTCTCCCCATCTGTATTTTGTTCGCGAAATAGAGGGTAGGTACGCTCCAAACCTTGCCTCGGAGGCCAAGAGGTAATGCACGACGAGCCGATTAACGGGTTTGTTGAGTGAAGCCTAGGTTTCTCGTAGAAGAGATTCCATCGGGGCCTGCTAGGGGCCGACCTCATTAATCCCTTTTGTCCCCCTCAATCGGGTATCTAGGACGTGGAGATCCCGTCCGAAGAGGGGGACTAGGACTCAAACGCAACTCCGCGGTGTCCTCGTCGGTTCGACCATTAGGGTTTCAGCCGCTAGCCGGCCCATCGTTCATGCCCCTAGCTCATTTATGACGCGCAAGGCGACCGTCGAACCCTTTGGTTGGGCCGGTCTTCGAACCTTGGTTGGGTCGGGCCGTCGAGGTAGTTTTCGGCCTCTTATACCCGGGGTCGTGCGAGTCGCGCTTTTCCCTTTGGCCATCGCTCCGCCCGGATCGACCTCTCCGGGTCGAGTCCGTTTGGGGTCGAGGCATTTACGTCGCACCCTATTCCCTGCTTTTAGTTCTCTCGCAAGGCAAAGATAGGGGAAAGAGAAAAGAGGAAAGAGAGAAAAACCGGTGGTGGATTTACAACGCTTACCTATCCGTTGCCCCGGTTCCCGAAAAAAGGACTGGAGTGTATTTACCTCGCATGCGGGTGGTGGTGGGTCTTGCCGCAGGTGACATGACATTTTACCGCTTTATACGGGACGCTATGATGACGTTGTGGCCGCGGGGCCCACCGACGAAGGGGAGCCGTTTTGGCCGTGGCGTGCGATTGATGGAGGCAATTGTCGGCACGGAGGCGATACGTGGATGATCCTGATTTCTTCATTGCGCGGCCTAAGGGCACCGTGGCAAAATCTTAGCCACCCGTTGTGGGAGTGAGGGGGTTTAAGGACCCCGATTTCTTCACGGCAATGGTGGGTCGCGCGCCCGGTCGGTCGCTAGAGCGGCATTCAGCCCGTCGAGAGGTAGACACCCCTTGTGGAAAGCCATGAAGGGGTTAGTCATGTCCTCCTAAACTAAGGGCCGGAAAAGGTGGTAGAAAGCTGGTCCGAAGGCATCCGGTCCAGGGCTAGAGTTGATGTTCATGCCCCCAAAAGGCCGCGTAAATTTCACTATGCGTGAACGGGGGTGGGGGGAGGCTATCGAGTCCTAGGGTGGGTGAGGGTAGCCCAAATCACCGGATTCGGGTGCCGAGGAGAGAGGTGTAGTAGCGATGGAGGACGTCGGCTTTTCCCTAATGGGAACGAGTGCTTGGTGCCATTGTCCTCTAGCATCTAAATGATTTTTTTTCCACAGACGGTGTGAGGCATGAGAATGGAGGAATTTGGTGTTTTCGTCCCCCTCGGCTGCCACGCGGATTTTCGAACAGGTCTACTAATAGTAAAGCTTTTCACGGATGAGGGTTCTGCAAGTTTCGGTGGCAACAGACCCGAGGAGGGATTCGTGTGCTGTAAGGGGGCGAGTTTCCTCAAGAAGGTCGAGGCGCGTATAATAGCTTTAGTGTCACATTCTCGTTAGGCAATCAAGCCAATGGTTCGCTTCCAACGTTTTCTAGCGTGGTAGCAAAGCTTGAGTTCGAAGGTGGCTCACTTAGCAGGGTCAGGGTTAGTGTAGCTAGACCACGCGACGAGGATGGCGTCTCGAAGGTCTTGGTGGAGGCCCCAAGACCCGTCGAAGCGGAAATATTGACTGTGGGGAACAGTGGTGGACACCGAAAGTTGTAGGGGTGCAGTCAGAGAAGGTGTTGATAAGGCAGGAGAGCATATTTAGTTGATTCTAAATGCATCCGCTACGGATTGTGAAGCATCACTTGCATCATTCAGGCTCTCATGAAAATGCGTCTTTCTTTTAATTTCACACTTCTTATGAAATGTTGCATCAATATACATCTCAAGTGCAATTTGTTTGGTAGTCTCCAATGCAGCTAAGAAACCATTTTCATTATACCCTTTCATATTTGACCCATTATCATAGCCTTGTCTCCTGACATTATCAATATCAAGATCAAGTTCCTTCAGTGCTTTCTTTAGCACATCAAAAGTCCCTGCCCACTTGGATCATTTTACGTCCAAAAGTCCCATGAGTTATTCATAGTACACACATTATTTGAAGATAAATCAGCATATCTTATAATTAAAGATATTTGTTCTTGATGGCTTGTATTAGGTGTACAATCAAGTATGATGGAAAAATACCTTGCTCGCTTTATTTTATTAATAATTTCAGACTTGATAGCACAAGAAAGAATTGAATAAATTAAATTAAGTTTGTTATTCATTGGACTGAGAAAAAAATTTAACAAGAACATAGGGTCAAAATGTTTCACATCATACCTTAATCAAATGAAGTTTCCAAGAGTGAGACTTGGATGTGGGCGGATATTTGTATGTATTATTATATGTGTAAGATTTGGAGACCCCAAGCATTTGGAGGCCCGGTGCTTCGGTCGCACCTCCCTGGACGGTCCTGCACACGGTTATGCAACGAGTAGCACAATAGGGGAACAAATTCTTCCACATCATCAAACATATTTACTCTACGTCAACTTCTCTCGCACTCATATTACGCTATACATTTACTCTATATCTAACTACCATATATTTTACTTATTTTCTCCACTATCATATCCAATAAACAATTACACTGGCGGTACTATATCCATTAAACAATCCAACCCTCCTTTCTTTCGTGGGCATAGCGTAAGGCATCAATTACGCTGGGAGTACCGGTGGCTTGGACTTACGTTGTTTTGGCGTCCTTTTTACCGTCAAGCGTTGCAGCCTCTTTTACTTTATTTTCTACGCCAGAAGTTTTACCGCAAGGCTTGCCGTATACCACTGCGGTTGGTCTACATACTGCAAAAACCTAGACATCATATACGTCACTATATTTGATCCCCCGTATTATGTACACATGGTCAGACAAATGACTGTAGCACCGTCTTTTCTTTTCTTTTGAAAAATGATACCACCTTCTTTTCACAGAAAAGGGGTGCGGGAAAGAAAAAGGAAAAGAAATAAAAACGGGTGTTCTGTGCGGGCAGGAGACAGCTGCCCAAAAACGCGGATTTATGATACCGGTGGCCGACGAGCGGGCCCCGCGCGCACTCTCACTCCCACCTCCGCTCCAACCAGAAAGGCAGAAACAGGCGAGTGAAGCCTTCAGCTCAATCCCGATTCCCCGACTTCGACCGCCGCCGCCGCCGCCGGACCTCGTCACCGATGGGTGGCTTCGGGACGTCGCGTCCTGCCTCCGTGGTCCTCTGCATTATCCTCGCCTTCCTCAACCTCTTCGCATTCCTCCTCGCCGTCGGCGCGGAGCGCCGCCGCAGCACCGTGCGTCCCCGCTTTCCGACCCCTCGCCGTTCCCTTTTCCTCCTCCCCGCTTCCGGTGCCGCGTAATCCGCTGAGATCTTTTCTTTTCTGTGATCTGTCGCTGGATGCAGGGGAAGGTGGTCCCGGACGAGTACGACGAGCGCTCCTACTGCCTCTACGACAGCGACGCCTCCACGGTCTACGGCGTCGCCGCCTTCTTCGCGCTCCTGCTCCAGCAGGCCGTCGTCACCGCGGCCACCCGCTGCCTCTGCTGCGGACCGGCGCTGGGCTCCCGCGGCTGCGCCGTCGCCTCATTCGTCCTGTCCTGGTGCGTGCCTTATACCCTAGCCCCTCAAACTAAACCCCAGTTTAGTTCCTTACTGTCTTCCTTTTTGGACGCGGATGCGTGTAATGGGATGGTGATACCTGCGGGGGTGCAGATTTCTGGGGTGGATTTGGTTAAATTTGGGTGGAATTTGCTCTTACATAGGCGGTAGACTCAAATGCTTTTGAGGATTTGAGTGTCCTAAATCGGAATCTGTTTGTAGATTTGCCACCATGGTTGACTTTTCTAAGCGTGATTTAGTGGTAGAACCTGCTCTCGCAACACTAGGGCCATTTTACAACAGCTTGTGTATTTTAAGACAGTGATGTGGTTAGTTGTATTTTCTTGGTGTCATTTTCATTTGTCTCATTGACCGGTTTAGGCTCTTTCATTTGAACAAGTGTAGTGGACGGATGTAGCATTCTTTTGTATCCAGAGCACTGAAAAAACGCAGAGGGAATCACAGCATAACCGTTCCATAGTATTGTGGTTGTAGTATTGAATTTTCTAGTCTGCCACAAAAGGAAATATTGAATTGCCTCTGCCAGTTCTGCTCAAATCGTAAGTTTCCTACAACTCACTGTGTGCCCAAATATCGAATTTTGTATCTGGCATTCACATTAAGAAAAAAAGAGTATCATCACTTAATCTGTCATTTTCACATAAGTTTTAATTGAGTGACTATAAGTTATTACGATTTACAACATCCAAATTAATTCGAAGTTTGCAATGATAGAATGTAATCCTCATTTTTCTAATCTACCTTATGCCGCAAATGGTCCAAACCATTGTTTTTGAAATGTATGCAATGTTACCTTCCTGCTGGATATTTGACTTGGTTCCTTTGTTTTGTCTCTTAGGAATTTCGCCATCCTTTTTGTGTGATACTTTTTGAAATAAATTAAATATTCAATCCACATCATGGTTTTTGACTGAACTCTTTGTTTGCTCAAGCAGCAATGAGCAAACTAATCATTTTTTTTGGATTACTCATTGTGTTTATTCAATGATTTGGATGTGTTGCTTCTGATCAAGTTTGAAACATGGATACACATATCAGATAGGCCTTGCCCTAATTTAATTGATTGAACTATAACATATTTTTCTTAATGTTCAGCATTGAGTTCCAATAACTATCAGTGTTTTTTTCTTCGAGAATCAGAAACAAATCTGTTTCTCAAGTGCCTGCTGGTATTGCACATATTCACAACAGTGGTCCTTTGTCACAATAATGATTTCAATCACTTAAATCAGTTTAACTTCACTGTGTTTCAAGTTGAGCATTTTTTGACATGGTGGACTAGTGGTATGCCTGCTGGTATAGCACATTGTTTGTTGTGTACATCACACATTTTTATATGAAATAATTATGATGACAATCCTATTGTGTGAATCAAGTATCATTGCATACGAATATAATTTTTTTACTTAGATTGAGCTGACAAAATTCATAATTTTAGAATATCTAAGTTGTTTGCTTGGTGACACAAAACCTCAAGTAATAGTTATAATCATAACGCATCAGGTTCGAAGAAAGGAACCGTGCCCTATCGGGCCACTTGACTTGGTTTGTGGCATCCTATGGTTTGCTGACCAGATCCCATTTACAGCTCTCCATTATAAATTCATTGAGCCAATGAACTCTTTCCTATACACTGAAGTTGTGTTTTGGTTTGGTGGAGTTTTGTGATTCCTGATATCGTAAAGCGTGAAGATTGAAGCTAAGTACCAATAGCTAGTAGCCACTAAGAACGTCATCGATATCTCATATCGGTGAGGGATGGAGAAAATGAAAGCCAGAGAAATTTTGCGAGATGTTGCCGTTGCTCCCTTGCTGCCAGCGCCACCTGGGCTGCTGCTGCTATTCTCCTCCCCTAGCCATCCTGCTGCTCAAGGGCAAAATGGTCACTTCCATAAAAAAAACTTACATGGGTAGTGCATTAGTGGCTCTCAAGGGCAGCATAAAACCATCCAGTGTCACAGAAAGGACATGAACTTTTTAGTGACTCATAAGAGATTGGAAGTTTTTTTAGTAGCTCACATGGAATTTTCTCTATCTAATAATTCGAGTAGAGTAGAGATATAGATACCTTTAGCCTTGATGAAGTCACTTTTTTTAGAAATTTACAAACGAAAATTTTTACACTGATCTAGCTGTGACTATATAGTAGTGCTGGATAATTTAAATATGTACCTGTATGTTAGATTTTTTTTTTTTTTTTGTAATGGCACACGTGGGTAATTTTACGATGCATATTGCCACCAGTAAATTACTGGCGGTAATCAAATTTGCTTTTCTTATTCTCCGTAATGTCAGTGGCGGCCAATTTTTCATTCTTTCTCTGATTAATGTTGTACTATATCCAGTACCTCAGAGCAAACATGATGGCTTCTATGAGCGGAAATTGCCTCGTTTTACATGAGTCTAGAAGTCCCCCATTTTAAAATAATTAAGTCATCCCGTTACATGTTTTTTTTCCTCAGGTTAACATTCCTTATAGTGGAAGCTTGCCTTATTGGAGGATCGGTGAGAAATGCAAAACACACCAAGTATTTAGGCTACTACATGAAGCATGACCTGGTCTCATGCGCCGGTCTTCGAAAAGGAGTCTTTGCAGCTGCGGCAGCCATGATGCTCATCAACCTCGTGGCGTCCCTAGTGTACTACTGGAGCTACTCCAAATCTGTTACCGGCGGATTCATGAAGCACCGTAACGAGGTTGGTGTGGGTATGACGGATTATGGTCTCGACAAGGGCGTGTCTGGGCCCTGATGGAGTTGGCATCCTGTTGTTGTATGTGTGCATTAGCATTAGGGATTGTACGTACAGTCTGTCTTTCAGGTGCCCTTGCTCTACGTGAATGACACCTAAACTGTAAGCTAATATGTGCTCGAGTTGGTGGTAATGGTTTTGTATCATTCATGAGTTTCCTGTGGAAAGGGTGGTAACCTCCACTGCTATTTTCTGTTACACAGCATGGATTCTTTAGGTCTGGATCCATATCAACATGCCACCCGCTAAGAACTGTATGAACAGTGATCTGAGTTGCTGTTTTGTAGAAAAGTTCACTTATCGATTTCATCCATTGAATCTTGATCAGATGGCTCCAAATGCCTCCTAATGCAAGGTATATTAGATCGTTCAATGCCGAGGATCTGAATATGGAGCCCATTGCAGCCGTGGTATAGGATTGTAGTTCCTTTTTTTTACAGGTAGGATCGATTGCAGTTCATTGGTGCTGAAAGTAGTAGAACATTGAAAGGGCAAGTATGTTGTGGCAGCTTTGTACATAGTACATACTCCCGTTAAATTGGCTGAATAAATATGACTAGCATCTATAGGATATGCAAGGACGATCTGCTATGGAAATTCATTCAGCACCGAAAGATCGTGCACCGGAGGACTGCATCACATGCGGGCATTTACTACACGTAAATAGTGATAGTACAGGTTCGGTGACACAAGGCATGGATGGATCCATTCTCGTGTGTCACCGCCTCCTGGCACACTATCTCCATTCTCCCAGCAGTTATGGAACCAATAATTCAGCTAAATCAAGAGTGAGGAAATCAGACTCCACAAATACAACGGTGAACTCAAAGAAACTGGAAATTGTAATCAACATGTGAATGGAATAATTAAGCAATGACGACCCACCTGGACAATTTCCCATTGAGATTTCAAAATCAAGTAGAGGACTGAAAAAAAAGTTTCAGCAGTCGGAGGGCTTCTACTGAAAAAAAAATTCAGGAGTCGCTGGGCTTCTACTTCTCTTTGCGATTTTGCCGTTGGACACATTTCTTCACTTGAGCTGAATATTCATTGCCAAGTCATCTTTTTCCCCTTTTTGGGATGGTATTCTTTAGTTCAAAGTTAGATTGTCACTCCAGACTTTGTTGGATAATTATATAGTAAAACTTTATTTCACGTATATATTATATATATTTGAGCAAGAAACGGAGCCACCTCGTTCGCTTTGTAAGATTATCTTTCTACTATTCAAAAATTGACTCCGGAACAATTAAACACAAAGATAAAAAACCTTGAGAAAAAAAAATCTTTAAAGAACACTTGTGGCCTAAAAATTACTACATTAATCGAATAAAAAAAGAAGGAAAAGTTACCCACCACTGCTATTATAAAAACAATTAGACAAAAATACCCTAACCTGTTTGTTTAAAAGCAAGCCGTCGTACGTTAAAACAGAAAAACCATCCAACCATGGCCCACCAGTTTACATTACAAGTCTTTATTTTTATTTTTATTTTTTGAACGGAACACGTGAGGAGTTTCAGTCACTAAAACCATACGAGGCAAAATCATGTAGATTAATCACAATAAACGCCATACTGACCTTAACATTCCACGGTGCTTTGCCAACAACACAACACGTAAAAGCAAACGTAGCACCATGGATGTATTGTCTGGCTATGCGATTCAGCTTCATACAAGCTTAAAGCAGGTCAAAGTCAACCACGCAATCGGAGTAGAACACAGCCAATTAGTACAACCTCCGATGGTTGAGGATTTATTTATTCTCAATATTTTCTGATTTTGGCCTGATTCAGATGAAAATATGAATAGGATCCACGCAGGAAAGGCCTAAACATTTCCACTTTAATGAGAGAAAGAAAACAAATGACTCACCATTATCATTTTTTTTTGTGAGCAACCAACCGTTATTGTTACCAGAACAATCGTATAAAATACTTGTATACAAATAATAATTTATCTGTTATTTTCATTACAAAAATTATAACCTATAAAGATAATGGTATGAAAACAGAAATAATAATGTAAATATAATTAAATAAGGCATGTAACATAATAGAACATTAGCTGGAGTTAGACTGCTCATATTAGCCACCTACATATACAGACCAAATGGTGAATTTTATAGCGATATGTTGCTACATTTGCCAATGAAAAAGTTTGACGTAATGGGAAAAACCTAAAATCACCTTAGTAATCAACAGTTATGCTTATGAATAATTCTTGGAAAATAATCTAAAGAAATATGATGTACCACCACAAAATATTAAAAAGAAAAGATTTCATCCATTGTGATAGGTTGAGCATTTAATTAAATATTTTGATAATTTGTTCATACAAAATGTAGTATACAGTTCAAATCATAATTATTATTTTTTGCAATAATATAATAAATCTAGCCGAGGCTGAGTGGTTCACAATTTTATAAGAAAATTCTATTTTTTTATGTTTTTTCAATCCTTTCTGAACAGCATATAGAACTTTCTCTTTGTTTGACCGGATATTCTTTCAAGTAAGGGATTTGATATTATGTACAAACTATTGAGTAAAGATTTTTTTCATTTGATGAATTGTGTTCTTTTATTTGAATTTTTAGTAATATTGATTCCAAAATATTTTTTCTTGAAGACTCCACATTTCTTCTAATGTTAATGATAATTTTTTTTCTATCATACTAAAATTTTCCCACATGAGGCTTCATAGATTTGAAACAATTGAAGCTTACTATATTATAGTATGTGTTCACTGGGCACTTAGACATAAAATATTGAGGTTTTCTTGGATGGAACCCTGGCGCAGCACAGCCTCCGAGATCGATCGCTACCTGGCTCGGGCATGTCCCCTAGGGTCTAGAGCAAACAACCCTCTTTTCATTGGTATGCAGCCCCACCCCAGTTAGTTCCATTAATGTTTTACCGTAAGATTATTGCCTAATTCCCATATACTCCTGTCTTCCTGCGTTTATAAAATCCAGTGTCCTAAAGAAGGCCTTAACATTCACCATGAGCCCATTCTTCATCTGCAGAAGAACCGATAGCTTCGGCTCCACGGCGTGCCCCTCCACAACCTCAATTTCAAAGTTCCACACCACTGCAGCAGTGCAGCGGCGATGCACGTCATCTGTGCCACGGCTATGTTCTTGCCCGGGCACGACCTCGGCCCTGTGTTGAACGAGACGAACTTGTACGACGGCACGTTGCGTAGCCCGGCCCCGTACTCGGTGAGCCATCTCTCAGGTCTATACTTCCGGCAATCCTCGCCCCACACGCTCTCCATCCTCCCCATGGCATACACAGATACCAGCACCGTGTCGCCGGCGTTAACCTTGTCACCGCTCGGGAGCACGTCATCGGCGAGAACAGATTTGCGGATTTTTCTTATTAATAATTAACTTTATAAATTATTAAATATAAATAACTGCCTAATCTGAAAAATTACAAAAATAACCGTTCAGTTGTCCAGTCGACGGGCGACATGTACCTATCGTCCAACTAGAGGACAACAAGTTGGTCCAGTAAAACATGTCGCCCAACCAGAAGGTGACGAGTACATATTGCCCAAGCGATAGGGCATCGATCCCACTTTTTTCTTTTTTTCTGGGCTTAATTGTTAAGCCTCCCTAACACTCAATTCTTTTGGCGATAGAGTATACATTGAAAGCACCAGTTTTAACCTTGAAAAGTCCCAAATATAATAATGACAATTTTAAAAGATTTTTTTTAAAATTAGAGTAGTTGTTAAGAAATAATGCTTTTTTAAGTCATCCAAACCTTCTTAAAAATTATGAAATAATGATCTAAATTCATTGTATCTATAGTAGTATCAACACATATTTTTGTTAACATTAGGTTATATTTTATAATTTTGAGTTGTTTAAATTATGTTCAAATTTGAATTTAAATTCAAAGTTTAGTTGACGATATTTCGAAAAGTAACTCCCTTTAAGCGCTTTCATATTAATTATTATCAAATATGACCTTACGAGGACTTTAACTCCTCCTAAGGTCCCTTTTAGTAGTAATTAATATGAAAACCGTTAAATGGAGTTAGTGTTCCAAATACGGTCAATTATACTTTGAATTTAAATTCAAATTTGAATACTATTTAAACAACTCACAATTATGAAATACAACCTAACCATATGTGTTAATATCGACGAGCAGGCGATAGGTACCTGTCGTCCATTGAATAGGCGATAAAGCGAGTACTTTTGCAGTTTTACAGATCAATGGTTATTTATATTAAATCATTAATAAGCAATTATTAATAAAAAGAATTCGCATTTTTGAAGGAGCAATTCGGAGCATTGGGCTTTACGAAATCTACATACAGAGCCCAAAAGCTCTGAGTTGTCCAAGTCAATATGCCTGTGTTGCCCAATTCAACGGTTTCCTTTCGCGACTCCAGGTCCAGGCCCAATATAACAACCTCCCCTGCTTTTCCCCTGCTTCCTCCACCCTCTCTGCAACTGCAACTTCCATCCCCAATGGCGCGGCTGGGTTGCAGCAACACCGTCTTCGCGTTCTTCAACATCCTCACCCTCCTCCTCGGCGCCGCCATCCTCGCGGGGGCATCTATCTCGGCGTTCCCCACCGCGGCGGCGCTGCCACTGCCGACTGCGAGCGCTTTCTCCGCACGCCGGCCCTGATCCTCGGCGCCGCCCTCATCGTCGTCTCCATGGCCGGGATCGCCGGCGCGTGCTGCCGCGCCTCGCTCCTCCTGTGGCTGTACCTCCTCCTCGCGGCGCTGCTCATCCTCGCCGCCGTCGCGTTCACGGTGTTCGCGCTCGTCGTCACCAACGCCGGCGCGGGGAAGGCCGTGTCCGGGAGGGGTTCAAGGAGTACAGGCTCGGCGAGTACTCCGGATGGCTGCGGCGGAGGGTGGAGGATGTCCGGAACTGGAGCAGGATCAGGAGCTGCCTCGCCGGCGCCGGCGTGTGCCGGAGCTTGCAGAGCAACCGGACGTTCGACGACTTCGTCAACGACAACCTCTCGCCGGTGCAGGTCAGTTGCTGCTGCTGATTCTTGCCAAAGATCGTTTCTTTTCTTCTACCAGCACTAACTTAACCACATCTGTTCGTGCCCAACAAATTTTGTGATGATAATTGTGATCTTGAGCATATAGTCATTCCACTGATAACTGATAAACTAAATTAGCCGTTGTTTCAACTAGACGCCTAAAGTAGCTAAGTTAGCCGTTGTGATCTTGCATTGATCAATTAATTTATTCGGCTGCATATTCTCAATCGGCCGGAGATCTTCACCTGAACCACTGTCAGATATTTCTGCAAAAGAACAGTTTCTTTTGATTCATTGGATTGCTCAAGTAGCTTATTTTAAAGATGGAGTGTTGCTTAGACAATACTTTGTTGCAGACAAATTCGTACGCTGACAGCATCCATAAGTATTTTATGCCCACCCCAATGATCTCACATTTCGAACTGCGTTTGACTTTTACCCATCCAAGGAAGGTTCTTGTTTTTTTCCACTGATTGGAGAACAAATCCTTTGACACGGATTTTCCAATGCACGAAGTGTTACACTCCTGCATGAACATCATGTTTTATACCAAAGTAAATTCGATATAACAAAAATTCAGATTCTACACGTCCACAATATTCATTTGTAAATCACGTCGTTGTGCAGATACTGCATACCGTAATTAGAAGTAAACAATATTGACATTGCATTCTAATTACATTCCATCCAAGTCTCTTCACGTACGGTGTACATGACGGCAACTATAAAATTAATTGGAAAAAGTATACACAATGTCAAATGCCACGACAATACGAGGACCAGAGTGACCAAGTTGCACTGATGTGATATCTAGCTAGCAGGTACCAAGGACTTCGTCAAAGTCATAAACGCTACGTAACTCTTGTAAACTAATTCAGCATTAGAAAGAAGATAGCGACGGTAACAATGAACCAACAGCCTCTTTAGAACCAGTCTTGCACAGAGCATGCTTTTACACATCACGTGCTTTTTCAGAAAACAATTAGCATATTTGCAAGTTGCAGTGTGTTAGGTCAACTCGCATCAATTCCTCTGCGATCATGCATTTGCTAAAGAGAATCAATCAACAGTGTAACCTCAATTTCATTTTGAACTGAACCCATTCTTCTCTTGTTTGCAGTCCGGATGCTGCAAGCCCCCAACTGATTGCAACTTCACATACCTGAACGAGACATACTGGATCAAGCCCCCAGGTCCCAGCAACTCGTCCAACCCGGATTGCGAAACGTGGTCGAACGACCAATCCGAGCTGTGCTACGGCTGCCAGTCCTGCAAGGCCGGCGTCCTGGGAAACCTCAAGAACAGCTGGAAGAAAATCGCCATCGTTAATGCTGCCTTCATCGTGCTCCTCATCGTCGTCTATTCCCTCGGCTGCTGTGTGCTTCGGAACAACCGGCGGCACAAGTACACTTTGGTTGGGAAGTGATGAGAGTCTGGGTTTGCCAGCAAAAGATTTGTGCTGTATGTGCGTGCCCATACTCTCCACACAAGAGGGAATTGTTTCTAATGTTTCAGTGCAAAAAAATACTACATGACTGTAAACATGTAAATAGGGTTCAGGGTTTGTGTTTCTGATTGCCTGTTTCTGTGATAAGGATCCACTGATTTTGGAGGGTTTATACATTATGGCTTTACCCAAGAAAACGTTACAAAAACATCGACCAGCTGTTGAAGATCTTGTTGGAGGCTTTTGGTACAGAAACATAACCTACCTGTTGGGGTATACGACTTGATTTGTCATAGCCTCAGGACTATGAAACATACTAGCAGCTAGACCTTGCACTTTGGGAAATAACTTCTTAAAAACAGGGTTCCTCTGAAAACAGAGTATTTAGTCGAGACTATTACAGATGATCCAGTGAAACGCCATTTCTTTTCCAAATAATTTAGTTGTCTTTATACATATGGAATTCAATATGCTGTGACAAGTTGAGAGTTTTCTCAGACTCCTATTCTGCTATTCATGGATAGGCTCAGGCTCAATACCAGAAACGTCATTAGAAGAAAATATCACAAAATTGTGCTTTGTTCAACACAACATAAAAAGATTGTCATGCATCTCTGTTCTTCACATTGCCATTGTACAAGAAGATATTGACAATCAGTTGGCTTTCACTGGGAACTAGGAATTCCCATCTTCCCGATGTTGGAGGCTGCTGTCTCTAGCTTCCACCGTAGCCTCTTCATAGAATGACTCAACATTTTAGCATGGAACATGTGGAAACGAAGTACTGTCATTATCTTCGATAATTGCCTGGAAAGCATTAACTTTAGGAAAAGGGAATTCATGGTTGAACTTCAAGCCAACCTACTGTATTTTAGTCCTAATTTCTGTGTTTATTATGGACTCATGACTGCAAGATGAGTAATTCAGAATTAGGTGTTAGGGATATTTTTGGCATTTTTTTGTAATTCCAGATTTAGATATTTCTAGAACCATAATGGCAAGGTGTGTAATTCTGGAAATGGCTATGTAAGAATTATTTTCTGACGTTTATTTTACAATGGCAATGGTGGGCAATTTTGACTATGTTTAAATTGAACGTTATTGCTTATCTTCAATTCAAAGGCTGAATTTGTACTTCTTTATGAAATGCTTATTGTTTTTTTCTTTTGCAAGTGAAAATGTGTATTGTTTACCTTCACTTTATAGAGTAGTCCTAAAAAGCCTCATATTAGTAAATATATAATGTCAAAACTCTATTTTCTATGGGATTTCTGCATACATCGAAACAAAGATCTCTTTCACGTGGAAGCTCGGTCACTTTGAGCCATAAAAAAGATACTCATTTCATGAAGATTTGGGGGCCCACACATACATGTATGAGTTTCCCGGTCTAGAAAAAGAATAGACACCAAAATATTTTAACTGAAATGAGCAATGGCTGGTCCATCCAAGGCCCATTTCGCACTAACATGTACTTGCACCATAGTTACAATGATGCTTTTGTGATGATGCAGTTCTTGCTTTTGTGCATGAATCTGGTGGTAAAAGCATTTCATTGAATCCTCTTACACCTCTCTCATGTAGGCCCGGCCCGCAGCTGCAGTTTAGCAGTGGTTGCTCCCTGTCAAGAACATAAATATGTTAGCAACTGCCAGGAGAATCTGCAAAGTGGTTCGGCATCTGAAGTATATTTTGCGATGTTGCAGTGAAGAAAACCATAGAAGGAACACTATTTTGGAGAGAGAGAGAGAGAGAGAGAGAGAGAGAGAGAGAGAGAGCCTGTTGTGTGGAGAACCACCCTAAAAAAATGAAAAAAAAAACAAAGGGAGGAAACAATATGCTCAATGACAATGGTTGAGTTTACATTTTTGACAAAGGATGGAGTCTATACTTTCTAGAGGAAATTAGTACGGTCAAAAAATAGAATATTAAATTTAGAAAATAAGTCATTTATAAAAAAGATGAGTACTCTGAGCGCACTAGAACTTTGGAACCGGTCTGTAATGTACCACAGATACATCGTAACAAAAGAACAGGGACATGTGACTCACTGAGAGGTGGTACAGTACCAGCTAATTATTATCAGTAATTCTCAGTAAAGATCGACACCAATCAATAACGGTGCGTACAAAATGGTCTCAATAATGCTCATCATGCAACACTGAAACTAAATCGTGTGAAGATAGATAGATAGAAAGCCCAATGCTAGGAGTATTACGCATGTTCGTGTGAATGACTTTTTTTCTGAAGATAAATGGGATGGACTTGAAGATTCCCCAAATACTATATTGCGCCAAATTCGAGAATATATGTTTCCTAAAATATTTATCCAAAATTATTTGCAACTAACTTAGATTTTCCCAAGAACTTTAATACTCCCCCATTTTTGTTCTGATGACGTTTGGACAACGCACTTTAGTTCTTTCTCATTCAATATTTCTATCGGAACATCAACATTTCAAGAACGGATGAGTAGTATTCTAAATAATTTTTATTCTACTATTTAGAAGACATTAGAAATAAGTAGGACCCAAAAATTAGGGTTTATATTGATGTCTTGAATAATATTTATTTTCCTATTGACAAAGAATAAAGAAGAAAATGCCTCCACCTTTAGAGCCCTAGGGCACACCACTGCCACCCTCAGCTTGGTCCCTCTCTCTCCTTCTATTCGGCGAGATGGCCGGTGGCTAGAGAGAGTGGGGTCCCGTCTTTCTAGTGCTAGTATTAGTTTGAGTCATTGTTTTATGCTTTAGGTATACCATGTTGAGTTCTTCGGCGTTGGGACTTGTGTGTTCCCTTCTCCTCTTTGAGGAGGTTGGGTGTCATTGGATTCACAACGGCACCCACGAGGGTCATAACGATGATGTTGATGTCGGCTACCTTCGCAACAAGATGACATGGAGACTTGGATGTTTTGGCAGTCACAACGAGGCAAAAACGATGTTGCTATTGTGGAATAAGGTTCTCCAACCCCTTCCCCTTTTCTTCGTGGCTCTATCCTGCCACAATGAAGGGTTAGTGAGATGAGATATTCCTTTCATCCTACCAATGGAGATTTTACCAATTCTCGTTCGCTGAATTAAATGTCTTCATAATGAGTTCGAAGGTGGTAGATCTTGCGGCTTCAATAAAGTTTGATGTCTCTTATATGGCTTCGATTCGCGTCTTGGTTTTGGGTATCATCGATCGGAGAAGCGTTGTTAAAGACAAGGAAAAGACTTAGATTTTTTTTTCTATGTCTTTTATTCATCTTTAAGAGTCTTGCTGTAAGGGGTATGTACTTTTTATATTTTATTGGAATCCCTTCATTCGCCAAAAAAAGAACAAAGATGAAAGATCCCAAAAAAGGATATTCTGTTTCAGGCTAAGAACCTCCGCAGCATACAACAAACAACCATATAATTTGAAGTATTACTAATGTATTACCGACTCTCTTTCCATCCCTAGTGAAATTTTGCAAAATCCTAATCTTGTAGATGATGGCGTGATGACCACTACAAATCCATACATATTTTTAAGAAACCTTCGCATCTAGACACAAAATAGAGAGTGAATTTTGTGGGCACAAGGGAATAATTAATAAAAAAAACTAGGGTGGACACATGTCCTATGTTCACTAAAGTATTTCCCCACAAAATATAGACAGTAGGTGACAATGTAAAGTACACGTATCAATGATTTAATTGATTACTAGTATTTTTCAAATTAGCTATCTTGTCCCGCCTAAAAGATGCACCATCAAGTATTTGCCTTTTAAATTTACTCCTGTCCACAGTACCAAGTCCCCAAACATACGAGAAATACTATAATGGGGTGCATCGATGCTAAGAGAAATTTATACAACTCTCAAAAGTCAAAACAAAATATAATAGCAGTAAAAAAGATTGGAGTTGGACAGTTTTATTTTGGGTACACAAATGGCACTGTTTACTACTATTTCATTTGCAAAAGGATGACATTTTGTGCATTTCATGTTAAAACAAAAAGATACATTAAGAGGAAAAATAGAAGAAACCGTTGGAGCATAAAAAAATTATGATAAATGATGATATTAAAAAGAGATGGATGTTGCTCTTTAAATGTAAATGTCCCCGGGCCTTTTGTCCTCACAAAACTAAATATATCTACCATCATTTCATTGGTCTTTGACTTTCAATAGTCTTCCCTAGAAGTGTTAGTCACAAGTTTTCTATATATATGCATATTAAACTTTATTATATTTATATTTTTGTTCTTAATGTAGGATATTTCCATGGTCCATTTTGATCATTAAATTTGGATGGACATTTATTTTGTAGGCATAAATTTGTCTTCTTAATATACTGAACGAGTACACTTGATCCTTGGGTTGGCTTATAATGATTCATTTTGTCAATCTACTCCTTATGGTTATCACTGTGCTAAAATAGAACCTCAATCATATTACTCTTTGTTTTCTCTTGGATTCCCCTGGAGACCTCAACAAAATGAAAGCATAAACATAGCTAAGCTTGTCGATTGACATATGATTTTTCTTCAACTACTCTACTTATAATAATGTGTTTTGCACTTACTTTCCAATCCTGATTACCCAACATTCTATAGTTTATAGGAATACATAAATACTAAAAGGGTAACTACCCATATAACAACCGAAAACATTGAAATTTATTTTTCACACTCCTTCTCTTGACAAAACAAATAACTTAAATCCTACGAAAATAAGTTTGTGCTGAATTATCCAGAAGAGCACAAAGAAAGAGAGCGCACTTCAATTTTTTCCTGTTCAAAAATCATGATCCATAAAAATTAAGAATGAGTCTGTTTCACCCCTCACTGCTAATGCTTGTCTACTTAACCACCTAATCTAACACCAGGTAGTTGTAAATTTAATCTGCATTGACGTAAAAGGCATAATATCATATTAATACTTTTGTATACTCACTCCATCCTAAAATACTTGTCATCCCAGCTCTGGACATAGGAATTTACTAGAAGTAAAAAAGGTAGGTGCGCAGGAAACGAGGAGGAATGAGATAGAGATAGAAGTGTATTAGAAAGAGAGAAAGTTGCATCTGTATACGCGGATGACAAATAATTTGAAAAAAATGGATGAGTGTAGGATGACAAGTAATATGAGACAGAGGGAATAGAAAAGTCCCTTCAATATCATCAATATAAGAAACATACTCCATGTCATCCTACAACTTGTTATGTGTCTTAATTGCTACGTTAAATCTGTCCGTGTCATGCTGCTCCGGCATGCAGTAATGAAAGTGAAATATATAGGGAAAGATTTACCGAGATACATAAATACTAAAAGGGTAACTACCCATATAACAACCGAAAACATTGAAATTTATTTTTCACACTCCTTCTCTTGACAAAACAAATAACTTAAATCCTACGAAAATAAGTTTGTGCTGAATTATCCAGAAGAGCACAAAGAAAGAGAGCGCACTTCAATTTTTTCCTGTTCAAAAATCATGATCCATAAAAATTAAGAATGAGTCTGTTTCACCCCTCACTGCTAATGCTTGTCTACTTAACCACCTAATCTAACACCAGGTAGTTGTAAATTTAATCTGCATTGACGTAAAAGGCATAATATCATATTAATACTTTTGTATACTCACTCCATCCTAAAATACTTGTCATCCCAGCTCTGGACATAGGAATTTACTAGAAGTAAAAAAGGTAGGTGCGCAGGAAACGAGGAGGAATGAGATAGAGATAGAAGTGTATTAGAAAGAGAGAAAGTTGCATCTGTATACGCGGATGACAAATAATTTGAAAAAAATGGATGAGTGTAGGATGACAAGTAATATGAGACAGAGGGAATAGAAAAGTCCCTTCAATATCATCAATATAAGAAACATACTCCATGTCATCCTACAACTTGTTATGTGTCTTAATTGCTACGTTAAATCTGTCCGTGTCATGCTGCTCCGGCATGCAGTAATGAAAGTGAAATATATAGGGAAAGATTTACCGCTGCTCGTAGAGGGTGACCTTGGGGGCAACTTCACTATTCACAAAGCTAATACCAATGGATTCATTCCCATTAAATAAGTACCACATAAGTAAAGTTGATGATGTGGTACAATAAATATGAAGAAAGGGATGAGAGTATTTTTATCTAGATGAAACTGAAGGTATACGATTTTGAAAATTTGAAACCCCATGACACTAGCATTGGAGGGGATGAATTTCATTTCAATCTATAGGCAGCCAATGACCGAAGTGGAATTAAATGCTTTATTCATCCTATGAAATATGAAAAACAATGCTTTGCAAGAGGAGTTTCACTTGTGATTTCAAACCACTTTGGATGGCATATGACACTGTTGGTAAGAAAAAAATACAACCTTTGGGAGTAGCCTAATGTAAGTTGAACAATCCTTTTGACATTTAGCAATGTACCAACTTATCTATAAATTTAACCATCAGCCAACACTTCCATGACAAATCATGGAAGCATTGTTACTGAAGTAATAGCAACGGTTTTGTCTCCTTCATAGAACTAGTGCTCCTTTCACTGTTTCTGCTATTTTTTCGCTTGAACTTCATTATATTACCAGATTCATATCTAACTCAATAGATTAAGCAATCCACCGCTTCCAACAGCTATCCATTCACGAGCATGTTACCATCCTTCCTCCCGAATAGCCACAAATTCCATGAAGGTGCCATCGCACGGTTCTTGCAGGCCGCCTATCAAATTTCAAGCCGTGGCCAATGAGCAACAAGCCCAGACCACCTTCTTGACGTGTGACCCCAGCAAAATCCGGCACAGATTCAACGAAAAACTTTGCAACTAGTTAAAAGCCACGACTTGGCCGCTGTCAATTGAGCGGATAGCAACACGGAACTGGTGGCTTGCTGGCTAGGTGCCTATATACAAGCTTCGTATTGGACACGTTTCCTCTCCAAAATAAACTCTTGATCTGGAGAATCCTGCGTACAAAAAAAAATCCTCCTTTTTTGGATATAAAATTAACCAGTCGAATGTACTATGCGAGCTTATAATTCAGCGTATGCATTCAATATGGAAAGCTTATCACGTATCCGTCTACCCACTAGCAGTGTGCAGTCACAATTATAACTTTTCAACATTTTTGATAAGTTTGCACATGCAGGCCAATCGTTAGACATCTTTATACGTACGCGTTTGAGTATGACCGAAGCTGGCCTGCCTATTAATTTCAGTCATCAGCCACTCCATTATTATGATCATAGCACAATCACGTTATATCATAGCAATGGCTCTCTCCTCTGCCGAATGATTGATCCCTTCACTTGTGCTACTGACCTCACTGTACTTTCTATCTAATATCTACTAATTGGAGGCTCCTTTCGGTGCCTCCACATTAATCGGAAGAAAATCAAAGAAATTCTCACAAAAAAGCAAAACATCTAGCCGTCTATTTGGTTTATTACAAAATTATAACCGTTCGATCTTCATAACAAGAGAAAGATCCTAAAAATTACCCTTCATTGCCATTTAAAAATTATCCCAAATGCTTGCCTCCAAAAATTCCACGTTAACCATGCATTACCATTGTATGAAAACGAACTAATAACTTCCATAATCAGACGAGATTATTCTGGAGAAACCTATCCTGGTCTATTAAACAATATCTTTTTCATTGTTTAGATTTAGCATATAACGGGCTGGTGCAGAACTGCAGATCGTGAGGCAACTCCACTTCCCCGCCTCTTAGGATATCTCCTTCCCGTCTTTGTTTAAGTAGTCCATTGTTCTCACGGTAAAACAGATTTTGTTGCCATTTATACAAGCTAGATATATGGAGGAAATAAGGACAAATGTATCATCTACGACATCTTCGATAACATACGGGCCTGGCCGGGACGACTACTGCGGCTTCGGAGAACACGGTATACCACAGTCCAAGATCGGCGCCGGATCGGAGATGTAACACATCGAGGCTCGAGCTGTGGGAGGCGCAGGGGCAGGGCCCTCCATCTTTCGAGCCAACGGTAATATTCATCGTTTAGTTCAGGCAGCGGCGGTCGTGGTGTTCATGCTCACCAGGAAGCCATAATTCTGTAGGTAAGGCGTTGTGGTGTTCAAATCTAGAGCTGTGTAGAAAACCAAGAAGCCAGCGTACGTAGCACACTTTGGTGAATTCATTGCATATACAGTATAATATTTTTCTTTTACCTTTTGGCTTAAATATTATTTGGACTAGGTAATACATGACGATTTTAGTGTGATATAGTTATAAGATTATACGACTTCAATCCCAACGGTGAAAAGCCAAAGTCAAATACTAAAAGCTCCACTTTCCAGCAAATGGAGTAAATAAAATTTTGTGGTAATTCGGTGGTGATGCTTACCATAGTGAGTAACGATGGGTCTGCTGGATACTAGCAAGAAGTTTTGGTTGAGAACGATGACATAATTGCAAGTTTACTTTGCCAATGTTGCATCACAGGCAAGGATTCATGGGACATGGATAGATGGGATATCAAAGGGGAGTATCAGGGTGGCATCATGAGTCATGAGTTCATAGGTGCAAGATGAGTTGATAAATTCTGTGATATAGTAGATAGTGCAAACGGCTGGAGTTGACAAATGCAGTATTTTTGGCATGACAGCACGGGGCTTTCTACATATTTTTTAAGCAGAACCCTGCTATAGGTCCGACCAAATGGTCCGACTGGAAACATGCATGGTGTGATGCAAAGACGTTCATTAGCTAAATCACTTGCTAATCTGCCGTAGATAATAGAGTCGTACAAAAATCTAACATTTACGTCGGCTCTATAGCACTTTTCTTTTAAGAGGGTTTATATATATTTGTTGTGGCTTGAGTTCAAACAATGACCTAAACGTAATGAGCTAATTGAGACCACTCAACCATTGTTGAAGAGGGCATTTTCTCTTCGGCTTGGACTTTAGAATAATCAAAGCGGAGGGACGAGGTACCGCTGTTAAAAATCATATAACATCTATGGCACATATATTGAGCATCCTATTACTATTTTAATGTCTAATAATCTTTGATCCAAATCTTATGCTGCAATGTGGTGATTTAGTACTATTACATCCAGCTGGCATCACAAAGAACAAAGGAGTGAACAATACAAGGAACACTAGACATCTACAAAAGTCATTACAAAATATAAGGATATTTGTTACTAATTTTCAAGAGATTAATACATATTTTCTACATGTAATGTTTATATTATATTAATATAAAAAATACTTTACATATTTGTGTAGCAATTGATAACTAGCCCGTGCATGTGCACGGGTTGATGGACTAGTATTAATAATTGGTGTATCTTCCCCTCTGTTACAGATGCAGCTAACCACACATAATTTTCTTAACGTCCTCACTTCCATCCTTTTGAAGGCACAAGGCCCGTGGGGAACCCCATCCTTTACCATAGGTACTTTTCGATGGTGCCGAACGTAAGACATGCGTAGTGATAGCTGACGTGGCCGACCCGGCCGCAATCATGGAAACCCTGAATAACATGCTCTCATTTTGTGCCCATGCACAGCGGCCTGCACATGGAGGTCGACACCATATCTGAGGAAGAAGCTAGGCACGATTGTTTGCCCGAATAAAGAATTTTTGAGGGATGCGCGATGCCATTTTCATCCTTGTAAAAAGGGTTCCCTTACAAACATAAAATACATTCAATGTTTGCACCATTCTTTGACACATGTTGTGCTTCCATGTTACTCCTCTGTTCTCTTTTTGTTGTTCTTAGGACAAACTTTTTAGAGGAAATTTGCACTGATTTACTTGTCCTGACGAGAAAAGAAAAAGAGGAACGGGTGAGTAACTGTCAAGAACCTTCTATCCAAAAGACCTGGTTTTATCGACGTCATTAGAAAACTTGCTGTCGTGTTTAAAATCTTCTATGAAAAAAAAATCTGGTGTTATCAACGTCAAAAACCAAGAAAAGTTTGTCACGGTGTATTCGCATTCAGTTGTCACTGCCAGCCATCAACGGATGATGTAGTAGTCAATCTATTTGATTTTGGTTTTGGCCAAGTCCAGTAAAGTTTGTCTTCCTATATTTTCATGTCCTACTACAAGAAATTTCGTTCCTTTCTAGTTATTCGTTCTGTAACGGAACTCAGCTTTGCATGATCAATAAGTACTTACCTGATAAACTTTTCAGCATATACTAATTATGATCTCATCGCTCTGTCTGTCATATCATATAAGTATTAGTTTAGTAGCTGTGTCGAAAATCATGATTCTGCAACTGAAGCAGAAACTGTTCTTTCACATGCTTAGCTCAATCACATGGCAAAAATCTATTTATATATTTCGGCAGGATTTTACAGCCAGTACGACGCGCTCTCTAGTTAACAGATGGGCAGAGCAACTCTAAAATTCCTGCGTTTGTATTACCTGAGATATATATAGTTCCAGAGACCCAAGTCTCTAGTTGAGCCCGATGGAACTGGTGTTTTACTGTAGTCTGCGTAGCTAGGACCTAGGAGCCACATCTGCTGACACTTCCTGTCAAAAAATACAAAAATAGGAGAGGAAATCTACAGCTCCCAAATGAACTCTTGGTAGTTGTACACGTTGCCTCTACTTCCTCCCTCCAAGAATATAAGGATTTATTGACTTTCAACTGCTATGTTTGACCATTTGTCTTATTCAAAATATTTACATAAATATAAGAATTAATAATTAATACTTAAAATATATCTAATAATAAAATAAATTGTAAAAAATAATATTTTAACAAAAAAATTGAATAAGACGTCAAAGCTGATACCTGAAAGTCAACAAATACTTATATTTTTTGACAGAGGTAGTAAATGAACTCTTGGTCTAGAGAAGCCCTTCAAACCACCGAGCCTTATTTTCTGGTCATATAAATAAACTGACCTGATGAATATACAATGCAGCAATATCCGACCAATAGTGAAGGAAAATTTAGTTGTGACAATTTTGCACATGTAAGCAATTATTTACGCGTTCGACCAGATGGTAACATAAATACCACCTTATTTAAAAACTACATCAACGGCACTGAAAGACTGGGAGAACGATTATACGCAGTCGTCGCTGTCTCTCACCCACACGCAGACATAAAAGGAGAGGATTATATTTATACGTGTGAAATACGACTTCAACTCTGGCTTGTCTATAAATTGAGCCCTTGGCCACCACACTTGTCGAAGCAGAACACAGCATAATATCAGCGCACTAGCTAGATTATTACACCATCTAGCAATGGCTCTCACCTTTGGAGAACTCCTGCTCCCCTTCTCGGCCCTGCTCCTGCTTGCATTGTGCTTCCATATGCATATGAAGTCGATGAGATCCAGAGATCGTTTGGTCCCGATCCCAACGCACTGGCCAGTACTTGGTGTCCTCCCTTCTATCGCAGCCAACCTCCACAATTTCCATGAGTTTGTCTCCACTGTCCTTGCCGCCACCCACCACAATTACAAGGCACGAGGCCCGTCCGGAACCAGCATGAGGTTCTTCTTGACGTGCGACCCAACAAATGTCCGGCACATCTTCACAAGAAACTTCGCCAACTACCCCAAAGGCGACGAGTTCGCCGCGGTGTTTGCCGTTTTGAGCGGCACCATATTCACCGCCGACGGCGAGCCCTGGCGCCGGCAGCGCGCCAAGATCCAGCACATTTTGACAAGGCCGGAGCTGCACGACCTGATGTCGCGCTGCTGCCGCGACAAGATCGGGGCCGGCCTGGTTCCGTTGCTATCCCGCATGGCGGACACCGGGACACCGTTCGACATGGACGATGTGCTCGGAAGGCTCGTGTTGGACCTGACTATCATGCTCGTCTTCGGCGAGGATCCCGGTTGCCTGTCCACTGGCACGCCTCCGGTGCCCATCTCGGCAGCTCTGGATACCTTCATGGGGGTGGCCTTCTTCCGCCACCTCGTGCCGGTCTCATGCTGGAAGTTGATGAGACGGCTCAGCATCGGGTCGGAGAAGCGCCTGGCGAAGGCGGAATCTTTGTTGCACGGATTCGTCACCGAGATGATCCAGAGGAGGCTAGCCACCAGCCAGCGTGCCCACAACGAGGTGGACATATTGTCCCATTTCATCAGCGACCCGGACTACCTGACCGGATCCGGGGAACCCACCGATTTCCTGCACAAGACGTTCATCAACTTCCTGGTCGCGCTGCGTGATCCGGTGGGCGCGGCACTGCCGTGGTTCGTCTACAACCTTGCCACGAGCCCGGACGCCGTGTCCCGCATCCGCAAGGAACTTGCCCCCATCATCGCCGTGCGCAAACGTGCCGCACCCGGCGGTGAAGGTGATGACACGGTGGTCTTCGAGCCAGACGAGACCAAGGGTCTGGTCTACCTGCGGGCAGCCTTGTTCGAGTCCTTGCGGCTGCACCCTTCGGGCCCGATCGAGCGCAAATCGGTTCTCGCCGACGACGTGCTCCCGAGCGGCCACAAGGTTCACGCCGGCGACACGGTGCTGGTCTCCGTGTACGCCATGGGGAGGATGGAGACCGTGTGGGGTGAGGATTGCCGGAAGTACAGGCCGGAGAGGTGGCTCACCGACGACGGGGCCGGGCTGCGCAACGTGCCGTCGTACAAGTTCGTCTCGTTCAACACGGGGCCGAGGTCGTGCCTGGGCAAGAACATAGCCGTCGCGCAGATGACGTGTATTGCTGCCGCTTTGGTGTGGAACTTTGACGTCCAGGTCGTGGAGGGGCACGCCGTGGAGCCGAAGCTGTCGGTTCTTCTGCAGATGAAGAATGGGCTCATGGTGAATGTTAAGAAGAGAGAGAGGAGTATATGTGAATTAGGCAATAACCATATGGTAAAACATTAATGGAACTAAATGGGGTTACATATCATATCAAAAAGAGGGCGGTTTTCTTTAGAGGCTACGCTGCGCTAGGGTTCCATCCAAGCAAACCTCAATTGTTTTAAGTATCCACTAAACACCTACTATAATATAGTATAAGGTTCAATTGTATCGAATCTGTGAAGCCTCCTCGTGTGGAAAAATTTTAGTGTGACCGAGAAAAAATATCGTTAACATTACAAGAAATTTGGAATCTCCAATAAAACATATCTTGGAATCAACATTACTAGAAATTCAAATAAAAGAACACCATTCATTAATTGAAACTTGATCGGTAAATTACAAAGGGAACGTCAACTCGGGAAAAAATTTAGACTTGATAGTTTGTACTGAATATCAAATCAGCTTCAATACTACTTGCAAGAATATTCAGTCGAACAAATAGAATGTTCTAGAATATGATATTCAGAAAGGATTGGAGAAAACATTAAAATTAGACATTTCTCATGCAATGGTGAATGTGAAATAATTTCTTTACTATATAATGATCCAATGAAGCATGGAGTGGCAATCTAACTTTAACCGAAAGAAAACCATCCCCAAAAAGGAAGGAAAAAAGATGACCTGTTTTTGTCTGAAAAATGATAAGGGTCCACTGATTTCGGAGGAGCATGTCACCGGTTCCGGATCAAATTCGTGTTGGCAGAAAAAATCGTAGAAACAAAATAAATTATGGCTTTACTCAAGAAATTATCATTGATCTGCATCCTATATTATTTACAAATATGTTATGGATTTACCCCACTAAATGTTACAAAAACATCGACCACTTGTTGAGATCACATTGGAGGCTTTTGGTACAGAAACAAAACCTACCGCTTAGATATCCGACTTGCATTGTCATGACCTTAAGATTATGAAACATAATAGTAGCAGCTAAGCCTTGCGTTTTGGGAAATAACTTGTTGAAAACAGGGTACCTCTGGAAACAGGGTATTTTCTCAATATTGTCACAGATGATTCTGTGAAATGCCATTTTGCATGCTCTTGCCGCATGTTAATTGTTATGTTCCTTTCTCTTTTTTTTTTTGAGAGAGGAACACTTTTGTTCCTAAGAATTTAGTTATGTATTTATACAAATAAAAAGAGCCCACAATCGCAAGTCAAGCCCAAGAAAGGCCCTTAGTTGCAAGGAGAAACTGACAAAGCTGAAAGAATGGATCACAAAATGTTGCCTTGCGGACCTCGCACCTGTATGTTTTACTAAAATAAAAAAGTATTGTGGGTGAACATGATCTTGCATTCAGAATACTCAGAAAGACAAATTACACATACAAGACTTTCAGAGGCTCCTTCTGGTGGATGGACTTAATCCACTTATGTGACAAATTCAGTGGGTCATTTCGTATGCATGGGACAGAGATTTCGGTCTATCATTTTATCAACGAATGATACAGGATCACTGCCAACGAGGACAAGCTTTTTAAGGATTTCAGAAATTGCAGTTCCTCACTAAAAGTTTATACAAGTACTAGAGAGTGAAAAGGACAAATGAGCGACAGTACGTATGGGGATCCAATCTATATTCATCAAAAGAGTGTGTACAATTATGCTTACGAAAAAAAATTCAACCTCCTGCCTCATTTCTCAAGATTCCTATTCATGGATAGGCTCAATACCAGAAACGTCCTAGAAGAAAATATCACAAAATCGTGCTTTGTTCAACAAAACATAAAAAGATTGTCATGCATCTCTGTTCTTCACATTGCCATTGTACAAGAAGATACTGACTATCAACTGGCTTTCACTCGGAACTAGGAATTCCCATCTTCCATAGCTTCAACCTTAGCTTCTTCATAGAATGACTCAACATTGCTGCATGGAACATCTTGAAACAAAGTACTGGCATTATCTTTGATAATTGCCTGGCAAGCATTAACTTTAGGAAAAGGGAATTCGTGAATTGTGGAGAGTTCAGAGGTTGCTGGTTCGGGGCGCACCTAAGAGAGGGGATTGACGGCGAACCCCGGGACAAACATGAACTCGTCAGCGGAGACGAAGCCACCGCCGTTGCGGTCGAGCTGGCAGAAGCGGTGGTACAGGGACACGCTCTCCTGCTACGAGACTAGCTCCCATCAAACATGAGATAGGAGCGTGAGCGATGCGTGAGACTAGCGACTACGAGGGGAGCGTGAGCGATGCGAGCGACAGTGAAGAGGACGCAGCCTATCGGCGCCCGGAACGACGCCGGCTAACGCTGGCTCCGGTAGTGTCTTCGTCGGATGACGAGCTGTGTGAGCTCTCTTCATTCTCAGCACGAGGCGAATCCATGGCTTTCGGCGGACCCACTAGCGGGGAGCCGGCGAACCTATGGGTCGCGTTTCCGGACGCCGGCGGATGACCTATCCTCCGGTGAAGATGAAGACGAGGACATTGACGAGCTCGCCGTGGAGAAGCTCCGGACGGCAAAACACGGTGCCATGCAGGCACACAGCGCCATGCATGGCCCGTCGAGCTCGAGCTCGGAAGGATCGTCACGGGAAGGACTCGAGCACACAGTCGGAGCAGCCCGGCGATACCATAGCTACCCGTCGAGGTAGTGGCCAGGTAGGCAGCTCCATATCTGCAGGTCGAGTGAATGGCGCACCGGAGTCGGCAAGACGACGGGTCGAAGGGAGACACCCGGTGAAACCATGGCAAGGCCCTCTGCCGCAACGCGAGTCACGCCGCCGGTGACCCTGGGAGACCTAATGGCTACGGCACGCAAGGTCAACAAACCGGCGAGGGAGGCGGTCGGAGGATGAATGGCCGGAGCAAGGCGGCGCCCATTATTTCAAATTTTGAAAAGAAGAGACACCATGCTTCGGCTCCCGTGCCTAGTTGTCGGGTAGTCGTCAAACGCATCGGTTCCATACCCGGGCCCGGAGCAAGGTCAACCGAACAGGCCCACTCGGTTATTTTCCAACACAACGGGAAACCAAATCGTTTTACTCTCTCTACTGCTATCGGTGCCCTCTTGTCCAGAGCAGGGAAACTTTTCTCCGCAGTTAACCACTTATCTTCCCCTAATCCTCCCCGCACCGTACCAAGTGCGGTCAAGGTAATCTCTACACCGAGCTCGGAGATGCAGGGAACTAGAGGCAACGGGGGAGGAGGTGGCGGTGGAGGTGGTCGTGGGTTCAATCGCTGGCCCGAGCGCGAGCATGGCGCCGGGGGCCAATATGGTCCCAAACTCGGTGGAGCGATGGCTGGTCGTGGTCGGGGCGTGCCTTTGAAGATGATTTCTTCGAGTACGAAGAAGCATGGAGAGGCGGTGCCGGATACCACTTCAATCCCGGTTACACCGGTGATGGAGGGTATGGAGGCCGCCGAACTCGTCCCCGGCAGAGCTACCGCCCGAGGGGCAATCGTGGAGTTGGAGCTAGGCGTGGAGGTCTAGCAGGGCGTGCTGGGCGTTCTGCTCGGGCGGGACTGCCGCGCAGTTCTTTCCGGGCCGCCAGCATGGAGTGGTGACTCCAGTTCAGCCGGAACACCAACCGGCTGCGACCGAGGTCCGGCAGGAAGGTATGGGCGGTTCTGAAACTCAGCAGAATAATCTTGAGGGAGAGATAGAAGAGGGGGAGATTGGAGGTAACCGAACAGGGGCAAAGGAAAAACAGTGTGGCCGATGTGCTCTTAAGGGGCATCAAACTTCGGATTGCAACACGGTGTTGTACTCGTGATATTTGTGATAAACACAATGAGCATCTTAATCACAGGTGCCCGATCCTCAAAATGCCCAAACCTGTTGCCCATGCTGTTGGGTATGCGGTAGCGGGACTTGGTTTTTACCATATCCCACACCCGCCTCTCTCTAAGAAGAGGGACACTAAAATGGCTGTGATCAAGGTTGTTGGAGCTAAGCTCTCCAAAAAACAACTTGTTGAACAACTCCAAAAAATAGGTCCCGGCAAATGGAAATGGGATCCGGAAGAACAAGATGATGGTACCTTTGTTGCGACATTTCCGTCTAGGGCGGAATTGCTAAAGGCTATCAACTATGGAGGAATGAACATTCGTGAGAATGGAGTGCTAACAGGTGTACGACTTGAATTTGATGAATGGCATGACAAGGATGGTGGTTTTCTTCTACCCAAAATGTGGGTGCGTATCACCGGTATCCGCAAGAAGTTAAGGGAGTAACTTAACCTTTGGGCTATTGGAACCATACTTGGCTCCACCCAAACCGTTGATATGAAGACAACACGTAAGAGCAAATTTGGTAGGGTGTTGATTACGGTTCTCGACCCAAAGCTTATCCCTAGTGCTATGGATGTTGTCATTGGAGATCACTATTTCGAACTAAAATTCGAAATGGAAGGGACCGGCTTTGATGAGAATGGAGATGAGATAGAGTGGCCTCATCTTAGGAAGGATGATGAAGGGGCCAAAAAGATGGATGAAGACCCGGATCAAGCCATTAAGGGTTCTCAAATACCCGACCAATCCTCGAATGACGAAACGTTTATGGACTGTGATGGTAATGAGGGTAGCAATGAGAATCCAAGTGATAGTCTTGAAGCTAACAATGAACTTGAAGCTAAGCTTTGTTCGATGGCATCGGAAATCCTAGATGAGGCTTGTGAGAAACTCATTCAAGAATGTTGTGATAAGGTCCTAGCTGAAGATGATGAAATTGTGGTTGATGATGTTGGGAAGTATGTTACTCGTCCAAGAACCTGCCTTGGAGACACGGACCGTGGCATGTGCTGTGCCGGTTGGTAACACTATCTGCTGAGTCGGCAGTACATGCCATAGGTACTCGTAGCCGACGATGGACCTTTCCGGCTGGCTGCTGCTGGCCCGAGCGTGGCAGGCAGTGGACAGCAAAAAGAAGCATCGATGTTGGACGTGCTGGCCGCTGCTGGGCTGGGCGGTGACATTGCGGTGGACCTGCCGACCGATGCGGGCCCTAATAAAGTGGACGGTGATCAGCAGAGGGCTGAGAAGCCGCTGGACTTGCAGGCGGCTGGCGCTGCAGATGCCGAACCGGCAGCTGCTGCTGCTCGCTGGCTGCGGCGGTGGCATTGCCGAGGAGCAGCAGGCGAACGCGCCGACAGCTGCTGGTTTCAACAAAACTAGCGGTGGTCAGCAGGTGGATCTCAAGTGTGGTGCAGGTGCTATGCTCAACAGTACCATGTGGGCAACAGTCCAGGAGGCAGCACATATCAAGGAGGTGGTGGTGTCTCCGGCTCGGGCTAGCCCGAGGCTAGCGGCCGCTGCAGGAGAGCACGTTATGGTGAAAGCGGGAAGGAGGGCTGCATGGAAGAACCTCGAGAATCCGGAAGGTACGTCCGCATTGTCCTTCCTTGCCTTCCCGGATCTTCGCATTAATTCGAATCTTAGGGATATAGGTATAGGCTTGGGTAATAATGATGGTGCAGTTTCAGATTCTATTAGGTCTCTTAAGATGATCGAAAATGATAGAATTTTAGCTGCGGGAAGTAGTAAAAATATTTCTATCGCTGTAGAGGATGAGCCTTCTTGTTCCGATAAGGAGGGGGTATTGACGATCTTGCTCTAAGCTATCTTTGTGGAGAACTAACAGAGGAGGTGATGGATGAGGAGAGCGATCACCTAAGTTGTGATTTTGAAACTATCTTCGCCAAGAATAAATCCACGTCCTCTTTCAATAACAAGAAAAATAGGAAAATTAAGGTAGTCAATAAACATAAAAAAACAAATAAGTCAAAATGAAAGGGATTTTTTGGAATAGCAGAGGTCTTAGTAACTTGGCTAAATTTAAGTTCCTTTTCGAGACGTCAAGAGAGCAAAAGCTAGACTTTATCGCACTCTTAGAGACAAATAAAAAAGACTTTGCCCAAACTACCTTGAATGAGATTTGCGGGGGACAAGATTTCTTTTGGCATTGGTCTCAACCTCATGGAAGGTCCGGGGGAATTCTCCTAGGGATTAACCCGACAACCTTCGATATTGGAAGCGTTGATGAGGGAGATTACTACGTAAAATTCCTCTTACGAAACATTAAGGATGACTTCAAATGGGTGCTAGTCGCTGTATATGGAGCCGCCCAACCGGAACATAAGGAAGAATTCCTATCGGAACTAGTCCATACTTGTTCTAAGGAATCTTTACCTCTTCTAGTGGGAGGTGATTTTAATATCATTAGATCCCCACAAGAGAAAAATAACGATAATTATAACGATAGGTGGCCCTTTCTCGTTTAATGCTGTCATAGATAGCATAGATTTGAGAGAGCTACAATTATCAAATAGACAAGTACACGTGGGCCAACTCAAGGGAAGTCCCAACTTACGAAAAACTTGATCGGATTTTAATGAGCACGGAATGGGAATCCAAATACCCACTCTCGACGGTTCAAGCCTTGAACAGGGAAATTTCGGACCACACCCCCTCCTTCTTAATACGGGAACCGGTACGCATAATGTGACACAAACCCTATTCAAATTTGAATTAGGGTGGTTCCTAAGGGAGGGATTTGCCGACATGGTTAGCGAAGTGTGGAATAGAGATTGTCGAGAGAGATCACCCCTTCAAACGTGGCAAGCTAAAATTAGACGTCTTAGGCAGTTCCTACGTGGTTGGGCTAAAAATGTTAGCGGGACGTACGAGAAAGAGAAAGAGGAGCTCATTAAGAAGGCGGATGAACTCGATAAAAAGCAGAGACCCAACTTCTAACCAATGCAGAGCTAGACTTGAAGCATTGTTTAAAAGAACGGTTGGCTCGGTTGCTAAGGGAGGAGGAAATTAAGTGGTACCAACGCTCCAAGACAACTAAATTGTTACTTGGAGATAGTAATACTAAATTTTTCCACTTGATAGCAAATGGGAGGCATAGAAAGACTAGGATTTTCAAGCTCGATCAAGATGAAGGGGTAATCGAAGGGGATGATAATCTAAAAAAATATATTACCAACTACTATAAAGGACTTTTTGGGCCACCAGAACCTAACAATTTCTCTATGATAGAGACAGTTAGGGGTGACATTCCTCAAGTCTCGGAAGAAGAAAATTCTATTCTTACTTCAGACTTCACCGAGGAAGAGGTCAAAAAAGCCATTTTCGGGATGAAACATAATAAGGCACCTGGACCCGATGGTTTTCCGGTAGAGTTTTACCAAGCTTTCTGGGGCTTAATTAGAGAGGATCTCATGGCTCTTTTTAAGGATTTTCACAGTGAAAAGTTGAACCTTTATAGCCTTAATTTTGGCATCATCACCCTCTTGCCCAAACAGAATGAGGTGACACGTATTCAACAATTTCGACCCATTTGCTTACTTAACGTAAGTTTTAAGATTTTTACTAAAGTCATGACAAATAGAGTGGCGCTAGTAGCCCGGAAGGTGGTTAGACCTACGCAAACCGCCTTCATGTACTGGCAGAAATATCATGGAAGGAGTAGTAATACTACATGAGACCATCCATGAAATGCATAGGAAGAAACTTGACGGGGTTATTTTGAAACTAGATTTCGAAAAAGCCTACGACAAAGTTAATTGGTCCTTTCTACAACAAACCCTAAGGATGAAAGGTTTTGCACCCCTTTGGTGTAAATGGATTGATCAAATAGTTCAGGGCGGGAGTGTGGCAATAAAAGTTAATGACGATATTGGACACTATTTCCAAACTAAAAAATGACTCCGCCAGGGGGACCCATTATCCCCCATTCTCTTTAATCTCATCGCCGACATGTTAGCCATCTTCATAGATAGAGCTAAAATAAGTGGGAAGTTTGATGGCGTGATCCCTCATTTGGTAGATGACGGCCTGTCGATTCTTCAATATGCGGATGACACAATCCTTTTTATGGACCATGATCTTGAGAAGGCAAAAGAACTTAAGCTAGTCTTAAGTGCCTTCGAACAATTATCCGGTCTAAAGATTAATTTTCATAAGAGCGAACTTTTTTGCTATGGCAATGTCAAGGAGGTAGAATATGAATATGCCCACCTCTTCGGCTGTAAGAGTGGGGCACTACCATTCAAGTACCTTGGGATGCCCATGCATCATAGGAAGTTATCTAACAAGGATTGGATAATAATTGAAGAGAAATTTCAGAAAAAACTTAGCAGTTGGAAGGGCAAAATGCTCTCGGTTGGAGGAAGGTTAACTTTGATTAATTCGGTCCTAACGAGCCTTGCAATGTACATGCTCTCCTTTTTTGAGGTTCCTAAAGGAGTCCTCGAAAAATTGGATTATTATAGGTCACGCTTCTTTTGGCAATGCGATGATCATAAGAAGAAGTATAGACTTACGAGATGGAGTGTGGTGTGCAAACCTAAAGACTATGGTGGCTTGGGTATCAAAAATCTAGAGTTACAAAATAAATGCCTTCTAAGCAAATGGCTTTATAAACTCTTGAATGAAGAGGGGATATGGCAAAGTCTTCTAAGAAAGAAATACTTGTCCAATAAAACCCTAGCACATGTGGAAAGGAAACCCGGTGACTCACACTTTTGGGCGGGCCTTATGAAGGTTAAGGATAGATTCCTAGCCGAAGGCTCCTTCACTATCAATAATGGCACTCAAGTGAGATTTTGGGAGGATATTTGGATTGGCAAGAAATCCCTCAAAGAACTGTACCCATCTCTTTATCGACTAACTAGGAAGAAAAATGTAACAATAGCTCATGTACTAAGTGCACGACCTCTTGACGTTTCTTTTAGAAGAGCGCTGATAGGGGAGAATTTGAAGAACTGGTATAAAATTGTAGCAACAGTGGTGTTTACGAACCTTAATGATGAAAAAGATCTTTTTAAATGGAACCTCACCAAAGATGGTATGTTCACTGTTAAGTCTATGTACTTGGCTTTGATACAAGAGGGAGTAGTTCCTAACAAGAGCCCACTTTGGAAGTTGAAAGTACCGCTGAAAATTAAAATTTTCCTATGGTACCTTCAAAGAGGTGTGACACTAACCAAAGATAACCTTGCAAAAAGAAAATGGAAAGGGAATACAAATTGTTGCTCTTGTAGTTCCTTAAGAGACTATACAACATTTGTTTTTTATTGCCACTTTTCTAGATTTATTTGAAACACTATGCATATCACATTTGGAATTCAACCTCCCAATAGCATTTCTCATATGTTTGGTTCATGGTTAAACGGCTTACCTCGGAAAACCAAGAATCAAATTCTTTTGGGGGCAACGGCCATTTGTTGGGCTATATGGTTGAATAGAAATGATATGGTATTCAATAATACTAAGACTTTCTCCATATTGCAGGTTATTTTCAGGGCTACATATTGGATCCGATGGTGGTCCTTGCTGCATAAAGAAGAAGAAAGAGACAACCTTAAGCTTGGGTGTCGTCTTTTGGAATCGGTGATGATGGAGATCTTCAACAAGTTTGGGTAGAAATTTAGGAATAGACTTGAAAACTGATTCGGGTCTATCGTATCTAGTACTTTGTTGGTTTGATGCTTTGATGCATGTCTGTGAACTTGGTTATGTTTTTTCAAAACTTTGAGCCTAAGAGCTCCGTTGTAATCGGTTTGGCCATGTACACCTTTTGAGGTGTAGAGGCTGGGACTTAGGTTCCATTATCTAAAAAATGGTTGAACTTCAAGCCAGCCTGCTGTATTTTAGTTCTCATTTTTCTGTTTATGGACTCATGATTGCAAGATGAGTAATTTAGAATTAGGTGTTAGGGATATTTTTGGCAGTTTTTTTTGTTAATTCCAGATTTAGATATTTCTAGAATCATAATGGCAAGGTGCGTAATTCTGGAAATGGCTAGGTAAGAATTATTTTCTAACGTTGCTTTTACCGTGGCAATGGTGGGCAATTTTGACTATGTTTAAATCTGAACGTTATTGCTTATCTTCAATTTCAAAGGCTGGAATTTTACTTCTTTATGAAATGTTTACTGTTTACTTTTCACTTTAAAGAGTAGTCATATAAAGCCTCGTATTAGTGAATATATAATTTGAACTCCTGTTTCTTTCGGTTTTCTGCATACATCCAAACAAGGATCTCTTTCACATGCAAGCTCGGTCACTTTGAGCCATCAAAAAGATTCACATTTCATTAAGATTGGGGGCCCACACATACATGTGTGAGTTTCCCCGCTCTAGAAAAAGAGTAGACACCAAAACTTTTTGACCGAAATGAGCAATGGCTGGTCCATTCCAAGGCCCATTTCGCACTAACATGTACTTGCACCATAGTTACAATGGTGCTGCCGGTACCAGTAACTACATCTATATAGTAAGTTGGATCACTGGGGCATTTGATTAGAGCCGTCCCATCCATCTATACGGATTTAGGTGCAGTGATATGATGCAGTTTTTGCTTTTGTGCATGATTGTGTGGTGGTAAAAGCATTTCATTGAATCCTCTTACACCTCACTCCCCGCAGCTGCAGTTTAGCAGTGGTTGCTCCCTGTCAAGAACATAAATATGTTAGCAACTGCCAGGAGAATATGCAAAGTGGTTCGGCATCTGAAGTATAATTTGCCATGTTGCAGTGAAGAAAACCTTAGAAGGAACACTATTTTTGGGCAGAGAGAGAGAGAGAGAGAGGGAGAGGTGTGGAAACTATATGCCCAATGACAATGGTTGAGTTTACATTTTTGACAAAACATGGAATCTATACTTTCTGGAGGAAATTATTACGGTAAAAAAATAGAAAATAAATCAGTACTAGTAAAAAGATGAGTACTCTGAGCGCACTAACACTTTGTTGGAACGGTCTGAAATGTACCGCAGATACATGGTAACAAAAGTATAAACAACAGAGACATGTGAGTCACTGAGAGGTGGTACAGTACCAGCTAGTAATTACTACCAGTAATTCTCGGTAAAGACCAACACCAATCAGTAACAGTATTCCGTATACAGAAAGGTTTCCGAGGATTGCTCTATCTTAATACGAAATGTGCAACGCATGATTTAGAAAAAAAAAGGTCTACTGAAACAAAATCGTGTGAAAGATGAGGAGGGAGAAACTTACCCTGAGATTATTAGAGCAGAGCAGCAGCTTAAGTCCGGGAACGGGATGGTGTGCAGAGGCAGCGCATGAGGTCCACCTGTGTCTTGAGGCACGCCACGTAGTCCAGCGTCTCGCTGAGCAGTGCCAAGCCGCGCAGCCCCTCCGCTCCGGGCACCAGCGTCCGCAGCACCTGCATCCTCGCCCTCACCATCCCCCTCGCCGCCACCGCGCCGCCGCTCTTCCGCCGGGCGCTCAGCACCCGCCGCGACCGCCTCACGATCCTCCTCCGGCGCCACTCCGCCGGCGCCGCCTCGTAGCCGGCGCCGCCCATGATGCGGCGCAGGAGCGCCTCGTTGCGCCGCTCCGCCGCGTGCCGGGCGACGAGCCCGCGCGCCCACGCCGCCGCCGGGGCCGCGCCCCGCGCCGAGGCCGCCAGCGCCATGGCCACGTCGGAGGACAGCCGCACGGCGTCGCGCCGCTCGCGGAGGCCCACGGACTTGCACGCCTGCCCGGCGGCGCGCAGGCTCGCCAGGAGCCGCGCCATGAACGCCTTCTTGAACCTTCTCGGCGCGCGCATTGCTCTGGCAACAATGGCAATGCCTCTGCTCGTGGAAGAAGAAGAAGAAGGACAAGAAGGAGGAGGTGGAAGACGAGACAGGGGATGGGTCTGTGGCACTGCTGTAGAAGCGAGAGGGAGGGGTTTATGTGAATATAAAGCAGGCGCGCCCAAGAAAGATGCATGTGGGCTTACTCAGATGCTATTCATTGCGCAGCGTGCAGGCCTCTTGTATCAACCGTCCATTTGGGTTTTGTAAAAGGTAGTGCCCTGTTCTTGACATCAGTATACTACTATACCCTCATGTGCACTCCAGCATTTTGTTACCATAATTCTTTTTATCGTCTGTCGAATTGTGTTATAAATGCGTGGAATACTATCATATAAGTGATTAAAAGTTCCCATCTGCCGCCACTGCATTACGTGCTCTACGAACATTCTTTACTTGCCTAACAATATCTTCACAAGTCCATGTTTCAATAGTTCTATTTTGCTACGCAGAGACGAAATATCTCAGAACGTGGAGGGACCCATCACGCATGGACCGTCTTTTTTAACTGTCAAGGGCAGTTATACAACTTCCACATAATTTTTATTAGCAAACAAACTTAAGCGAAAAGCCGACGGGGGAAAAGGAAAAGAACGGGAGAAAGAGTTCACCTTTTTGGGAGCATGTTACAAAGAGGGTTGGGAAGAGGGAAGGCGAGGCAGACCATGCACATGCCTGCACATGCTCAGCTAGCCCCACCTGGACCCTAATAACATCCAAATAGTCCTCGTAAATCAATGCCAAATATTGTTCCCGGATAAAAAGAAGATGTCTCCGTTTACAAAAAGACGACGACTCCTTAACCAGTCTTTAGGCGATACTTCTCTCTATTATAAAAATAGTCTCTGATGAAAAACAACGCCAACAACTTTATATAAGACCAATATGCAGTGGATTCATTCATACAGCCTTTGTATATGGTATTATGAACAGAAACACCATACATTACGAGTTACTTTTTTTTGCGATGAAAATGATACAAATTACATTCTTGCGCACATGAAAAAACCACTTACAAAAGCCACAATATTGAAAACATTATTTTTATTACCCAGATATAGCGCTGTGAATTGATCAAAAAAGAAAACATAACAGATGACATGGAAATCATATTTGGCTAAAATTGTAGAGGACACATGGGTATTACTTTTAGATAAAAAACTATGTCATTTGAAAAAGGTGAGTTTTCTAATTGTCTGCATTGTTCCCTCCATTGTTTAATCCCAACAAAGCACGAGTGCATCATATATATATATATATATATTTTACTTGTTAAAGGATCTTACATTGGTAACTCTTTCTGAACTTCGAAAGCATTAAAGCTAATTGAAAAAAAGTTACAGATTTCTTTGGTTCCTACACAATCTCCACTTTTTTAAGTATCAGATTGCAAATATGTTAAATTGGTTACAAACATACGTAAACTTTCTATATATCAGGGAAATGAGAGTGAAAACATTTGTTGAAGTATTTATAATTCTGTGGTATGATTCTTGTAGTAGCAGCTTTGCATGTGTTGCCCCATTTGCAGGAGGTTCTTTTACTTTGTTGCATTGGCTGTAAGACTTCATGAACGCTAGGGCATTTGAGTGCAGCGGCAGTGAGGCAGTGGTAACATGGAAGCATGATAGGTTGTAGCTGCCGGGGCGTACATACCCGACGCTGCCTTTTGTTCGAGACCATCCTCTTTAGCTGTTCGCGCCAAAATAACGTGAGACGGAGGTCACTCACATGGCAGCCACATGGGTATTGCTAGAAACCCAGAAGTCAGATGTGGATTCCATCTTTACATGTTACTGTCAGCCTAGGAAAATACAAATGGAAATGTTTCCATTGACATTTTTTAGAATAAAATATGTGTCCTACGTCAGAGAACTAACAGTTTGTAAATGCTTTGGAGAAATGTTGCTAATCTAGTGCAACGAGCCAACAATTGTAAGTGTCCACCTGAACATCTATTTGTTGAAGTAAAAAAATAGGTTTAAGAATTATACAAATAGTGTTCACATCCCTACTTTTCATTCACATGGAAGTGACGTAGGCATGTAATAGGCTAACAGGGTGCTCACTTGGCCATTGGCATACGTGAGTACCGCTTAAGTAGCTAGTGGTGTACTATCCACGTATAAATGCAAAAAAAATACGGAATCTTATTTGTAATTTCCATAATAATAAAGGAATACTACTATTTCAATTCTCAGTGTTCCTTTCTATTTAGCTGAAAACCTTCTATGATGCAACAGATTTCACTAGCATTTTCTTGACCATATTTTTGTTTTGTTTTTCACAAAAACTTGTATTCCCTTCATTCTTAAATTGATATCTCTGTTAAGTTTCTGAGCTATGTTTGACCATTCATCTCATCAACAAATTTTAAAACTTATTATATATTTTGTTATTGTCCCATCACACCAAAGGAAATTGAAATACAATTTATAATTTCGTATATTCAAATTAATTTTTGGAATTGGATGAATGGTCAAACATAGCTAAAAAGTCAACAACAACAAAGATTTAAAAATAGAGCGAGTAGATCATTTCCACCATTGGGAAAGCTAGTAGATGCAAAGCTAAAAGCATAAAAGCTGGCCATATAAGAGTTTGCCTCACAGCTTGTTTGCGTAAATTAGCTCCATTAACTGAGAAATTGAAAGACATCTAAATTAGCTATATATTACTATTTGATTATTAATGAACCACTGAACTCTACAGCGCATGAGTGCATGCGTTCTCAATCACTTTGCCTAGGAATACTGTAGAGTTCAACTTTGCAACAATAGAGTCTAGGTTGGGTAAGCTAAGTACTGTGTGGTCACTTCGTTGACCACCTAATTATTGATATAATTAACCTTTTCTTAATATTCATAAATATTCTCTCTGGAAAATGTAATGACAAGATTGAGCCTATGCTTGACTGCGATCATCCAACTGGACCCATGTTACATATGCCTACTCGTCCTTTGATAAGTACCCGTAACCGATATCCTGTACAAGGATCCACACTTTCCTTAGAAAAGGAACAAGTTTCCTCCAAAATCATGTTAAACGAATAGTATGACTGTATGGGTTCCACGCTACATTAAATTTCTGGATATGTACAAAAAGACTTCTGCTAGGGAAACTAATCTTCCAATTTTGCATGAAGATAGGTGCCCCTAGGATTGATAGGCATATGCAAGCCCTGTCTTGTGTCAAACTATACTAAACTGTTCGAACTAACATGGGGGCACATCGGTGCAATGTTTTCAATATAAATACGAGTCAGTTAGTCAATAGTTCTGTTGAAACAATCGGGGCTAAGATTTGAAAAACTAAGTCTCATGCATTGCACATATACACCATAAGGGTTTGAGGATAATTTTTGTAAAAACAGCGCAACCTAATAACAAAGGATAACAAGAAGAAAGACCGATATCAACCTTTTCTGCTCTCCTCATGCTAGCATAGGACCCCCAACCATATTAGCATGAAACCAAGTGCGTGAAATACTGGCCAGTGGGCCTATAAAACACTGAGAGCAACACATTTGTCAATGGGGGCTGGCAAGTGGTATGTTGTATCCATACATGGTGAGGCTGTCCCCTGGAAGCCACATGCTGCTATTCAGGTGCTCTTGGCAATGCAGACACATGGCCACACATGGATGGGCTCCTCCTGCCCAGGCAAAGCCATGCATCTCTCCTTTCGAGAATTATTTAGAGATCTAATGGGTAACCCCCATCACAGGGACCCATGCATGCTTTCTGGCCTCCCGTTCCTGCCCAAAATTTGTGTGCTAGTACTTGGAATGGTCGGTCCAATTTCTCCTTTTTTTTTAATTTAGTTTTGGTCCACTCTGAAGAATCTAGGTATACTCCTCCTAGCTTAGTTAGTTGTGCAAGCCATCAGTGTTCCAAAAGTGCAAGGTTGCCTTTCGGTTCAAAAGATAACTTGTTAATTTTATATGCATAAAAAAATAAAATAATAGGAGGATTGTTTTATCTGTGTATAGGAGGAGAACATAAACTAGATAAACGATGCAACGTCTTTTGACCACAAGGAACTGACTAATCAACGACTGGCTAGTAACGCGTGGAATACAGAGTATGCAATGGGGAGTGGTTCAAAGTTAAAATTGTCATTTTCACTTGATACATCGATGATACTTGTATCGGTTGAAACTGAAATCTTCTACATAAGCTCAGCTCAACCCGACTATCTGAAACCTTTAAAAAAAGACGAATGTTCTACCTTACCTGAATGAGATTTGAGGATCATCTGAACTGAACTATCTTTCCCTATATACCCTTGCTTTGGGTGCAGTTGAAAATTAAAGAGATTGGTCACACTAATCAGCCTTGCCCACTTGGAATAGTGGACAGCACCTACATCTGCATCCAAGCACGCTTACTTTGCTCTGTAAGTCTGCACATGCATGTTTCTGAATTCAAAAGGCAGTAGCGATGGTCAAGTTGCTTTGTTTAGTTTCTCTAAGCTCTCATGCCTGCTGCTACCTCCCCTTGAAACATGGAGAGAGGTTTGTCGTCTCTGTCTGGTTGTCGCTCTTCTTTTTTTTTTTTTGAAGAAGAAAGGTTATCGCTCTTCTTACCCTACTGCTTATGAAGAGTGGTTTGAATTGGACTTACGACTTGGTTAACGACGATAGATAACTGTAACAGCGGCCTGTCATATTTGATGAATCAGCACCTACGTAAGGCCAGTCTCGATGGAGAGTGTCATCGCACGATTACCAAGAAGAAATCCTTAAGAACCGTATCAGTGGAGGGTCATGGTGATGACACTCATCTCTCGTTTCATGACACTCTCTCTCTTCTCTCTCATGCCATGTCAGCAAATTTAATACTCATGACACTACCATGACACTCCCACTGAGAATGGACTAAAAGGTGACACTACACACCCAACTTATTCCCTAATAACACATCACATTCTCACCCATACTATTGTACAACTAGGTGTTCCAAAAAGGTTAGTTATAAATACTCTAGAATAATAATTTAACATATATGACGTGGCTTGCTGTACCCAAACTAAGAGAGAATTGGGCAAATTCATTGAGATAGTTTTGTTGCATATTGTAAAACTTGCACCGAAGTGTCAGTTTTGCCAGCTTCAGTTCTCATTACTGCATTTTGATATATATATTCTCGTGCACATTGATCCCAAACATACTAAGGGTGTGTTCGCTTCCTAGGCTCTAAACTTTATAGCTGTCACATCAAAAAGAATCTTTACTATTTAAGAGTACTAAGTAAAGTTTAACTATAAAATAAATTGCAGGCCTCTAGACTAATTTACGAGACGAATCCAATGAGGTTAATTAAGTCGTAATTAGAAGACGGTTACTGTAGCATCACTTTAACAAAATATAGATTAATTAAACTCATTAGATTCATCTCCAAAATTAACACCAATCTGTCAATAGGTTTTGTCATTAAATTGATCGAAATATTCTTAAATAATAAGATTCTCTTTGATGTGACAAGTACTCAATTTTAGAGGGCAGGAAACGAACGGGGCCTAACACAGCTTTTAGCAACATCGGAGAAACAAACTGTCTAATCAACACTGATGTGCTCCATTTGCCTACGCACTTTATGTCACTACTCACTACACACTCGTAGCTGCTACAGTAGAGTTGGTTAGCCATTATGCTCTTGTTTCTTGGTGTGTCTGGGAACCTGTCTGCAGAAAGATATAACGGCTTTGCAGGGTGCATAGAAAGAGCCCATTCCATTCCTGTGCCAGCTGAATGCCAAGTGACTGGGGCTTGCTTTATGTCAATCTCTCTCTCTCTCTCTCTCTCTCTCATACACACACACAGATGGTATCCGAGGAAAGGATGGTTCTATTTCTCAGTTTATTTTTGGCCTTTTGAGTGGTCGTATGAACGTATTCCACTCCATCCCGGGTATATCTAAGAACACAATAGTGCCATGACATGAGAATGTGCTGTATTATTAACTCCCGAACAATGTAACAACGACAGACGACCAGCTCTTTCAACATTTATCCGACTGAAAATCCAGCACAAACAACCCTGGTAAATCTGCAGGAGCTAGCTGCCCATGCCAATTGCCAACACCTGCGGCATCGCCACCCCTGACCTCCTTCCGGGTTCTGAAACCCAGGCGCACAATCTGGCCTAGTTTTCAGTCGCCTGGCCCTGCAGATCGAAATGCTGGTGGTACCAGCCCTGCATGTGCATTCACCTCAGAAAGTGACCGGCCAGCATCATGCGGCATGGTCCCGTAGTAGCATGGTCAGTACTACTGGCATCTAGACGCGCAGGCGATCGATCCACGGCCATCATTCCCTTGGACCCCGTGCCCGGCCGGACCAGAGCCGATGACGTCGCCGGGGCTTGCGTCTGCGGCCGTCGGCGTTGCAGTCGTCGATGGATCATCGACTCGTGTTGGGCGTGTGTGTGTGTGGAATCCACGGATATCATCATCAGGGTACCTGTGGTCGCAACGGCTGCAATTAAGTTTCGTGGCTTGGGCATCATAGGTGATGGTGCAGCGTATTTGTCCTCTCTGCGTCGCCTCGATCGTGTGTTGACGCGCCTGGTGAGCAGGATCTGTGCGCTGGGACTTTGGTGCCGTCTTCGTGGAAAACTGTAGATTGGAGAGCGGTGGTTGGCGTACTAGGAGACAAATGTTGTTGGCGAAATTAAGTGACTGATGGGGATGCATGCTTCCAACCAAAATTCGGAAAAATGTGAGAACTAGTCCATCCGCCTCCGAAATAAGTCAGACATCTATGCTTGCAAAAACTCATTTCATAAAAAAAACGTTATACGCAAAGCTGTCAATTCAGTTGACACTCCCTTAGTCCGGCCAATTTAGAGTCATGGTGTCTCTAGATCCCGAGCGTATCCCTATATTCATCTACATCTATATATATCATGGGTAGCATAGCCTATATGATCACTTGTCGAGAACTAATCTCGACACTCGGTACTCCAACCACCATCCCCTGAGTTCAAAAGAATAAAATAAAAACCACCATCCCCATCGTGTTCCATGTGGCTCCATTGGATGATGCAACATACCTATCCACCGGCTCCTGTAAATTGGAACATTAGACCATGCTGACATATATTGAAAACTGCATTATAGCGGCAAAAGCCATTTTGTGGTAGCAGGTATTGGAAAGAAACCTGTACCTAAAAACGGTCTGGTATTTTTAGAGACGGGCTATAATGTATAATTGCCGCTAAAATTTACCCATCGGAACAGGCTGGGCAAACTACCTGCCCGGTCTTATATAAGGATCGGTCAGATAGAATTGCCAATCCTAACTCTCCCTCACCTTCTCTCACAGAGACCGGTGGTAGTGGCAGCCAGGACGCGCTGCAGGCAGTCGCCAGGTCACGTAGCCGTCCCTTCGCATGACGGCGCAAGACAACCATGATAGATCTAGCTAGGGCATGTGGGGGTTGTTTGCGTTCTACCCGGAGTGTGTAGCGGGGCTGAATCTGGCGGGTCTGGGACGTGAGGCGACGGTGACCATCTTGGCATGCCAACGGTGGCGGTGCATGGCAGACGGATCTGGCGATGCGGATGGCAGTGCTCGTGACATGCGGGTGGCAGCCGGTGGTGCACAAAAATTTATGGGTCCCATGTTTTATTTTCATTAAAATTGTAGCGAAAATTGTAGCGGTGGATGACGTTGGTCTGCCACTATAGATTTTTATTTTTAGCTAGCGGCGGGTGGCTTGACCTACCTCTATAGTACTCTATAGTGCTGTATTTCCTATAGTGTACTCTAATTATAAAATTATTGAGGACCCGTTGTTGACCAAAATAATGAAAATATGTGCTCAAACATAAACCACCACACCTAATTAAACATGACAAAACTCCTAAAACATAATTTAATTATATTTCTCTAGAGAACGCAAATGGAATGACAATTAAATTTGAGAGCCTCTTTGGATTCCTTTAGTTTCTATGAAACTACTTTTTCGTAACTGAAAGGCCTCCAAACAGACTAGTTTTAAGTCAATTTCTAAGAACCACTTTATGAGTTTTTAGCTAATGCTAGTTTTTGTCTCATTCTAATTCAATAACTACCTAAAAGGTAGTGTGTAGTTTTTAGAAACTAGAATCCAAACATCCCCATCCGGTTTTTATTTAGAAATCGTTTTTTAAAACCTATACCAAAAAACTTGTTGTAAGAAACTATAATGGATCCAAACAGAACCAAATGAAGAGAAATGTTGCAGCCTCCGGGCTGGATAAAATAAAAAATATAATCCGAAAGAGAAGCCTATATGAACTCAACTAATTTTCCTCCAAGGCGTAACCAGCAATTCGTTTGTTCTATTTCATAGGACGTCTCCAAAGGTGGAGCCAGTTAAGAGTCAACTTCAGCACTAGCAGGGTTTGCAGTCCATGGTGAGTAGGGACCATATGGTACTAATCCAATTCTCGCTAGAGCTAGCTTTTGATGAAGAGCTAGCAGCTTTCTATCTCTTTTCCTCTTAAAATTTAATATCTGCTAATGCACTTAGCCCTTAGGAGTATAAGTTTTCCCTAAGCCATTTGTTCCTGGTAGTGGTAGACACTTGAAGTTTCACTTTTGTAAATATTAATTTACTGCATACCTCTTTAAGCGAATGTGCCCCCGAGATTTCCTAAAGTGAAAGCTATACACGAGTCGAGGTCCGTGGCTAGATCACGAAATTAATTCCCAATAATTACTTCCTGAAATACCTATCAGCTCCTGAATCCAGATCTTCTAGTTGAAATGTTGAAGTGAAAAGAAGAAGAATCGAACGAGAGAGGACTGTACTTGCAAGGCTATTTAATAACAAACACCAAGATCATTAGGTGCCGTACAATATCGCGGGCACATGCGAACATGCGGCCATGTGCGCTGAAAGACTCTGCACGTACGGCAGTCTGTACTGCACGCAATTTACTCTCCTGTTGGAAGGAGCAGTATTTTTCAAAGATTTCAATATCATGCATGTTCGGAGACCTCCAATTTCTGTTGAAGGTTTTAGCGACAAACTATTTTGTGAGTGTTATTGGTCGGAAAAAAATTTACCGTGGTATAGTGGTTGTAGCAATGTTATCCAACGACTGAAGGTCAAATGGAGCATATATGTCATAACAATGGTCTAAACATTATTACATACAACTTCTGGTGACATTCTTCAATTGTCTATTACGAGCACGGACATCACTGTTACCCATTTGTTTGTGTGCAATTCCTAACTCCGGACACAATTACAGCACAGAAAAATATCCAAAAATCACGGCTTTTCCCAGAAAGATGTTCTGCAAAAGCATGACACAGTTTGGCAGGTGGGGGCTTAATGTTGCGCCAGTTTCGCTTGTCTACAAATGCAACAGATATGATTATAGATCAAGGAACGGACACGCTGAGCTTCGTACGTAAGGACTCTTTTGAACTCTCCACGGTCACCGATCTTTTATAGAGCAAACACCAGCGTGCTGTTGGGTGTTCTGTGAAATTTTCATGAAACTAACTAGTTCATGCAATGTAATAAGACATTCCAATACTAGAAAAAACTGGTTATTGAAAGGTTTAGGAGCTTTATTGGAGATGCCTTAAATCATGTCCTGCATTTTTTTAGATAACAGAACAAACGTTCCTGCCTCTACACCTTTTAGGTGTACATAACAGAGATACAACCGACCACAAGTACTTAGACCCGACTTTACAACCGAGATCCCCAAGACACAACCATCTCACACAGGAGAGGACATAGGCTGCAAGGGGCTCCAAAATCTGTCTTTTCCCCAACGATTTGCGAATACCACATGCCCTTCATAAATTATGAATAAGAGGTCCAATTATGAGACTATATGGTCCTTGCTAGTCCTAGTCAATAAGATGGGTCCAAGTTGTATATGCTCTCTGAGCAACAAAGCCAGTCTTAACTATGTTGTTTGTACAATGTAGCTCATGGTTGATGCTTGGAGCACGGGACCATCAACCTGATGGCTGAAATGAACTACATGTAACACAATAAAAGAATATGAAATAACAGAAAAGAATGAGCCAAAGGCAAAAATTTCTTGGATCAATATGGCGGTTCCAGTATTCTACCAAATGACTAAATCATAGGTACTGCATGAGTAGCCCAAAATCGTACTCCAATCTCAAAATGTTGATGTTCCAACAGCTAAAAATGACCTACAGCTGTGCAAATTGGTAGTCCTAAACGATATCATTTCAAGAATTGAAGGAGTATACCACAATTTAGGAAAGACTCGTTTACAAGCACATTTTTCTGTGGTCCACTGGGTAGGGCTTTTTTTTTAATGTCCTCTGGGTATTTGTTACTCAGAAGAATATGTGTTCCCCGCATAATTGTTAGTCAATTCTCTTTAGTTCTGCTCTATTTGTAACTCAAGATCGAGGTAGTAGTAATAGTGCATAATATCCTAGGGATAGGGCTCTCCCTTGCTAGTGCATGCTCTACAGATAAGGCACAGATCGAGGCTTCTCAGAATACAAGGTTACTATGACTTCATTGTGTTCAAGCGCATGATACTAAACAATGGAGCAAAAGCGTCAGTTGGATTCCAAGTAATCACTAGTGCTGCTGTAAAAAAATCCATTCCTCAAATCTGATATAACAAAAAGGCCAATAAAACAGAATCCCTTCATTCTCAAATACACGACGCTTAACACAATACATCTTGTTCATCCCAAACTAGTTTAGATATCCTAAATGTCATAACATAAAACAGAGCACTTGCACTGACCTCAATTGGATGAATGCATAGCAGCAAAACAGAGGTTTAGATAATCAATCTCTATTTTACGACAACTTTGACAGGATGCGAGATTTCATTTTTTTATCTGTAACCACAGACGATTCACATGTCCATGCTAGGGATTCATACTGAAGTAGCATGAGGTAATCTACTTATCTTTTAAGAGTGCAACCCACTAAGGAGCACTAATTTTTATTTCTCTTCTCACAAGCAGCCACATCATCACTATTATTTCAGCCATTGGATTACCGATAATCACCATTTGATCCTTCCCTAACATTCGTACACCCACAACAATCATTCTGAGCAACCGAGCCAATTTACGACCCCAGTGACATCGGTCATTTAAATTAAATCATGCCATTTCCTAGTCATAAAATGGTACTTTACTTCATGCTTCACGGTGCTACTTCAAGCTTCACCAGTGAATCAGTAACTTCTGTTAGAAATACACGTCGTCCCGGTACTGGACCCAACAACAAGTAAGCCGTGAGAAGTTGATGGAGACAGTCCCGTTCCCTTTCCTCAATCACCTAAACAAAGAACGCAAGAGACACATCATGTTGTATAGTGGAGGTCAATTCTCACTCCATATCTTGTCATAAAACATATGCCAAATGATAAACCTATGGTCCTAGCTTCTCAACTAGCGAACAAGACAGGACCAAGTTATGAGTGTTCTCACACTTATAACCAAGACTTCTTTTGCGAATACTAAAAACCAAGACACATCGGTTGTGCTGGTAGACACAATCCATCTCATTGTGGGAGATGTTTGGATAATGGACTCAGTGGCTCTATGTTTTACACGACCTGCCTGATGAAATTCTATAGACGAGCAAGGAACACTGCAGGATATCCACATAACACGGTCTTTCCCAACGAGGTATTCGACAACACATGACAGTTTCACTGCTTAGGGTCTCTTCCAGAACAAAATTTTTATGTTTCATGTGAGTGAATACTGATTCATGCGCCACATGTAAGGTCTCATTAATTTATACATTTCTATGAACATTTTTTTCGTGTGGAAACCCAGTCAAGGGACATGCATGGATGATAAAACCGCATGGGAAAGCATAAAAGAATCTATAATGTCTTGGAAACGAGACTTAAGATGTATTCAGATTGCAACATAAATTAACTCATATGTGAGTGCTATTGAAAGCCTGAGATTTATGTAAAATAAAGTACAAAGATTTATGTAAAGTAACAACCCCATCTAGACCGCAACTTAAACTTATTCAATGATTACAGTATTTTCCACGGAGGCACCATTCCATAATGCATTTAATGTAACGTCAAAAGTATTCACAGTGGTTAAGAACCATGAACTCCATTTGTCGAAAAGAGAAAATAAAAACAGATCGTAAAAATATCATTGATGTTCGTCCTACTGAATAATACGGGACCAAACTATGAGTGTTCTCTCCTTGAAATAAGCTTGGCAAAAAAACGGTGGGCCGATATATACAATTTGTCTAATTATGGGTGTTCCACTGACCATGGACCATCAACTCAAAACACGGTACTGGACAATACAACGTATCTGCATCACTGTTCAATCATTAGCAAACAGCTGGCTGGTTGTTGTTCCCTTCTCTACTGTGGCATCAGTACAACTACTCTGTTTCTTGGTGATGAAAACCATATGATAGAAGTAGATTTAATCATAGATTCGTGATTATTTTCATGGTCTTAACTCTTAAAAACTACTGCAGGGGTTGTAGTGGTGAACTTTTAGTGACAAAGAAAATAGTAGTGTCATCAATCAATATCGCAAATTTTATGACTAAATGTGCATTCTCAAATGCCACGAAACTATCCATTAATTAGTCTGCTATAAATGTACTTATTCATGAATCATGCGAATGTTTTATGTTTTCACAATTTATAAGGTGCAGCTAGGCATGATTTAATTTAATTTTAGTTGTTTGTTGAATATGATGCTAAAAGTTGGAAATCCTATGCACATCTCATTCTCCATGTCTTTCTTCTCTGAACATGTCATTTTTTCCACTCGCCTCCTTTTCATTCAGCCCGTTAGCTCTTTTCTCTCTCTTTCACTTCTCCAAGATTGAACGGGCCCAAAATCTTCTTTCACCTTCCATAGTTGGGTGCCTTGATGGATCCTTTGCCTAGCAGGTAGCAAGTGTTGTGGATGCAGCGCTTTCAAAAACGCTATTTTTTCGAGCTTTTTTTCTTTTTCACAAAAGGATCTTTTCCAAGCAATATAACACACGGCAAATGGTTTGTCGTGTGCCCGAAATAAGGCACACGGCAAAGCCGGCTTTGCCAACGGCATTTTTGTCGTGTAAGCTTTGCCGTGTGTTTTTCGACCTTTGCCGTGTGCAATAGGCACATGGCAAACTTGCAGTCTCCCATAGTGTCTTTCTCTTCTCCAAGATTGAATGGGCCCAAAATCTTCTTTCACCTTCCATAGTTGGGTGCCTTGCTGTATCCCTCACCTGGCAGGTAGCATGTATTGTGGATCCAGCGCTTTCAAATGGGACTGAGATCGGTACTGCTGCTGCTGTAGGCCAAGATTTTCTTTTAATAATGGAACAAATACATTCCGGCTTCTACAGTATGACTGCACATAGCCTTATTTTAATACAAAGTTCTAAGAAACAAAAAAGAAAACTTAAGTACATGAATAATAGTACTAAAAGTCACTACTATTCAATAATCTTGGAATATCACTTGTTGAAAAAATAATCTCCATTGGGTGAATAATATAGCGACAAACTTCCCGTGAACTATGAAAAAAGGTTTTCGCAACTATAACGTCCAGAAAATAATAATAAAAATGGCCCATGAGTATTTTCTTCAGCCAAAATGAAGCCCAACTAGAGCCCATGTTGATTCCAAGTAAAACTCTAATACCCTATACCTGTCTCATGTCTATTTTTTTTCTCTTCCCATCGAACCTGTTAAGCGTCGCCTTCTCTTCGTCCATCCTTGCAACCTGGAAGCCACCGTAATAACTACAACCTTCATAGCTGCTGCCGCAATCAAGTATTAGTTTCCCATCAAAATTCGTTGTCTTTTCTCTCCCCCACAATTTGGAGCTTGGCTGCCAACTTCCCTGATTTAGTCAGATTCGGCAGAAGGTTCTTGCAGGAGAGCTTGAACAGTTCGGTTAGAGCAGGAGTGTATTCTGGTGCAGGTTTGAACTAAGTCCCTCGTTCTTTTCCCTTTAGATCGAATTATGGGACGTTCTATTGAATTAGGTCGTTTGTTTGAACTAGTGTATAGAGTTTCAGGTGCAGTAGTAGATCGAGGTGATTTTCGACGTTTTAGAGGCCGATGCTGACTGGGATTATATAACAGAAGTTGTAGAGGATTTTAAGAGCTTTCCAAGTCGTATTGTATGCATTATTTCGGTGATTATTTTAGAAGTTATGACCATCTGAATGTTACTGTCATGCGTTCTATCAGTTTCGCCAGTCACTGTTACATTTTCAACGATATGTTTTGAGTGGCCATTTAAAATATCTTAAAGGCTGAACTAGTCCAGGATTATCTAGAGTATTTTGTAGCCCTATATGCCCTCTTTCCATATGGTACTTACTTTCTTGTTTTGGCTCAGTGGTTTGAGAATTATGATTTTCCAAAGTTAGTGTCATGCTGCTGTTGACTGATTCTGTCAATCACTTTGTGGAGCCATTTAGAATTAGTAGATGTCGAAATAAAATTTGGAAATGAATACCAAAGCTGTAGCTTGTTAAATGTAGATGTTTTCAGAGTATTTATCTGCTATCATTGCTAGTATAGTTTTAATTTTACAAAAATGACAAGCAACACTGCTGCTGTTTGTTAATATGAAGTGTTACGCTGCTTTTGTCGATTGCGGGTTTGGGGCGGAGGAACACTTTAAATATTGATTGTGAAAAATATATGGAATGTGTGTACTGAGTGTATTATTCCAAAATAGGTGGAAGTGCTCCAGGTCGTTCGTAGGATTTGATCTTCTTCGATTGTGAGGCAAGTGAATGTAGCGGTGGTTTGTTATTGTTTTGTCTTGTTATTTTTATCACCTACACCTTAATATTCAGAACCTTACCACTTAATCATAATATGAAAGTTGGTGACAAGTGGAGGCTTATTTATGTCTTGTTGCTTATTTATTCACTTGAGGCCTATTATCATATCTCTATGATAAATGAAGTTGATGTTGTGATATTTTCTCTTATTATGAGACATATGAAGCATATCATGAGCATGATCATCACATCTCATTTGCATTGAAGTTTATCACAATCCTATGGTTGTGATATGTACCGGTACACATCGTACGTTGTCCGAGGAGGGTGTGATGTACAAGTGGACATATCATTGCTTCTATATGTATTCATTGAAGTTTTTTAACATTTAAATGTTATTGTGGATGTGAGGTGATCTTATATGATCTTGGAGGTGTTTTCTTATCCAATTTTTATCATTATGGTTTATATGGAAGTATTACTCATGTTGATACTCTTAAATCATTGCTTAATTCAACTCGTGGTTTAAATAGCTTGACAAAACAAATTTGCTTCCTGAGATTTTTATCTTACCCTTGCTCTACTCTCTTCGGGTGCTTGATGATTGCTAGGAGGGGAAGAGGGATTAGTTGCACGGCTCACACTTCATCACTTTATAATCTCCTTGCTTTTAATCTTGATAATTAGAGTTTAGTCTTTAATGTGATGAAAATTGTCGAGTCTTAAACTCGGCACTAGAACTATCCGGTCCCTCACGAGCGTGGAATTCGATGGTGCAACACACGGAACACACAAGAACACGCGATTTTAGACAGGTTCAGGCCTCCCGATGGAGAGTAATACCCTACGTCTTGTGTGTTATGTATTGCCTTTAGCAGATTAGTAATTGCAAGATGTCGGAGAGTTTTCGGGGATCCCTGCTCCGCATTATATATCCGGGAGAGCTAGGGTTACATGCAGAATCCTAGTCGATTACATGGATTACATATGCAGAGACTGTATCTCTAGCTTTTCTTATTAATTCAGAGTCCTAATAGACTACAAATTGCTCCTTTACTTGTTTCTCAAGTCATCATACGTCGGTCTTGACACCCGCCTTATCTCCATACCGGTATATGGAATCTTCTGTTATTCCATACTGGTCGGGGACCAGTTTGTAGACCCTCTCTACCAGCCTCATCTTCATTAATTTGCCACCGTGTCTCTAATTATCCATTCCTTTATTATCTCGTATACCCATAAGGTAAGTATACGATAAAAATGATACTTAAAGTCCAGTGTGGATGTTAAACCTTTGATGAGATTATCTCTTAAGGTTATGCTAGGATACTTTGATAATGCTAGTGTTATATTCTTTAATAATAAATATATGTGTGGTTATGCTTCCGCGGTGCTTGTATTTACAAAGGAGATGCTGCCGAATTTCTTCTTTTTACCTTCTGTGGTTGAATGTGTAGTTTTAGTAATGTCTCGAGGTGTTGGTCGACTCCGGGGCATTACAAGAACTTAGCATCCTGTCGGTCTTATCTAAGGGAAATTCAGCTACGTTGATTGACAATAGGCAAATCCAGCCAACACCGGCGGCCACCTCATTGACAGGAGTCATTGTACTCATCGGCGAGTAATCTTGTTAATCTCAGATCACGACACCAAAAATATTGTAGCACCATCGTACCTTAGATCAAATTATCGTGACTATCTTCAAAAGTTGGGGAAAAGGAATCATCTCGACACCACGCAAGACAACCCCTCACGGAAGCTGCCTCGCGTGCCTCCACATCGGTAACCCACTGTAACGATGCTAGATCACACCTGTGCCACTGTGGACTGCCACCCTTGTCGGGCTAGAACGTGTTGCCCCCGCGATCCCACGAAGAGGAGCCGTGGGAGGATCCCATGCCGAGATCACACATGTCTGCTCCATTGCAAGCCGCCGCCTCCGCGCCCCATGAAGGGGAACCCCGGAGTCCATGCTTGCGCTAGAACCGCGCACACGCGTGCCTTCACGAACAGGCGCCTCCGCGTCCCCACGAAGGGTACTTGCTGAAAGCCACACTATATCTGTGCGCACCTCTGTCGTCATGAGACGCCGCCTCTGCATGTAGGGGAGCTGCCAAAACCCAAGCATGTGCTAGATCTGCGTGGGCCTGCTCACCTGGTAGGGTTGGTGGAGAGCTAGGCACATAAGTCCCAGATCTGGGGTTGTAGTGTTCGGAGATCGCCGCCTCTCGTCGGTTTGGAATTGGGGCGGATTTGGTGAACACACCGGAGAAGGGGGGCGGGGGGGGGGGGAGGGGTTGGAGAGGGGAAACTCGAGAGACATGAGCAGACGTCGGTTGGCGGTGCCAACGCCGACGATGGCGGACACGCCGGGTTAGGATTTGTGGGGCTAGTGCGGTGGTGGCGGGTGTCGCCCTGAGTCGCCCATAACGGAGGACGCGAGGGCCGTGAGTCCTGCTGTAGGCCGAGATGATATTGGATTCTTTCTAGGTGCGTTGGCTACAGTCACAACAGGAGTAATGACCCAGAGCAGATGGAAGCATTAGCATGCCGGGAAGGATTGGTACTTGTTGTTGTTTACATTGTTTCCAGAAGTTCAGCATGGTGAGGAATTCAATGAGGAGATGAAGGCAGAGATGGCAAGTTTTACCTCAGTTCAGATTATTCACGAGAAGGTCGGCTTTCCAATGTAGATGCCATCCACGGGCGTAAGTAATTCCTTCTCTATGAACAATGATGAATAATGGAGGATCTAAACATATAGTTGGGGGCATGTAGAAAATAGTTGTCATACATGGGTGTCCCTTGAAGGTCTTGGTCAGTTCCACGTCTTCAGAGAAAGGTTGTAAAATGAATTCAGTTTGTCTACTCAAAACCATGAGCTTGCTTAATTTCTTTTATATAGTTCCTTCAAAAACATGTCCATTAGGCATCATCACCAAGTCTTAATTTTCTTGATGATTTAAATTGTTGCATGTTATTCTGAGATTGCTCGAGCAGAAGGTTCACGACAAGGTGCGTACATTTTGTCCTTGGGTTAATATACATCTTTGCATTGTTGTAGCTTTATTGTTCAATATCTCTGTCGGCTATAATAATTGCTTTCAATGTCCGAGTTACAAGCTTTACCAGGGAGGAATGTGTGTAGAATGTATATATCATTATAAACAATGTGGTCATATTTGCAAGCCGCCAACCCTATAACTCATATATTGGGATTCTTGTTCATGCAAATTAATTGATTTTTTTTGTCATGAAAACAAATGTTCAAAATATAGCTGTGGGAGATGGTAATGAAACCATTTTACACAAACCATTTTCATCTCTTTTTTGCTTCGTCCCCATTACAGGGCGAGTCTGTTTATCACCCCCTTTCCTCCCTTTCCTCTCCTTCCTTCCTACCATCCATTTCCAAGTCTACCAAAAACAGTTGAATGCTGGCAACATTATGCCAAAATTTACAATCCTTTATTAGAGCGGTGCACTGTCATGAACTATTCAAAACAGTATAATTTTTAGTATCCATTTAAAAGTATGTAGTAACTGCTTTATTTGGTGATTATTAGATACCAGATCTAAGAGTTGTCATACAGTTATCCTACTAGAATACAATATCTGATGAAACAACACTGAAGCTTTATTTGGCATCTGATTGCATACTATACCCCTCGTTATTTAGGACCATGGAGGTAAATGATACCCTTGATCTGAGCTCCTTTGACTTATATATGAAAAGCCATACTTTAACGCTAGATCACATAACTCAAACGGGTTTCACATACAATGAAGTTATAGTGTTCTTGAGATTGGACGACGACGTGTATGCATCTTCATGCTTGTAGATGAAATCAAATGTTCTTGCACAATTAACCACCTTCTCCAAAAGCACAATAGAGTATTCCTGGTCAAGGCAACCCTGCACGATGTCCATCCATGCTTTCTCAATATGTACTTTAAGCTTTTCATTGGCTTCCTCTTCTGTGACCCCGTACTGCTTCATGCAAGTTTGCACAGTGGACGCCACATGGTCTGAAGCTTGTTCGCGCTACAAAAATGTGAACGGTTAAGGAATTTTCAAGACAATGTGTACAATGTTTATGGCCTTGATCTGTTGCTGAGAGAGTGAGTACAAATATACCTCATGTGACTTGATATCGTTGGTAATGCGCGCAACAATAGTTGCACCTTGGACAATTTTTGGGAACGTGAATGCCCACTCAAGTGCCTCCGAAGAAGTCACATCTCCCAGTGAAACTAAGGCAGCACTGGCAGTTTGCATAACGACGATGCTAGGCATTGAAATTTGCAGATGCTCCTCAACATTGTATGGTATGTAATTCTCGTCACGCCATTTGACCTCAGCATGGTAGGATTTGGCAACATGAGTTACCTGTATAAAGAAGTATCTGAATTTTCACGGTGATGTAAATGCAAAGTTTTTGTGTATTTGCACGGACTGATCTTTGCAACAACTTACCAATTTTCGCACCACATCAGCATTCTTATTTTCCTGAATTTTCAAATGTTCCATTATATCGTTTGTAGTGCCAATTAAATTATTATAGAATAACCTTAGGTTTTCTGGGAGTTGCTCCACGGCCTTGTCATCCCACCTGTTTACAGATTTAGAGCAAGTTTAACTTTTATATGATGCAAAAGTTTTGATTATCAACATGCGTTTGTGAATTCAGTCAGTGAGCTAGGCCAACCTCTCAATGGCTGTAGTAAATATCTTGCTCTCTTCTGTGGTAGCGTAGTTATCATAGACGTCATCCAACAAAGCAAAGAATAGGACTACCTTTGTAAGCATTATGCGTGCATATGAGTAAAAAGGCTCGTAAACAAGCCCTGACGATCCAGAAATACATCTCGACCATTCTGTCCCTTGCAAACCTCACATTTATATTTGTCCGTGACTTGAAGTCCTTCCACCATCTGTGAATTGATGTATAGGTACGATTTTAGCATATGCAGGATGGCACTACATGTGATTCATTCTAAGTTGTCACTGAAAACTTGTATAAAAATATGCGTCCTTACATCGTAAGTTCTTTCAACTCCTTGCAGTAGAGAGCTTGCACGATATTGTAATCCAGCTTTGCAAACTCTAGTATGGTGTCATCCCGTGCCGCATTCTTCTCGTACACCGAGATGAAGCGTCGAGCTTCCACTCTCTCCACTCTCCTGAATCTGGGCGTCTCCAGTGTGAACCTCACCTCTTCTGTTTCAGATGTCTCCAGATTTCTTTTGTCAACAGATTGAAGGCGGATCTTGTTGAAAGTTATGATGTTATCAAGTATGTCCTCTTCACGAGTTCTCATATGTGCGGCGTCATACAACATCATCATGGTGTTCACATCATCACTTGAAATGTTTCCTTGGTCATCTCTGAACTTCACAAACACATCTGGAGACATATAATTGATCAACGTGTCTTTAGACAACTTTGTATGTTAATTGCACAAATAGTTAACGTAAACTGCATGTTTTCTGTACAATGAAACAACATGTTTCTTACCAGAAGAGATGGCGTACCCATGTTTCCTAAGCAGATAGAACCTCAATGAGGTGACATAGAGGTCCTCAGAGCCTCCATGCTTGTCATCGTACACAGTGCGCAGCATCTCGTCGATCTCCTTCCGGTAGTGGTAAGCCACACCGAGCCGCTCCAAGGTGTCGATGAGATCCAGCCTCCGTGACAGGTCATCGGAGGCAGCGGCGTCCAGCAGGATCCGCCTCACATTCTCTTTCTTCACCTCCATTTTCTCCTTCATGTACAAGAGCTGTGACGGCGTGCACGGCTCATGGATGAGGAAGAATTCGCCCCACAGGCTCGGGGTGTATTGCCGGCGACTCTGCCCGTCGGGCTCCACCATCGGCGAGTGTAGCTGGTCGGGGGTAGGACAGTCACAGATGGTCCTTGTATGCCAGCTGGCTGCCGGAGTTGCTGCTTAAGGAAGGTGGCTGTCTTCCCTGGATTTATATAGACGCATGCCTGAATGGGGGCCAACCGTTCATTCATGCATCTGTACACCTCGTACAGTGTCTCGTCTAGAAACATGCATGTGTGGACACCGTGAAACCGTGCAAAGCATGTGATATGATATCGCTACCTGTGGTGACCTTCCTGCACTACAGGAGACTGGCGCTCTTCGCGAAGTGCCACGTGGTCTCACCGAGAGTCGAAATCACATGTTATTTATCAAACACAATGCAATAAGCATGCCTATATGGCTGCGGGCGTGAACCTGGTCAGTGGTCACTTTCCGTTGCTTTCATTTTCATAGCATTCATTCATTCAAATGTCACGGTTTTCTTACTATGTACGATTGTTTGTTGACTCCTCGGCAACACTACAAGAAACCTTCACTGTAGCGACCAGTGGCGGACCTAGGATTTTGCCAAGGGTATGCCGCGGTAAAATTTTCACATACAATTCGGTACAACCCATATATAATATGGTAAGAAAATTTAAATTCACTAAGAAATTCGGTAAACAAGGACAAAATAACATATCAAGTCTTAAAAACCAAATAATTAAGTGTGAGAATTGTATATATTACATATCAAAAAAGATGCAATGTCCCCATTCTGCTGCTTCATTGTTCAACTATTCTACAAATAAAAAATTAAATGAATCAACAAACCACCTATTTATTGTTCCTACATTATCCATACAAGCTACTAGGGTTTACCAACATTTTGATCCGTGGCTCTAAGCAGCAGCAACACAATCATGGGTCAGATGGGAAATTTGGTATTCAGGAATAGGAGCCCGGCCAGCAGCCGGCGCGCCGTCACCAGTACCGTGTCTCGTCTCGCCTTCACCTCCCTCATGATCTAGAGTGGCGTCATGTTGTCATCTTTCTACGATAGTGCATCGTCATCTAAACTTCACGATTGTTGTCTGCGAGAGACGTACGTGAATGCAGTCCACCTTCACCTGGTTGCGATCTAATCGTCTCCCTGGAAGTTTTCCATCGTCATTTTGGGCCTCAAAACAAAATTTGAGAAAATTACTTAGTGGGCTGAGTAACCGCCGCTGAAACATTCACTATGGCGGCGGACAGTAATATCACCCGCCGCTACCAAATAATTGAAAGTATCGGATCCAGCCGTCGCACTGCCACCTCCACCCTAGCCTTCCGGATAGGCAGCCGTTGGATCCACGCCCCGACCGCCGCCCCCAATCGGATCCGGTCGCACTCGCACTTGTCGCTGGTGGCGAGGAAGCGCTCCCCCCCCCCACCCCCGTTGTCGCGCTCGAACGGGCCGCCACCGCCCGTGCCCGTGCCGGAGGGGCCACCACCACCCACGACCCCGGCCGGATACGGCAACGCCTACGCCCCCGCCGGTTAGGCTGCCCCCGGATCCGCGTGTGTCTAGAGGGGCCACCACCCCCACATAGTTGGCCGAGATTCGGCGCGGGAGGCCAACCGCGCACCACCTTGGGCTTTAGGGTGGCGAGGTGGGGATGGAGGAGGGGCGGTGCAAGGAGGGGGTCGGTGGAGAGGGGCCACCGCAGCTGGGGTCGTCGGAAGAGAGAGAGAGAGAGAGAGAGAGAGAGAGAGAGAGAGAGAGAGAGAGAGAGGCGGTTGGGTCGGAAGTTGAGGAAAGTTAGGGTTTGAGTGAAGTGGAGTAGTTTTATATGGTGGGTTAGGGGAAATGGGGATCAACTTTTAAAGGCGGATTCGCCACTAAAAATCAACTTTTAAAGGCGGATTCGCTGCTAAAAATCATTCCAACTTTGTATTGACATATTTCTTTTAGCCCACCCCTACGTGAATTATGCGTGCCACAACAATGCGTTTTTTGTGTAGTGGTACCTTCTTACTATGTACAATATGTTTTTCAACAATATGTTTTTCAATTTTCAGGCAGTGACGAGAGATGGAGCAATGTACAAGAGGTTGATGCTCTTTTGCAAATTAAATCTTCTCTTCCTTTTCCGGGGATGATGTTTTAAAAAATTTCCACAGTATTACGACTGTCGTCGGAGTGACTTTTTCTTGCTAATTTTGATTATGCTCTGAGTTTAAAAAATATCCCTTTTCATTATGCAAGTTAAATATTTAGTCTGTCATCCTTTGGCACTAATTTTTGGAGGAAAATAGCAACTACTTAAAATCATGTGTGAAGAATGAAGACTAGCCGTGCATTAATGCATGGGCGTGGCCCGACTTGTGGCCATGAATTGCTTAAACAAAAGAGTATTCAATATGGACCGACGAGAGAATTTTTTCGAGACGACTACTTCTATTTCTATCTATTTTTCCATATTTTTCAAGACTCCAACTCATTAATTGCCCTCCGGATGTGTATTATGTATTCGACTCTTCACGTGAGCTAATAATATTGGATGTTTTGGCCTGCTGTCCTGGATAGACACGTATACAAAAGACATAATCTATTATTGCCAACGATGAGACGCTTCACTGCCGCAATCCCGCCTGATTCCAGTGAAGACCACTATGCACATAACCAAACACCAAAGGTTGAGTCCAAAATAACTATCACAAAACATGTTACCATTTGTGCCATCATCCAGTTATCAAACAAAATTAAAAAAAAAACTGTGCTATCGTCCTCAGCTTGAAAAAAAAAAGAAAAGGAAAAAAACTGTATTCCTTTCAAAAAAAAAAGGAAGAAAAGAAGCAGTGAGAAAGAAAAAAGAGAAAAAATGTCGCCTCCATCAGCAGCAACTTGCCACACACCACATGCAAATAGAGCCTTGTGACCATATTAAACCACTGGATCAGTCCCCTGGATTAATCGATGTCCTCTCACCATCATATAGTTATGGTTGAAGATGTTGCATGACAAGTTTGATTCTTTTCTTTCTATGGGTTATTATTGCAGCACTTCGCTAACCATTAGACGGGAAAAACCTGGGGCCTAGATCTTAGAATTGGGTGTCAAACAATGATCTTCACATGTTATAGACACTAATAAGATACAGAAATCGGGACATAGAAAACTCAAAGCAGACCCATTCCCTATGGCTAGAATAGCAATAAGTTGCATCTTAACATTGTATAAGGACACAAGCACCTCCAAAAGTAATAAATATATACACTCATATAGAAAGGCGTTAATTATTTACTATGAATTGATCTTTTAATCAAAGTTAACTTTAATAATCAACATAAGTCAAAGTCGAATTATAGGATTCAAAGATTATAGTTTTACTTGACTAGTTATTATAAATCCAAGAACAATCTACACGTGCTAGTTAACCTCAAGATTGAATCGGATGGTCAACATGCTTCTGCGCCAGCTAAATAACTTAACAATCTACACATGGGTGATGTGCAGTTTTCCAAGAAACAATGTGTTTAGACTCTTTTATTTCCACCGGGTTAGAGGAGCTTCACCGATTCACAACTGCAGTTGAATTTTTTTATAAGAGGTAATATATTAATTAAAGGATAACTTCGGAGTGTTGGCACATGCTAAAAGCATAGTACATCAACTGCACATATGCCTACATATGTGCCTCTATTGGAAAACCTGCATGATGGATATGCATAAAGTAAGATTCTCAACATATGAAACTTGTGAATAACAAGAACTTGGCATCGGCAAGGCCGGTGGCACAGGGTGCTTCATGGGAAGCAGAGATTTGGGTGGGATGAGGTAGTAGCTTTGATAATTCACTACCGGCTCCACTGATTCGTAGCGGGATTAAAGGTGCGTTGTAGATAAACTCCTTCGTCGTCAGTGGTGCACAACGTGAAAACTCCGGCCTGTTATTGTCGTTGCTAGGGAGGTTGAAGTTCGAGTTGTGTCTTGCTTCTTGGGGATGGTAGTGTTGCAGAAAGTAGTAAGTGAGGCCAGATGTCCGGCTAGGGGAGCACATGAGCTCCCAGCAGCCACTACGGCTCCCACATGTGTGGGCCTAGCACCCACCGGCAGAGCGGGGAGGCCTCTTGCGGTGGTCCCATGGTCGGCACCCCCGATGATCGGGTGAGCGACGACGAGGTGTCGAACTGAACCCAGACAGTAATGAGGTAGGCCAAAGCACAACTGGCCAGTCCGAATTTGGTGGTGCCAGTGGTGGAACGGTGGTGGTGTGACACCGGTTAGGTGGTTGTGAGGAATGAGGATTGGGACGTGAAGCAAGTAAAGCATATAGCAATACCAGATTTAGGGGTGCCACCACCAGATCTAGTGCTAGAAAGCACGAATCTGGCGATAGACAGTCAGAATATGGTCGGGAAACCGGTGGTTGAGTGTGAGGAGAGAAGATCTCATAACAGAATCGCCATATTTGATTGATGCCACCGCAAATCCGAGAAGGGAAGTGGATGTGGAATGGGGAAACAACCATGGTCACTGACTAGTGAACATATGGTGTATGCTGTAGGGGGGGGGGTTATTTAATTGGAGGAAATGGAATGCACATAAAACATTAGTAAGAACTTCGGAACTAAGTACACTTTCTGATCCAAAAATGGTAAGAAACAGTTAATTGTGACAAACTTTGTCGCACAAATAAGAACTCAACTAAGGGCAATCGGCCAGCAAACCAAGTCTTGATGCCCCTTTCTTATACACTTTAGAGAGGTTAGAGGATGAATTAAGATCGAATAAGAAGATAAAGAAGGCAGAAAGAAAGAGAGACGAGTGACGCCCTTGTTGATAGATGGCCAGAAATCACAAAATGATCATGTGCTCCCGAGTTATGGGAATTTGGAGTGAAATTTCTAGTTGAGCTTTGAGCGTCCTTGTCTTAGACCACAGGAGGAAAGACAATCATGTGGTTGTGAATTCGCAAACTATTAGCTAGTCTAACCTAGCTAATTCACAAACTATTAGCTAGAGGTACCAAACAGACCCACTAATAATTAGCTATCTAATAGTTATCTAACTAGTCATTAGTTATCATTTCTTAGCTAGATAACTATTATCTTTAGTTGTTCCAAACAGGCCCTATCTTTATATCGAAGGGCGTCTACATTGGATTGAACTATAATTGTTCTTACACAGCATGTCTACATCTAGTGATTTTTTTTTGGCGAGAAAAGCATATAGTGATAACTGATCTCTTCCACTCACATGGTTATCCAGAAAAACATAGTTGAAAACTATGATCCCGCAGTAACATGGATTATCATGCTCGATCAGTGTCGTTTCCATGTGTAGGTAACTATGGTTGTTTAGACATGTTGGACATGGAAGTCCCATTCCATTGGTCGATAGTCAAGCCAGTGTGCACATTTCAGCCAATGGTAGCTTTCAAATTATTCCGAAGAAAATTGAAGGTTAAATTCTCGATGGAGATAATCATGTTGATGACCTAGGCAATCTGGACAACCAGAAATGAGTGGATTTGTAATCAACAAGAACCATCAGTGGAAAGATGCAAGGCTAAGTTCATTCATGAATTCTCTATGCTGCTTCATAGAGCAAAGGCTAAATATTTCCCTGAGATCGAAGAATGGCTGAATGCCTTCATGTAATTTTGTTTTCTTTGGCTTTTTCATTGTACAAAACTCTCTTTTAATAAATAAATAATCTGTAGGGCCTTTGGACCCTCCAGTTGCTTCAAAAAAAAAAATAGTCAAGCCAGTGTGCACATTTTCCATGGTCTTGTTAGTTGTCAGCATCACCACCTTTGCATGCGTACCTTTCAACACCTCTCGTGTGTCCACGCTATTTGAGGAACTGCATCTGTTTATTTGCTGCTGAATTGGATGATGAGTTTAACCCGCTGAATTGGATGATGAGTTTAACCCGCTGAATTGGATGATGAGTTGAACAACCGATTAGGATCTGAGTTACAATGTATCGTGGCACAATCACATGGATGTCATCATATTGACTGCCACCAATGCATCAAAGCATAGAACTCGGAACAGTTTAGTAATAACCCTGTTGAATCATAGTAATAACCCTGTTGAATCATGATAATGACAACATTGTATGGCACAACAGCATCGAGCAGTCACATTGTCCTACTGTGTTTAACACCAGTCGTGTTCGCTGTTTCCTTCTTGGCGGGGTCATCTCCTCCAGTATTGTGAAATAGTTCACATGTACCGTTTCGTCCAAATGCATATGCACACTAATCATATATTTTTGTGTTGTTCACACTTCACAGTAATAACCCTATTGAATCATGATATATAATGGCAACATTGTATGGTACAACAGCGCATGTCCGTGTCTAACACGTGTTCGCCGTTTCCTTCCTGCGTCCAAATGCATGCACGCTATCATATACATCACGTGGAATAGCACAAAGTGAAGGAGCGGGCCTCCGTTGAGTCATGAGTATTTCAGTTGAATACCCATTTTTTGGGCAGAAAAAATTATGCATATACTATATCTTATGTATTATTATGGATAAGAAAGTAAGACAAATACGCTAACACCTAATCCAAACAAATAAAAAACCCCATGCGGACAGACTTAGTTCGCTTCTTCCCTACGGACACTAGTAGTCCAATAGCCAATAGCCCAATTGGCCCATTCAGTCATTAGCTTCTCCCAAGTCCCAATCAGGCCTGAAACTGCACCTGTTGGTCGTTGCTCCTGTCAATTGATGTTCGATCATCCTCTCGTGAGTAGGACTGCTCGTGCGGCGGTGGGAGGAAGGCAACAGGGAAACCAGTCAGGACGGCGAACGTCGAGCCTGCGAGGTGCCCGCGCTGAAGTGAAGGCCGGACCGCACGAGAGTAAAGACAGGAGGCTAGTCTTATATGCCTGACTGCTCGCGTGGTGCAACGGTATTTATCTGTCATGAGTGTTTTGCATAGTACAATTGTTTGTAAAATTGAGATTGTGTGAGCGTAATTGTGTAGTTGGTTTTCAAAATTGGTCAATTGATCGATTTGTTACTTCAATTTGCAAATTGCTGCGAAAAAAGATGATGAATCTATGCCCGGTGAATTAGATTTTTTTGCGAAAAGATGAATTCGTATGATTGATTGGTCAAAGGGAATTCTTCTTGGGTTGCCACTTTCGTATGTTGATCAGTTTATTAACTAGTGATGCTGACACTCAACTTGGTGCTATGGATTCATTATTTAGGCTATCAAAAAAATTTACATGTTTCAAAATTTTGAATACCAACGGTCCAAAATCTGGGCCCGCCACTGGTAGCAGTGATATGCACGTTTGATTGTGTGTTGGTGCACCAGTCACTACAGAAAACCAGTTATATGCCGTGTGCCCCTGGCACACGGCACAAGCTAAATAACACACGATATAAATTGTGTCGTGTGTTACACACGGCACATAGCACACGGCATATTTCTAGACAGTACAATTATTGTGCCGTGTGTAATTTATCAAGCACACGGCACAGATTAACCAACTGTGCCGTGTGCCCTCTGTCAGGCACACGGCACAGTTTTCTCATTATGTCGTGTGCCAAAGTCATGGCACACGGCACACTGTTGTCAGGTTTAAAAAATATATATATATGATGGATTTAACCATTAATGTCATCTCATTAAAGCATATGCCAGCAATGGATTATGATATCAGAAATTTCCAGCTTAATGGTTATATCTTAGGTCTGATCTGAATATCTTAGAAGAAAATGAATGAATTGAAAGGAAACATTAACACCATACCAATATTAAATAGTGCAAGCTCTCTCTCCGGCACATTTGGCTTCGCAACTACGCCTTCAGGCTTCACGGTGACAAGAACATAAACCTACATACAGCAGTCAAAAAGGCAACTTGTATGCCACTATCAAATAAGCATGCAATTGAAGAATTTTTGAAAGCTTAGCTGCAAGGTATGATTTGACTTATAAATTCCTTAAAAATAAAACTGATTGCTGAAGAAAGTGTGCTACTTGCCAATTCCACTTGATTACTTTCCTCCAGGTATTCAATAAATCGCATCCAGATGTCTATACAGCCTGGATATAATAATAAACATCTTTGTTACAGGGCAACAACCTGAAATAGAATTGTGCAGCATAAAGTAAAGAATAAAAGAAGAGATGCAAGCATCAAGACCTAAGATCAAGACTGTAGCCATGCATACCTTAGTCAAGTTTTCTGTCCTCTCAGCAAAGTCTAAGTGTGCCATATTGCCATTTCAGAATCATCCACTGGACCATGGCAATAAGATGACCTGATGATGGCACTTTCAAATATCAAAGGGGTATATAGGCACCAGAGGACAAATTGGTTAATTCATATGCTATGGCATAATTTCAACACTATCACGTTCAAGGCAATAACTTGAACACATGAAACAAACAACAAACTGCTAGCCGGAGGAGTTGGAAACAAACTGATAGAGTGTCAGATCTTCATGAGGGGGCAGCCTGCGCGGCTGCCCACATCGCGCCACAAATCCATTTCGCGGGCAATATTATGTTATCTCACTAGTGATAACAGGAACCTAAATCCAAGCTGCCAATAAATGGCTTGGAACACAAACAACCTACAGTGAACTCTAATAGTGTCATCAAGCTCTATCATATTATGTCCTAAACAAAGTATCCCATAATTTTAAAATTGATATAACTCAAGCAATATTTGTGCCGTGTGTAATTCTGAAGGCACACGGCACAGATCCTCTCGTGCCGTGTGCCCGATAAATTACACACGGCACAAATTTTGACACACGGCATATACGCTGTCTCCCGTAGTGAGTGTTGATCGGTGGTTGCTCTCCCATGCATCTGTAATTTGATTGTAAGTAATCTGGACTTACGTGCAGGGGACACAGTTCAGAGTTCGGCAAAGGGACAATATCGTTTCATTTTATTTATTATTTTTCATAGACTTATCACGTTACACTCTCTTTTTTGTCAACCATGATAATAATAAACACGCCACCTCACTGAGACAATTTCAGCCATGGAGGCAGAAATTAAGAACCCCAAAGAAGAAACCGCTAAATCATACATATACCATCAGGAACACTGCATACTCCAAAGAAAATTCAAGCACCCCTGTGTCAAATCAAATGGAGTCGATCATTTTCGCAGCGGGAAAGAGGCGGGATGCTCTGCTCGTTCCTGAAGAAATCGTCGGGATCCACCATGGCCTTCACAGCTGCCAACCTCTCGAAATTACCTTTGAAATACTTCTCTCCCCAAACTCTAGCCTTGTCATAGCTCGTGACGCCACCATCCAGCACGTTGGTCCCCAGGTCCAGGTCCCTGTAGTTGACGTACACCGCCCTCGGGTTCTTGGACACGTAAGGCTCCATCTCCCTGTACAGTCCCCTGACCCGGCCAGCCCATCCGCTTCTCGGCTGCCGCCGTCCCGTTCTCGTACCAGAAGGAGTAGTACTGCAGCTGGTAGAGGTTCCCCTTCCGGTGCGGGAACGGCGTTTTCGACGGCGCGATCCTGCTCATGACGCCGCCGTACGGGTCCAGCATGAGCAGCGCGGCCTCGGGCTTCTGGAGCCACGTTTCCCAGATGCTCTCCCACACGTCACGTGGGATGGGCTCCTGCACGTGGTCGGACTTTTTTTTTTGCCTGGGCATGTATTTCATTAAGAAGAAGTAAGAGGCTACAATAAGATGATTCTTTCTTGCGAAAGTATCACCCCAACCACACTTGGCAACTACAACAAGGGACGCCACCTGCAACCTAGTACAACAAAGACACCAAGCAAAAAACAGACCAGAAACTCAAAGCTTAGTGCCTACACCACAATTGACGCCAAAGTTGCCAAGCACCATCGCGCCTACGACGTGCAGCTCCAAACTACCACAAACACTGCCACAACACCGCCAAACAACAATTCAGAAGATTCAAAGACGAAGCTCCAACAAGAAGCACGACCTTAGTCTTCAAGACAACGCCTTCAGGAAGGATGCGGAGCTCAAGCACCGCCGTCATCTGTCCAGAAACCTGAACCAGGTTTACACCTGAAAGACCACAACGGATGGAATAGCTCCATGTCGACGCCCCCAACAGGGAAACGACGCTAACAAGCGTAGTCGTCGCACCTTTCGGCCGAGGATCCCGTTCCATCCAATTGAAGCTCCGGGACTCTCAGAGATCAACGTCCTTGCTGTTCTTGAATGCTATGGCCACCTGCTGCCGTCCACCGCTGCACATCCGCGACCACATCGACCAAGCGACCCACACCACGTCCGCGAGCACGCGCCTCCTTCCTCTAAGGCAACAGCATGCCCGGCCACTCTCTCACCACGCCGCCGACCGTGAGACCTGGCCATGGGTGAGGTAGTACTAGTAGTGTGGATCGCTGCTGGCACGGACGTCGTGGAGAAGCCGAAGAAGACGGTGGAAGGGCTCGTCGCTGGGGAGGCGTAGGAGAGGCCCTCGTAGTCATGGCCGCCGCTGCGCACCCGCACGCGGACGCCGTGCCGACGGCCGCAGCGCACGGCGGTCTGCGCGTGCGCGTGCTCGGCTGCGGCGATGATCGCTACCGACTTCGCGGTGCCCGGCAGGACGAAGCGGAGGTTCCAGGCGGTGGACAGGAGGAGGCGGCGGAGTAGGACGGGGTTGCCGGCCGGGGTCTGGATGAGGCCAGGCGGGATGTCAGTGGCGAGGCAGGCAAGGAACTCATCGGCGGCATCGGGTGCCGAAGAGGACGTGTGTTTTCTGCACAGGATGCAAAGGGTCACGACGAGAAAGCCTAGGATCCATTGTGTTCTTGCCATATGATGATACACGCGTCACCCACAACTAACTATGGTGGGCAGGAGATTTGTGCAGTTTAATTTGCTATTTGAATGTACAGCAACAAGCCGGAGGCTATATATAGAAGGATCTCATCTCTCACTTTATATGCATCTAGATCTAGAGAAATAAAAAAGATAAAGCCACTTATCAAATAAGTTGCGTACAAGGAAACGCAAAATGAAGGAGGAAATTAGAGTCCAACATAACCCAAGCAGCCCTTTGAAGGAGGAAATACACCTTAGACTCTTCTCCAAATTTATAATATGCACCATGTTTATAACATCATGTGTCTTATATGATTATATATGTGATATCTATGCATTGTATTTCGACAATTTATTTTTCCTGGACTTGAAATCATGCTGTATGGCTTATATATACGCATTGTAACTTTTCATGCTTATTGTATGTAAAGGACCGAGAGGGGGAGGTAAATGGGATCCAGTTAAAATTACTAGAGAACTTGGCCTATATCCCAATTACATCCCAAAGCAATCCACCAAGATTGCATACACCAACTAGTGCTATGCTAACCCTAGGAGTGGTCACGAACAAGCGAAGCAACCTAGAACAACTTGGAGAAAGGAAGTTAATGCAAATATCAGTAAAGCCAAAAAGATCATATGGATATCTGAAGTTCGACTCGACAGTACTCAAATCAAGTTATCAAAAGTTCATCTCGGAAGTTCCAGTATCAGTATCGGAAGTTCATACTGGAAGTTCCAAGTACCGTATCAGAAGTTCCAACTAGGTCCAAACAGCACACAAAATCGAAGAAAAATCAGCTCAAAACCTAATCAAAGGAGATCCAAATGGAACGATTTTTTGTGATTTAGTTAAACGAAATTTGGACCAGATGATCACAAGGTCATTACGCACCTCCTACAACAAAAATCCACATTAATTGAATAAGAATGAGGTTGTAATTTCAGATCTTGTGCAAGAACACGGAAAGAGGGTAACTTGGGAAAATCTATAAAATTGAAGGTCCTTGTGCCATGGATTTGGTCAAGAACCCATCAAGGTTGTTCTAAAGTGTCCTAGCGCCAAGATCCCCAAGAAATCCGTCACAAAATTTATCTAAGAAGGAGATCAAAAATTCCAAAGAAAATAGCTTTGAAAATGACAAAAAAGATATGAACTCGGGAACTAGGATGAGCACAACTTTGAATCTCGTTTCATAGATTTAACCATGTTCTACACATAGATATACAAGGCTGGGAAGCCACCCTCATCCTCGCACTATTTGAATATAACAGTTGTCTCACTCAACTCTCCTCTCCTCTTTCACTCTAAGCAAAAACCCTAGCACACGAGATACAAAAATGACAGGATGAGAAGAAGCTCCCCTCTCCATACACTAACCCATCGTTATATAGGCACTAGTCCAATGACTAATGTCCATACTACCCTTCACTTACAATAGACTCCCACCTACCATCGGGGGCAAAGTCATCCAACTCTTTCATCATCGCTCGAACACCATCGGGCCCTTCAGATCTTAGCTTCACCTCGACGCAAGCTTCGCGATGGTGCCATGTGCACCACCAATCGTCGCTAATGATTTTGAGGCCCAAACCGGAAACCATCTTGCACGCTCCTTGAAGCATGATATCGTCCGATGTCGACGCGTGCCACCTTGTCCTGTGATCTTGATCGTCGGCAAAGCTCTCTCGGTCCCGCTCCATTAGGCTCCCTTGTCACTTGCACCGGCCTCTCTTTCGCCTTGACTTGGTCAACATGCCTTCTTCATCGCTCCCACAATTTTGAGGCTCAACCGTGAAACCATTTGTCCTTCTTGCCTCCTCCACGTGTACGGTGTGGATCACCCTCCCGATCATCCGACCCCAAGCCACTCGCTTGTGCTCGATCCTCTCGCCGATGACTCGCCAAATTGACTCCATTGACCTACACATCATAAGACAAGCAAACACATTTCTCTTCTCCTCCAAATCTTCCAACACCTTCACCAACTTCATTAGTCACAAGCACAACATGCAATCCTTGAAATCCTGCATTTCAACTCAAACACCGAATCGACTCAATGTAAATTACTTATCACAATGTTGAGCCATGGCAGATCTCAACATGGCTCCTCAATCTCCCCTTGATGAGTACATTGACAACACCAAATGCACAAAGATTTGAATGAATTTGAAATACGGAACCAAAGAAACTCATCTAAATGGCCCAACACCATGAAAAAGACAGAAAATGGTCATTAGCATAAGAAGTATTACAAAAACCAATAGTTGGCAAAGAAAGCGGCTCAAGGACGCAAAAATCAAAGAAGCCTAAGAAAAAGCTCAATGTTCATGATATGCCCCCCCCCCCCCACTCCCCCTCAATTTGTGGTAGATGTTACGCAAAGGAAATGCAATACTTCGATTCATTTTCATGTTTTGACAAGATTTGTGCTTGAATCCACAAAATTCTCCCCTTTGGCAATGAACTCATCAAAAGAACAAAAGAAAGCCAAAAAAATGCAAATCAATAGAGCTTCAACAATTAGGCCAAAAAGAATTTAACCTTGCTACAACCAAACACAGAGACATGAAGTGTAGAAATAAGTGCTCACAATCACATAGAGATCGTAATAGATAACCTTTCACAAAGGCAAAGAGCGACCAAGCTAAGCATGAAGATTGACTGGCTCATATAGATTCAAATTAGTTAGACATGATAAAAGTTGTCACCACATGTGTAATTACTTCAGTCTAAGTCCAAACAAAAATTAAGTTAATCGGAGAAGACTAGTTAGTCTCAATCTCAATCAAGGCAACAAGCATTCCAGAAAATAAGTTTGCAAACGCTCATATATGCAACAGAGACTCAGTTTGATCAAGTGAGTAAACAACATATGAGATACATATTTGAAGAACAAAATAGTTACTTCAATTTTCATTTACTTTATCCTCAAGTGTCTTCTTATCTGTACAGAGAAGCACTGTTTTTGGATTTAGCATTATTATTGATTGATCAAACAGATTTAACAATTAAGCACGTCATAAGCATTTATACACAAGACAAAAAGAGCATGCCTTTGCGGCAAGAGGAACACACATTCCCACAATGTCCCATCATGAGCTAAACATTTGCAAAGCATTCCATTTCCAAACACAAGGTGCCAAGAGTAAGATATCCTCTAGACTAGCCATAATGCAAGTTTGGACGAAGAGAAAAGCAAGTATACATATGGTGTGCAAGAGTTTGTCATGTTTAAATCATAAGTTTCATAATTTGCCTAGTTTCATCTTTGATATTAGCATATTGCTCGAAAATAAATTGTGAATCCATCTAGAAAAGTCTAAGTTTGTAGAGTTCACAACTCACAACTACACATCCTAGGTAAAACTCAAATCATAGTAACGACAAATGCAAGAAAGCATAATAGGAGAAGCTCATCTAACAATACATATATTACATGATGAAATGCAATACAAAAATGTAAGATACATATGTACAAGAAGCATGACAAAGACCAAGCCAAGCTACAGAGACTCCAAATCAAGAGCAACTCCCGCAAACCGCCAAAGCTCCATGAAAAGTGCAACCTTCCCCTCAGATGATGTACTTGTCACCTGAGCCCGTATTGCTGTTTAGGTGAGCCATGTTGGCCGCTATGACGATGTCGTCGTGACTGATATTTATGTTTACAAGCAATAGTATCAACTCAGGTGATACTATCTAGACCATTGTTACTAGACATTGTCTAGGCCAATATTAATGTTACAACAGTAGTATCAGGTCACATGATGTCATAGTGTATGATATTGTTGTTGTTCACATCAATATTAGGCCATGTGATGTCACATTGTCCGATATTTCTGTTGCCTTGGCTGATACTATTGAAGGCCTTGGTATTCCACGCTAGTTACTTCCTACTTCATCCATCTAGAAATGTAAGCATTTTTTGACTTTCTTATATCATGTTTGACCATTCATCTTATTTAAAATATTTATGAAAATATTATTTATATTGTTATGAATTGACTTATTTATTTCTAGATATAGTTTAAGCCTAACTTATTTATTTCTATATTTTTATAAATATTTTGAATAAGACAAATGATCAAATGTGATGTCTAAAAGTCAACAAATCCTTACATTTCTGGATAGAGATAGGACCTTGAGGTTGTCAACCGTTCACACATTGACTGCGGGGACGATGTCGATAATCCGCAGGATAGTCCGTTCGAGTCCAGGATATTTGTAAGCAACAAGATAGATGACGACGTAAGCGAGCAGACCAGAAGCATACAACAGGAAACTAACCACCATGTGTTCGGACCCTCATTGCCCCGTCAATGATGTAACTGACGCATTCCATGATGGTGACCACGAGAGAGAATAGTCCAACCCGCATCTCAGCGATGGCCTCCGGATTTTGCCCCATGATCCCTCGTCAAGGAGCAATAAGCACATAGGGGGCACGTGCCCACCCCTAGTTTATTTATTAATTATTGTTTAATATTAATATTAAATATTTGATTATATTATTAAACATGTCAAATTAGTTATAGATATGTCTTATTAGTAGAGATAGAGATAGAGATTTCCTCCATGTCAATCAGTGGATGTTTTGTCTTCGTCTTCACGTCGGTTTTGGAGTACTTCAACGTTAAATTTACAGTACGTATCTTTAAAAAATTGAAAAGTCCAATTTCGTGCTTGAATGAACAATCAGGAGTCCTTTCCAAATTTGCTCCTTCGACTAGATCCGTTGTACCATCACACATCTTTTTCCCGTACCAACTATAGTGTTGTTGCCCAACACGGTTTCACCCGCCAACTTCACATTCCAGCACACAGGATGAGGATTAGTTCATCCGATCACGGCTCTGTACTGCTGCCCCATACCCCCGTATGCACACTTTGCACGGTACTCAACGACTAAAACTGAAAGCTAATCAACTTCTCGTCACCAAAGTCAATATGACATTATTCACAACAGAGCGACTGCTTTCTTGTCCTGTACCCCATATTTGGTGCAGGTGTAGATACTAGTAACATAGGATCAAAGCAGGACCTAAGGCTTTTTTTTTTTTTTTGCCACACTAGCGAAACATGACACTTTAACTAGAGCCTGTTTACGAACAACATTGCCACTGCTACTCTTATTCTACCACGCAGCGGTGACCTTCGGATCAGACCATGGGTGGGCAAAACCGAGCTCCTCCTTGCTAGATTTGGTTCTTCTTCACCCAGATCCAAGCTTGTCTTCATCAGATCGTGCTATCAGCAAGGAGAAAGGATAGACGCAAGATATCAGCTCATGGGAGGGATGGGCCTCCCGGACAGGGTAGCCAGGGCCTGAGGCAGCAAGCCAACAATGTGGCTCCATGAGGCAGTGGCCTGGTAGTAGAGGAGCTGCACAAGAGGAGAGGAAGCAGAGCCCACTAAATAGATGGAAAATGTCACCAAGTGGGAATTGTGCTGGACAGCAAAAATATATAACAATTATATATATATATATATATATGATAATACAGTGTGTATTTACATGTGTGCGAGATCACAATGGCTCTTTCTTCATATCAAGCCAAAGAAGCAGCCTCCGAGGCCGACCCAGAAACCTAGCCTTCCATGCAGGCTCTTCACTTTCATACACAAACCCACTCTTTTGGTACAACTTCTGTCCTGCTACATTGTTGATAGCGACATGGACGTACAGATCTGTTATTCCTGCCAATGTTTTTTTCAAATGCACAGAAATTTGCCATTAGATCACCGATCAGAAAAAGGTTATTGAGCAACATAGTGCAGGAAAAAAGGTGTTGTATGAGTAAAAAATTGATATGTATTATTTCTTCTTATGGTACAAACTAAAGCAAATAACGGTTCCTGAATAAATAAAGATATGTACTTACCCCATTCATGAGCTAGTTTCTTAGACTTGTCAACCAATGCATAGCCCAATCCATTTCTTTGAAGCTCCTTGGCAACGCAGACATTGCTTAGGTATGCTCTGGTGTGATAGTCTTCATCTACCTATGAACATGGATCAAGCATGTAAAAATATTACAACACTATGACAACACAATAAAATATATTTTTTCACTTCAGTCAAAAAATATTCTTTTCTCAGGAAAACGAGCATGTTGCATTATATTTATGTTTAGACAATAATTATAGCTGTAAAAGAAAACAGGTCACTCCAAAGAGCAATTCATGTGACTCCAAAGCTTAGCCATCATTTGAAAATAAAATGTTAGCTAGTGAAGTTTCGTTATATTGTCTGACAGTTGTGAACTTATGGCTACCAGCATATCAACAACGAAATGTTAACTAGTAAAGTTTTGCCATATTATTGAAAGGCATTTCGACAGTGTCTGTATCAGTAAAGCAAAGAATAACTTATGTCCACCAGCATCCTAGAAAATAATGCAGCAGTAAACCATACCCCAGGCTTTTTCCCAGTCAATTCATCTGGTAGCCAAATACATTGATTAAGGTCCAAACTGCCAATTACTACTCTCTCTTCCCCATCTTCCACAAACTGCAGTACAAACAAATAACATGACATCAAATTTTGGAGGTAACATGCTTTAACATAGCATTCGAACACAAATAATGTTAGACAATCAATGTAGGTGACAACAGCAAAGAGCTCAGAACATGAGCCATAACAGGGCATGGGCCAAACAGTATTTTTATGTAATAAATTAAGAACAAGCAATTAGCACAAACTTTAGTGGCAATATTTGGCATGATAGTTTCTGATGTTTTCTGCCTCTTACTCAGAGAGGTAGAGCTCGTATGAAGAAATACTAGCTATTGATAGATTACGAAATGTCTTATCTTTGCATATTTCTTTTTGCGAAGCACTCAATATCAGTAGAACTTAGAAAAAAGTTAAACGCAAGTGAAAAAGTCTGCATAACCCAATTGACTCAGATGGAAAAGAAATGGCGTGCAATGGAACAAAAATTTAAGTGAATACAGTGTGTACCTTGCACTTCGAACAAAGATCCTCAGCAGACAGCAGGGACGGGAGACTGGTACCGTCCCATTTATACAAGAAACTCTTTGGAAATTAATCATCTTCCCAGAAATCCTATCCTGTAATGCTTGATACTCCCTCTCGGCAATCGCTATTTTGTGATCCTACCAGAACTTGACGATAACAAGTAAAACTTTTAATGAATCGATGTAAAACATAGTGCAGCAATCAGACAAAATATATAATATAAAAGTCAGGTAAGCGAAGGAACTACCAAATACTAGATGAATGATCATTTTGTTTGTTATTTTGCATGACGTGGTTCTGCTTTTCAGAAAAGTATGATCTACTTGAAAATAGGAGAAATCGACATGGCCAGAAGGGCATGATTTCCATCAAAATCAAGCAATCAGTACATAAACAAATGCTCTGGTTCTTCTATTAGTTGTCGGGATAATGATTCTAGAGATTAACGTTCTTCATGAATGGTATGCAACAAGTCTATTCAATCATTGGTTCTCCAGAGAATGATTCAACTAAAGTTTGATATTCTTCGTGAATATAGGCAACAAGTCTTTGAGAGAAAGCACATTGGCAGACCTGAAACTTCCCTGGCCAATATACAAGCTCAGTGGCAATTATGCCTACGGCCTACCAATATACTATATGCGATTCTTCCAATCCATCGCGAGTTACGATGCCATGTAAAGTAACTCGAATTTCTCAGATCCTAAGGCTTGGATGTTCGAACAACCTCAAAAGCAGGGACACTGAATGGATAGGAAGCGATCGATCACCTCGGCTCCGCAGCTCTCGACGGCGTACTCGTAGAAGGTACGCACGCGGAGGTTGACCGCGGCGCGGAGCTCGTCGAGCGTGACGAACTCCCGCACGGCCACCGCCGCCGCCGCATCCCCTCGCTCCACAAGCGCCGCGCCGGCACCAGGCGCCGGCGACGCGGCGGCGGCGGATGCGCGGCACCGGAGCCGGGGTACGGCAACGCGGGTGCGCTGGCACTGGAGCGGGGCCGCGGGAGGAGGCGCGGGCGGGAGGACGCGCGACGCCGACGCCATCGCGGGAGCGGGAGCAGAGCAGGGGGGTAGTTGGATTGCAGCGGGTGGTTGGGAGGCGGAAGGCGTCTCCGCCACAACTGCCGGGCTCGCTCGGCTTAGGGGTGTTTGGATACTCTAATTGGCTAAAATTTAGTTAACTAAAGTTTAGTTACCTAAAGTTTAGAAGATGTATGTTTGGATCCATGACTAAAGTTCATGACTAAATAAAAAGTGGACATATCTAACCCTCATTAAATGTTTTTCCACCTTTACTTTTTCTATCCCTAACATGTGATGAGGGGTATTTTTGACTTTATTTGCCTTTATCCAAAGTTTAGAAGAGTTTAGCAAGGTTGAGATGACTAGTGGTCTAAAGTTTAGAAGGTGATTTGGCTAAAGTTTAGGAGGTCATGTTTGGAGAAAAAATAGCTAAACTTTAGTCAACTAATGTTTAGGAAGTGGATCCAAACAGGGCCTTATGCTAATTGCTCACAGTCCAGACTGCTGCAAGTTGCTACCGGCAGAACTGGCTGCAAATCACTCAATTATTGAGAAAACAAAATCAGAGAATTAAATCCAAGCGGTCGCAGAAAAATCCTTCATCACATCTCTAGTTTCACCATGATCCACTCGCAAATTGATTCCATTTGCCGGCAAGTGCATTTCCTGCCATCTGAACCATTGAAGATGGGGTGGTTGTCTCGGGATATGTACCAAGGTGAGGACAGACCCATGTATTTCCAGTGTACATGAATTTTTTGCTTTGGTTTGTCAGATATACATATGGGGTTCCGTGTTGCTTTTCCAGCTCGGTTCGGTGCATTAAAATGCATGAGGCCAAGTTACAGATTGAACGTGGAGGGATTGGAGTAATTGCAATTTGGTGGGTACATGACCAAGCTGATTCCGTTCCTTTGATTCTGTCCCCATATTTGCACTTTTATTCACGAATGGATGGAAGTTTAGTTTCACAATCACTCCACCCAAAATATTCTGACCACATAAAACTCTTGAAAATGTGTCCTTTGCTAAATTTGTACATTGTACATTAGAACCAAAGAACAAAAAGGAACATTTAAATTACTACATGTACATCTGAATCAAGCACAGATACAACCTTCAAGTACCTTAACTGTACACTTCACTGGTAGCTAATTATAAGCAGTTTATAAAATATTATTTGTATAAGTACAATTCGGCACACCAAAATTATCAAATCGAACCGAAAATCCCACAAGTATGGTACCAAACAAAGTCAGTGGTACATCATTGGTACCACCATTGTACCCCAGTTACAGGATAATATTTACAAATGAACTATGCACATTTTTAGCATGTGCTAGAAATATTTGAAAACAAATTTCTAGAGTTTTGTAGTATGCATCTCGTGTACACCTGCGGTACAAGCAAATCTGGGCTCACGATCATTTATATTACACGGCAATGAACCACACATTTAGTATTGCATTTTGTTTTATTATTTCCATTGGTACGGAAATGTACAATAGTCTAATATGTACACAAACAACTACTTTGTACCTATCGGATCACAGGAGCTCAAGAATACTTCAAGGGAAAAAAACACTTGTTGTGAATAGCAGTTTGTGAACAAACAAAAAGAAAATCAAGCAATAAAAAACTTCTAATTGCCCTTCCACGTAGAAAAAAATACATATTGTTGCACTCATTAAACCTGGTGCTCATGTACACACCAAGAAAGTCATCACTCAAAAAGTCTGTAGAAACCCACGTTTGCCTGAACTTGTAATTTACTTCTCTCAACACCATCTCAAAAAGAAAAAAAAACAGCAAGAACCAGCAGGCATACATGAACATCCCCATCTTGCTCAGTTGCAGCACATGAAGCAGGGACAGAACTGAGGGAAAGAATCAAAGACGACAAGTTTTTACCTCCCAAAAGGGAGCTCGCTCGCTGGCCTCGGATGAGCTCAAGGAGCGAGGAGATGATGAGCACGCACCTAGTTCTCGGCAGCTCCAACTTGTCGGGTATGACACTCTTCCGCAGGCAGCGCTCCAGGATCTGGTCGCCATGGAGGTATTAGACCTCGACGCCATGGCCACAGCCGGTGACCCAAGTAGCAGGCAAATAGGGTGCTCATGAGGCCTTGAGCTTGTTGTAGCTCGTGACCTGGAGCTTGTCATGGTCGATGCTGTGCAGGCAACTAGGCCATGCTGGCCATCCCGTGATGCCGGCCATGGGCGCGCTAGCGCACCTTCGGGGCCTCAGCAAACCAGCTCCGCCTCGAGAGCGCGACCACCGATTGCAGCCTGCTCCGTCCAAATCTGGTGAAGGGAAGGCTAGATCCAGCCTAACCCCGTCCAAATCTGGAGAGGAAGCCTCTAGATCGAGCACCGCATCAAGCCCTTGATGCCCCCGATCCAGCGGCCACCAGGACCTCCTCGTGAGCGCTGTACCACCGCCGTGGACTTCATCGACATCAACCGTACCCCTCCGGAACAGACGCCGTCGTCTTGCATCCAGCCGAGACGAGGCCGACGCGAACGTTCCTCCGGTCATGAGGAACGGAATCCACCATCGCCGGACCTGCAGCGACTGGATGAGTCATGAGTTCCGCCCACCGACGAGGAATTGATTCGAATGCCATCTCCACCGACCTCGGCCCATTCAGTACCGCGCTCGCTGCAACCGACGAGGCACCACTTTCCATCGCCATGGAGGCACATCTTCGCCGCCTGATCTGCTTATCATCGGCAAGAAAACAGGTGGGCCACCTTCCACGGCCATGGAGGCACACCTTCACAGCCGGATCTCTCATCGTCGGTGGCGAAGCCGCTCCGCCGGCCGAATCGCCTCCGCCCGCCGAATCGTCTCCGCACCGTGAACAGTAGATTTGATTAATTAGGATCATTAGATTCGTCTCGCAAATTAGAGGGGAGTCGTGACATAGGTTTTATCATTAAATTAATAAAAATACTACTAAATAGTAAGATTCTCTTTGATGTGATGGGTATAATTTTTAGAGGGCAGGAAACGAACAGGGCCTATATCCTCCTGATCCCGTACCAGCTGAAAAAACCAATCTGGACCATGGGTGTGTTCGTTTCCAGGTATATAATTTTTAAAGGGGTCAAATCAAAGAGAATTTTATCATTTTGGAGTAATAAATAAAGTCTAATCTCGAAACTAATTGCAGACCCCCTATCTAATTCACGAGACGAATCCAACGAGGGTAATTATGATGTTATTAAAAGATGTTTACTGTAGCATCACTGTAGCAAAACATAGATTAATTAGGATCATTAGATTCGTCTCGCAAATTAGAGGGGTCGTAACATAGGTTTTGTCATTAAATTAATAAAAGTACTATTAAATAGTAAGATTCTATTTGATATGATGAGTATAAATTTTAGAGGGTAGGAAACGAACAGGGCCCATGTAGCGCCCCTTTCCGCCGATTGAAATCGTAGCTATACCCTGCAGCGTACATGACATGACATAAATCAGAAGCGTTGCAGGACGCGTGCGCCAGCCTGCTCCCTGGCTCGCATCCCGAGTCCAGAATCGAACGGTCCAAACCACGGGAAATGCATTTGCCAGGAACTAAAATTTCATATTAATGATCCACTGGACAGATGACCTATTTCCTTTCTGGCAAACTAATACAGTAATAAATACACAAGTAGAGTAATATGGAAACACGAGTAATCTTGTGTGTGTGAAAGAGAGATAGTATTCAGTTTTTTTGTCCTTAATTAAGTTTTATAGGTACATTGTGTTCTCCAAAACTTCACCCTTGATGAATGGAATAAACAGAAGGATGCACGACTACGACATTTTCCAATCTGGAGTTAAGGTCCGCACGTCAGAATGCACTTTTTTTTTGCTTCAAGAAAGTATATGAATACAAACAAAAAGATTTAAGGCAAAACAATTTGTTCCAGCACTCTTATACACACAACATTTAAGCCCAAGCCCATATCGCCTTCTAGCAGACCAAAAGTAAGTAGGCTTGTTCTAACAGAAAAAAAAGGTCACTAGGCTTGCAGCCCAACTTACAATAATTTCTTAAGTTAACAAATGCAAAAAAAAATCCTATTTGCCTCCCTGAACTATCGCTACTAGCCCACTTTACCTCCATCAACTACGAAACCGGGTAGGTAACCTCTCTGTCCTTTTCAAACAGTTTATTTTCCTCTCCGAACAGTTTTTGAGGATGATTTTGTCCGACGTGACATTGTGGGTCGCATCCATCATATGCCATGTCATCTTTTTCTCTTTCTCTCTTTCTTTTTTCTCTCTCTTCTTTTTCTCTCTCTCTCTCTTTCTTCCGCTGGATGGCTGGAGTACGGGTGACGTCCGGTGTCCGGCTAGAGGCTAGCTCCACGCGGGATGGTAGCGGTGGCGCCTAGTGATGGCATCGGGCTCGAGGGCAGGGGCAGGGCGGTGGCGATTCCGTGCGGGATAGCGGGGCGCAAAGCTAGAGGGCAGTCGGAGGGAGGGTGTCGGTGGCTCTTTGCGAGACGACGGGGCGGCGGCGAGTCCATGCGGGATGGTAGGTGCGCAGAGCTGGAGGGACAGCCAAAGCGAGAGAGCCGATGGCGGCGACTCAATGTTGGAGGACGATAGCTGCAGCGCATGGCGTTGGGCTAGAGGACGGCTCCGCACGGGGACCACCGTGATGGCGCCCGGCGTCGAGCTCGATGCGGGATGCCGGGAGCACAGAGCTGGAGGATGGACGATCGGATGGAGGACGACGGTGGCTCTTCGTGGGATAGCAGCCGCGGCGCCTGGTGTCAAGCTCGAGGGCGGTGGCGGCACCTTTGTGCTTGGTGAAGAGAGAAAGAGACAAACAAGAAGAAAAAAGATGACATGGCATATGATGATGGGACCCACAATGCCACGTCGGACAATACCACCTTCAAAACTGTTCCGGAAGGAAAAATAAACGGTTTGAAAAGTATAGGGAGGCTGCCTATCTGGTTTCGTTGTTGAAGGAGGTAAAGTGCACTAGCGATAGTTCAGGGAGGTAAAAAGAACATTTTCCTTAACAAATACACTATTTAACTTAGATGCTCACTTCTCGGTTTGGTGTACTTCCTCCAACGGTTAAGTCTGCACTCGCCTAAATAAAACCGATTAAGGGTGTGTTTGGTTGAGTCTGTGGAAAAGTTATGTAGGTTGTGATGTGAAAAAGCAGATGTGAGTTATGAGTCTGTGAGAAAGCTGAAAGCCGTTTGGTAAAATAGACATGGCTTTTCGAAATTTACTAACGGACCCTACTTATCATCATATATCATATATATACATATATACATACAAATATATGTATAATACATTATATATTTATATATTTATTTATATCGTATATATAATATAGCATATATACATGTATATATATACATACATACATATACATATGAATAAAAATATACATATATATTTGAAATATATGTATAATATATTATATATTTATATATTTATTTATATCATATATATAATATAACATATATATACATTTATATAAATATATATATGTATATGTATACATACATATACATATGTATAAAAAATATTTCTACATATAAGCATATATATACATATATTTATTTATTTACATGTATTTTATACATATAAACATATATATATTAAATAAATAAGTAAATACATAATATTTATATAAGATATATGTAAATAAATAAATAAATAAAGTCATATAACATATATATTACATGTATATATCATATATATATATATATGTAATTTCTTCAAACTTATGAAAGCCAAAGGCAGAAAAAGCACCTCCAGAAATGAATTAGCAAAAAGCTGCTTTTGACTTTTGGCTTTTGTTGACGATCAACCCCTTTGGTTGGGCTACTGGCAAAGTCAAAGCTAGAAAAACCCAACCAAACACACCCTAAACCTGCAATATACAACAACCGCCTGTTTTGTTCCTAATCTATGAAGACACATAAGAATGCAGTACTATTCCGTTTTTTGTGAGGATTTAGTAGAACGCCATAAATGTAGTCTACCTAAGCACCACCTCTGGTGACTGGTGCTACGAGGGATATCGTACAATGCTTTCTGAGTTACGTAGAAATTAGTCTTCTATTATTGCCGCATGTTTGTTAGTAGTACTAATTGATATCCCTCCCTTCTTTGGTTACATGATGAGATCCCGTGAAATGACATTCATAAATAAAGCCTTTTGCGTTTGATGATTTTCTTTGTTATGGAAGGCAAAGGGCACTATAAGCTCTAAATCGATTTGTAAGAATTTTTTAGGGTTTGACGAGAAATCATTACTCTCTTGTAAAATAGTGATGCTGGTGAAATTTTTAAGAGGATGGCGGGAGGAAACCTTCTCTTTTTCTTTGTTAATAAGAGCACCCGCAACCACAACAGCCTCTGGAAAACGTTTTTCTTCTCTATATTTGGCTCATATTCCTAAAATCAGTGCTCCAACAGATTCATGAAAGCTCTCTCCAAAATAGCTTCACCTAGATCCCTGCTTTTTCGCACGCTTAGATTGGCCAGCGTGCTTCACTCGCTATCAAGTCTTTCGCGCGCGGGATAGCAATTAGCAGGCAATGACGGTGTCTAGAGAGACTTCAAGGAAAGAATAGATCGCGGGGATCGGTGCCAGAGAAATAAAAAGACAGCAGGGATGGCGTGGTAGCATTTGAAAGTAAAATGGTGTTTTGTTTAGATAATCTGTTGGAGTCCCCAACCAGTTTAGAAAGCATTACATTTTAGATTATAGCTAAAACTAGAAAATTTACATATCGTTTTGACTAGACTGTTATGGATGCTCTAAATCAGGACACTTCTTTGATTATATAGGAAGATTCAACTTGGCTTGTATTTGAACTTCAGATGGAATCCTCAACTGACAAAATCTTAACTCTACTAGTTTAATACAAACGAAATCTTAGCTAGCCACTTTGGAAGGCAGAGGCCACCATTTTCCCTAAACCAAATTAAAGAGAGATTAGTCTAAAAAAATCATCTCCAATAGACTCTCAAAACCATGTGTATTTAATTCTCTTCCAAATTTTTCTCATTTGTAGCTAGAAATATGGAGAAAATTAGGGGGTCTAATTATTTTATTTTCAAGATAATTAATATTAGTGTGGCCCCAAATACACTGATGTGGTCCAATCGAAAGTATTCTTGATCTATTTTTAGAGGAACTGCTGGAGGAGAGACAAAAAAAATATCCTAATAAATTTTGGGCTGCTAACAAAAACAAATTTTAGGAGTCAATTTTTCAAAGAGTTCTTGGAGATGCTCTTACATCCGGTTAAATGGGCTGCTACCTATGGGTTGGCCTTGGCTTTGGCGGTCCTATGTTAGAAGTTTTTTTTATTCAAGTTGGATTTCAAATCATCTCAGGTAGTATCTTTTTTTCTCCAAGGTAAGTATTGTGTTTTGGTATATTAAAGCATCCGTTAGAATAAAATTGGTAATTTAGACATAAGCTGTATTATAAATTGTTAATATGTATCAAACTATCAATTTGACTACCAAGTCTCATATACTCTCTACATATTAGTCCATATATTTATCGAATGTCACAGTGCAATATATGACCATCTATACACTTCATATTCGTATGGTAGATGTGCTAGTACATGTATATCTTATTACTAGCAAAGATAAAACTGATCTCTTATAGAAAAATTGGAACCTCCAAAAGAGCCGGATAATGTTATTGATTTGAGTGCCAAAACCAGCTTTTTCAAAGCTCCTCATGTAAAAAATTGGAACCTCCAAAAGAGCAAGATATAATCTTATTCATTTGAGCCACAAAACCAGCTTCATAGTCCCCACAAGTGAAAGCATTGTTTGCCGTCTGCCCATAGAAGCGGACCTAGTTAATTAAGGATGAGCTTGTGCTCACTTTTTTGGTACGGGAGGAGATTGTGCTGATGGTCCACTAAGGACAAAACATTAAAATCATGCTTTGGCATGAACCTCAGACTGATCAAATCATCAATTTAGAACAACTAATCAAACTGATGTTGTAGTCGACCATATTGTAGCTAGCTAGAGAATTCTTTGTCATGAATTAACTCAGGATGTCAGGTTTTTGATGGCTCACCAAGATTTTTCTGCAAGGACTCTTCAATTATGATTTTAACTAACCTGTTTATACATCATGTTTAAGAAGGTACCAGAATACCTAGCAAAAGCCGGGCGCTTGCATCAGCATAGCCCCCCACCACCACCACCCCAATATAGGGCTTTTGTTGATATAGATAACTTAGTTTTTCTCTGGTAAAGTAGCTGCACCTTAATTTTGTTCCACTCAATAGTCGTAACAATAAAAGGAGACTACCTTCACAGTAATTTTTATTAGTGGTACATATATGATTAATGACCGACAATACAACCGGTAGTAGAACCAGTAGTTACTAATGGCCGTTATATTTTTTTGTTAATCATGATTACTGCTCTTCCAGTTACCACTAATAATTTACTGCTCTACTAGTGGTATTATATAGAGTAATGATTTTACGATATATATACTACTCTAGTAATTACTGGTAGTACTCTTTAGTGTATAATTGTAACTGTACAGTCATTGCATAGTGTCCTCCCACATCTAACCATCACCACCACCACGCTCCCTTATGGTGTGGCTCCCGCCTCCATGCTCTCGCACCGGATGACCACCATCATCGTCATCCCGCATTGTGTCATCATCATTTTGTTTCTACATGTAACTCACTATTTTATTTTTCAATAATACTCTAGTAACATTAATACTACCTAAAATTACCGGTGGTACTAATCATGAGAGGATAACTAATCTACATCGTCCAAATTGTAAGTACTACTAACAATTACTGGTAGTAATGTGTACTCTAAAGATGCTAATTTATTCATAACTCTTGTAATAATATTACTTCCCATCAGAAGCCATACTAAGTGAAGAATGAAAATTAGTAATAGCAACATTAAAAGTAGTTGACATAGTGCTGGGATACCGGAATTTATGAAAAAAATTACCGGAGCAAATGATTGAGTTTCTTCGAGAAAACAAGGAAAAACGACACCATTCTTGCTAGCAAAACGAGTAGTACTTTGTTTTTATAGTAGTCAAATTGTGCTTGAGGAAAAGGTTTGTCTTACAGCTTGAGAGATCAAACCTTACTTAATCCGTTCTGATTAATTTAATCATGTGGACCACACAGATGTTGCGGGTACCAATCCTTCAAAAGTAGGTTATGATGTTTGTCAAAAGGCCTTTCATTCTGCGAGGAGATTCCCCAGCAGCATTGTTTACGTTATCATCAATGGCATGGGATTTACCATGTTCTCTGATTGCCTCTGCCCTCTGTGGAGCTTTTTTAGACGGTGATACATGTGCACGAGAAAGAACATGTGCAAACTTTTTTCATGTAATTTAACTTGGGATGCAGACATATGTTACAGAATCTGGAGAGAGAGAGAGAGAGAGAGAGAGAGAGAGAGTGTTCCAAGACTTTTGCCATCTGGCACATATGAGAAGACTGATGTACCCTGATATCAAAGAAACAGTCAAGATCCGGTAAAATGGAATCTATCATGTCGAGCGGCGTATATTATACTGTCTGGCGACCTCTCAGCGCTCAAATCCTCAAGTGTAAGTTGATTCCTACGTGACACAGATCTAGCGCGTACTACCTGCCACTTCATTTAAGCGTTAAAACACCAACTTGAAACAAAAATTAGTAACAATAGACTGATCTCTAGCTTCCGTCCTCGTTTTCCATGCCTCGATGGTTAGAAAACCAAAGTAATTTACCATAATCATTATAAGAAAGCATCTGCCATAATCACTATAAGAAATTAAAATGCAGTAATCATACGAAACATGAATATATTTCAGCATTAAAATAATACTTCATTTAAAAGATATTGTCTATTTCTATTGTAGAGGAAGCGAGATACAATGTTCACATTCTCACTTCTTGATGATTGTGCATGATCTTAGTGGGACGCATGCCAGCTTCGTGTGAAACAAATCGTTTGACCATTCACGCATCCACTGACCATGTATGCATGCTTGAAAATGTTATTTATATTATGTGGTTTCACTGATTAATTTGGTAAAAATATAAATTAATATAACTCCGTAAGTGGATTTCTCGATTTTGCAATCAAATGAATTGATGGCAATATAATAGCGTGGCATACATCTAGTATGGTACGTTGACCAAATAATTAACTCCATAAGAGGATCCACCTCCCTTGAGATGCAATCAAACATCGTTAGGAAGTTAAGGTCCCACTAAAAATCAAGATTTTCATGCAGTACCTTGTCAAAAGAAATTGGCATGGTAATGTTAAATGTTGTTTGTGTAATCTAAGTAAGAACATCAAACATTTGTTTTTTTATTTTCAATTAGTTACATTTAGAGTAAATTTCACAAAACCCCAGGTTTTGTGGTCGTTTTGTCACAAACCCCGGATATTATGGCTCATGTCACATAACCACAGGTTTTATGGTCATATTGTTTCACAAAACCCCATCTCTATCAAGAATTGACTGTCAATATGTTTTATGGATTCTAAATTTTGCTTGGATGATATATGTGTTCTGGTCGAATTAATGAACAAAATCATCAAGTTGAATATCTGACAAATTTATCTTCTCACATAAAAAGTTAGATACACCTCTAATATTCATACTACTTTGATAGTGATGGGGTTATATGAAACAATATGACCAAAAACCTGGGGTTATGTGACACCGACTATAATACCTTGGGTTTTGTGACACAAGGACCATAAAACTCGGGGTTTTATGAAATTTACTCTTACATTTATATGGCGCATATTATATGTTTCGTTTGGAATTGCTCAACCTAATAACTTTCAGCATATGTTTACTGATTGACTTGGAGGAACATAGAATAAATTGAAACCATTGATCTAGAGTTGTGTTTCTGCTATGTTTTGGGTAATATGGTTGTCTCATAATGACATGCTTTTTCATAGAGCAAATATACAATCTTTTATGCAGGTAATTTTCAGAGAGAACGTATTGCACGCGTCTATACTTCAGGAGATGGACCGTGCTTTGATGAAGATGGCATGCAGAGATTAAAACTGCGCTCTTGCCAATAATGGGTGGTTATTTTCAAATTGCATCTCCTATTGCTAGTTTGTTGCTTTAAGTCGTGATTATTTAGATGGCTCAAACCTTTATTTTTGTAATACCGTGGCTTCTCAATATGAGAGATAGTTTGTAATAATGAATGTCTTCATGCATCGATTGATACATCGGCTGGAATTTTAATGAATATCCTTTTTTGAGAAAAAAAACATGTTACCAAGACTACAATAACATCTAGAATTGCAGTAATGCAGTGGGCAGGATGGGGCATGCCACAGAGGTGGGGACGAATGGACGGTCCTGCAATGACAGGTTCCCTGGCCTGCATGGCTTTCTCCATCATACAGGCAGACATGCCTTCCTTGTGAGATTGGATCAACGCTTGTTTCTTCTGGGCTGCAATAATTTGTGTCGCGTCATTATAGAAAAAACGGCAGCGCATTGTGATGGTGCCAATAGAATAAAAGGAAAACAACAACGAAACAGCTCTCCGTGTCTCCTTGCAAAATACTTGCCCACCTAAACGCACCGGAGAAACAAGAGGAGGCAAATAATGCAGAATTATGCCACGAGGATGCCCTTAGCTGAGCATTTAATTGTTGAGAACTTGAGATCAATAATAAGTTATTATTTCCCGTGTTGCTGTGAAATATATGGGAGTACGATTGCCTTTGAAAAGGTCTTTTGCTTGTTAACCTTGCTATGTTGTCATTTTCTACAGTTGCCATAATTTTTGGACATGTGTCGTCAGCTTTTTTATTTGGCACTTCTTTTCTTCATCAGTCCATTGTCATCCAAAACAACTCCACGAGGACATGTACGCTTAATGCAGAATCGATGAATGATGCTAGTTGGTCCAAGCAATATTGTAAGTTGAAAAATGTTACAAGAAATTTAAGTTGAATATAAAGCACAGAACCATTCAAAGAATCACCTCGTCGTGATGCTAAATATTGTCCACATCCACAAATAAAAAATATATAAATGTAAATAAGCGCCCAATATATAGCAATTGAAAACTTAGCTATATCCTAATGAACAGAGTAGTCAACGACGTGCCACGGACTATCATCAATAGATTATGTATGTAGCGTACATCAGCTGGCAACGAGAAAACCCACTCTGGTAAATCTCGCTAGAGATAACTTGGCGTAAATTATGACTTTCTTCTAAGTTCAGCTATGGAACTTGTATATTCGGGGTAAAGTAAATATAAGGCTTGTCATGATTTAAGAATTTGTTAAAATATACAGTATGAGGAGCACATACGATATATGATGCACATTTTCAATTTATATATTTTTCATTACTGTAATATTTTTTAAAAAAGAAAAAAGATACAATGCAACGCCAGTTTAAACATGCTTTGTAGTAACAGGTATATTGGGGGAGGCATAAGTACAACACGGGTAGACGGATCGTGTATCACACTTAAGGAACAAGGATGGTAGGTTACCTACCTCCCGCCAGAGTATTCAACATGATAGTATCTGAGTACTTACAGAACCGTAATAGCTCTTTGTATTTATACCTATAATCTTCAATATTGTTAGAAAATTGTCTCCATATTATTGTGCGTTCACAATGTCTTCACTTGGTTAATAACAAAAAATAATGATTAATTATAGTTGTCATGCTAGCTATCGACTACATGATTTAATTTGATGCTACAGATGGAATGCACATGAGTTGCAGGGGGAAAAAAAAAAGAAGACACAAAGTAGTGAACAAAGATAGCCAAAAAGAGGAGACACATAATGGGTCCCTCGTGTCACATGACTTGAAAATCAGCAGAAAACAATGTACATGTGACTTGACATTGATAATGGCAAAAGAGATGGACTGCCTAAAAACATTTATGGAGTAAAAAAACCAGTTTTAACACCTAATTTAATTAAAGGCCAATTGACACAAATAACACAACTAAGAAAATGTCAAATTAAAATCGTTCCCAAGGTAATGATTTTCAGGAGTTCAATGGTTGAGATTATGGTCTCTGTAGTTATCATGGGAATATATTCTTATGCCCAAAACTCAGCATCCATGTCATGAAATTGGAAAGAATACACAAAAGTCAGAGCACCAGTAACGCATTTGAATCCCACACAAATAACATGTCATCTATTTTATTAACATAATATGATTTCATAAGAATATTTGGGGTATACTTTAAAACAATTGTCCTAAGTAATTCGGACGGAAGGTAAACTATTCAACTGAGGAGACTAGTAGTAGTACAATAACAGAAAAACAGAGTAACTGTCAGCCAGGTTCTACCGATACGGCAGAGAAGAAACGGCCGCGCGGCGCCTCTGCAGCTCCGCCTCCGCGCAGAAACCGAGAAAACCCGCGGGGGGCAGCACCAGCCAAAGTTCCCCCATGTGTTGAGCTCCCATCTCCTCGTGCTCTCTCCACTGCACGCGCCCCTTGTCCTGTCCCCTCTTGTTCTTCCCACCCCCATCCCGCCCTGTCCACTCCCGGCCCCTCTCTGACAGGGACAGCTTGCTGCCGTCGGCGCGGCCTCTGATCCCCCCGCGCGGCCCGTGGCTTCTTCGGTTCTTCCTCCGCCGTGCTGTCTGTCCCGCCCGCCTGACTGTCCCCGTGCTGCTGGCTCTTGATGAGTTGGCGGCGGCGGGGAGGAGGAGCCCGGGCTTCGGTTTCCCCGCCACCGGCCGTCTGAAGGTCCTCCCTTTTTTCGTGTATTTCCTCCCTCGGGAGGGCGAGGTGAGCCCTGTGCTTCCGTTTCTTGATTCCGGTTACTCGCGTGAAGACATTTCGTTTCGCCAATTTTTAATCGTTGGGAGATCTGATCTTTCTTCGTCTGGTAGGAATTTAATGTTAATGTCTCCGTGATCTCGTGACGAAATGGGTATCGCTTTTGATCCTTTTGACGATCCAGCCTCTTCTCGCTTAGACGCCGAAACGGTCCTTGTTTTTTTCTTTCTCGTTTCTTCTCCCTGTCTCAGATGGCAAAAGGGGAAGTTTGTATAGACGCGCTCTGTTTCTTCATCCCGTTGAGATTCTCCTTTTTTTTGTCCTCGCCTAAAAATGTGGTCAAATCTGCGTGCTCAATGCCGGAGCTGGTAGTTGCGCCATTCCTCCCTCGAGGCAGCAATGGGGCCGTCACCCTGAAAAGGACTGTAGCGATAACGACCCCTCTCTGCTGCCGTTTCGTCCACCTTTACTGCGTCTTCGTCTCCGTCTGACCGCATCGCCTTGCGCTCTGCAGAGAATAGCAGTCTGCAGAAAAGTAGGACCAAATAATTGTAGCCGAAGCAAGAGGGGTTACATCAGCCCATTGAGACCTTTTCCAGGTCCGGTTGGAAGAAGATGGTATCTTCAGTTCAGTTCCTGTTCTTTAGAGCAAATGTGGGGGCAATTTCTTTCTTAAAGGAATGTGGGTGGTATCATGTACTCGTTGATCCATGTGGATGAAGGCCGAAGTTCCTGTTCTTGGATCCATGGAGGTTATCTTTTAGTTCATATTCCTTGTTTATTTGATTGATTCGAGCAAAATCCCTTGGGCGAAAAGGGCCAACTGTGATACCAATTATCCCCGCTGAATTCTTATGACATTGTGTGCTTGATCCATTTACTTACTGACTTAGGAATTGCTTGCCGTTATCCCTTTGGGTACCTGCTCACAGAAGCGGTCAGTTGTGACGCAATTTTAGCTTTGCTTGTGTAGGATTCTTGCGTGTATTGTGAATCAGACATTTGGCGTGTTCTTTTCTTTTTACTGAATCAGTTTCTTGTTGGGTGCCTATCCTCAACCGTTTCAATTTAAGGCAACACACAAGCTATGTCTATCTTGGTACTCTTTGTCTTTAAGAATTGTATGATTCTTGTGTGGGATTGCGCAGAGTTTCCAGCAGCATTATCAGTATTTTGCGAATCTCTACAAGAAGTGGTGCTAATATTTAGTGCTTTGATTGATAGGTAGAAGCACATGGGTCTCCTAGGTATGATGGGTGATTCTTTCGGTTGCTCAGCTACTGGTGAGCGATTAGTCTCTGCTGCAAGGGATGGAGACATCCAAGAAGCTAGGGCTCTCCTGGAGCTCAATCCCCGTCTTGCACGGTACTCAACATTTGGGATCCGGAACTCACCACTCCATTACTCGGCGGCGAAGGGCCACCACGAGGTGCACCCCTGATTTTCCCTGTAGAACTGTTTCCTTTTTAAAATTTTGAGACAAATTGCTCCTGGTGTCTGCGTACTAATTATAGTTTCTTCTGTTGATATTGTTGAGTTTGTTATTATTTGACAAAATATTTTGTCGGTGCCCCATGATAGATCGTCTCCCTCCTGATCGAATCCGGTGTTAATATCAACCTTAGGAATTGCAGAGGACAGGTACATTATTTTCGTTCCTCACCTTTCATCAGTAAAAGATATTTTTTATTCATGACTATATTAGGTAACAGGTTTAACCGATAAATTATTCCATTTATAAAACTTATCGAAAAGTCCACGCACAGTTTTTTTAGTTCTGTGCATGTCACATGTATCTGAGATTGCCTAGCTTTTAGAGAATGGCAATTAGTAGCTTCCTGAAAAGGAACACTATATTATATAGTGAACTGAGTTCTGCTTTTATGATAACTCTATACACTAAACTGTGCAGACTGCTCTGATGCAAGCTTGTCTATATGGTCACTGGAAAGTTGTACAGATTTTAATTCTTTTTAAAGCAAATGTAAGTGAATATTAACTGAGTTTTTCATGGCTCATGCTACTCTGAGTCATTTGTTGAAGTAAATGATCTGTATTTTAAAATTTCAGATTCACAGAAGAGATTGTTTTAGTGGCGCGACAGCTATACATTTTGCCGCCCTAAAAGGTCATACTCGGTGCATTCGTCTTCTTGTGTCTGATTACGTACCTAGCATACCAGAGTTTTGGAATATTATGCATGGGAAGTCCACAGATGAAACAAAAAAGGACATCTTTGATGCAGTGTATGTGCTAAACTCTGAGGTTCATCTTTGTGGGCATCTTCTTAACACTAACAAATGGATTTTTGTCATTTCTTCTTTTGCTCTCTAGACCTCTGCGGAGGCTAATCAATGGAAAGTCAGATGGTGGTGTAACTCCACTTCACTTGGCAGCACTGCATGGGCACGCGGAGAGTGTGCAATTGCTTTTAGATCTTGGGGCTTCTGTCTCTGAGGTCACTATCAATGATGGCTCAACTATTGATCTCGTAGGTAAGAGTTAATAAGAAAAAGGAAAATATTTAACATGATTTTAGTAGTGATGCAATTGGTATTCGAGCATGAAAGTGTCGAGGAATGGTACTCTTTTGTTTCTTCTGTTATGATAAGATTAATTATACATTCATGCAGGTTCAGGGAGCACACCTCTCCATTATGCTGCTTGTGGTGGAAGTGCTGTATGCTGCCAAGTATGATGGTTAACTTTCTCTTTTCATCAGAATTCAAGCAATTTATCAACTTCCTCTTACTGATTTCTGCTAAACAGCTTCTCATTGCAGCAGGGGCAAATATGGGAGCCATAAACGCTAACGGGTATGTTCTTGACCTTTCAACATAAATATTTATTTGCAGTCCAAACGAATTCCAACTTATCTCTTTAAAATTTTACACTAAAGTTACCGAATAATTTAATACACTCATTCTTTATGACCAATGATGTAATCATGTAAACAAGAAATAAGAATTCTTTAGTTTACTCTGTTCTTTGTTTATGAACAATGTTTTATCTCAAACTGGTTCTTTTGGGTTCATCTCTAGCCTACCCCAACTTATTTGGCATTAAAATGATTTGTTGTAATTGATATTTTAGTGTGTTATAATAAGCTCGTTCCCTAGAAAATTATATTTCGTTAAGTCTTAAATCACGAAGCTAAATGGTGATATTTGGTGCTTCTATTAACTTTATTGCCATGTGCTAGCCTTCTAATATCCTTCATCAAAATTTTTGTTCTCTAATTAAGAGGAGTTAAATTTCCCTGTTACTTGTTTTGATTGCTTATTCTTGTCTAACACTATTTGCATGAAGGTTGACTCCTTTGATGGTGGCTCGTTCATGGCACAAAAGCAGTGCGGCAGGTATCCTGAGTAAACAGCCAGAAGGGAGAATACGCATTCTTCCATCACCATACCTGTGTCTCCCATTGATGAGCATTGTCAAAATTGCTCGGTGAGTTCAAATACCAGATAATGCATTTAGATATTTAGTGGGGTAAACATCCCCGGCTTCTTTGTAGGCCATTCAGGGACTAGGGAACCCTGGCCAGCTCACACCACTATGTAGACTTCCCAAATGATGTACTATGAGTACCTAAAGCATAACATATTGATATTCATCCCCTTGTATTTGTGATTAAAGGAAAACATCACGTGTGTATTATAACAGTGAGGTCTCCACTGGATCTTAGGATAAATTGCATTCAGAGTAGTGCAGAGTGTTAATAATAAGAATTCAGAAATGCTCCTTTGGCTTGTCTATTTTTGGTTCTCTAGGTTCACAAAGTGCACTTTTTTTGACAGGCCGTATGCTTCTTTCCCGCAACCATTTTACTTTTGTTATTTTTTTACAGAGAATGTGGATGGAGGAAAACGTCTGCCTCGTCTACTTGTCAGGATCCATGCGTCATATGTTTGGAGGTGGAATGTACAGTGGCTGCAGAAGGTAGTGACAAACTAATCTCGTAAATCTGTTCAACAGTCATAGCATCGTTGATGATCGTTTGTTCTAATAGGTTGTGGCCATGAGTTCTGCACCAAATGTGCACTCTATTTGTGCTCCACCACAAGCAGCTCAATATCCACACGTGGCATGCCTGGCTCCGTACCATGCCCTTTGTGCAGGCATACCATTGTTTCGTTCATGAAGCTCACCAGTACCACCCCAATAAAGGAGCTTCCATGGACAAGCACGTCATTAGCTCTATGTGCTGCCGGTGCAAACACTAGCTCGGAATATTCTGGTACTTTACATCGGAGGTCCGACATGCGTCGCTTGCGCTCCTCTTCAGTTCAGCTAGGATGCTCTTCTTTTAGATCTATCGGCTCTGGGAAGTTGTCATCAATAAAATTGAATTGCATGGGAGCTGATGAGGCAATACCTTGTCTTGTCAGTTGTCTTCGACCAGATGTGCAGCGGTCATCTTCATACAGGGAAAGGATTAGAAGGTACTCAGAATTTTGAGAGCATCCCTTCTGTTGGTTTTGTGCATCTCTTTCAGTTTTGGAGTTGGCAGAGTTAAACTTCTTGTGTAGTGTCTGTCTGTTCATGTTTGTCTTTTGCTTTATACATGTAGCTTTCCCTGCTTGTAATGTAACGTGTGCAATCCTCTTGGCGAAGATCCGTTTGTGTACATGGATCCTGTCCATTTAATTATCTACGAGTATATATGTATCTCCATTTATGAAAAGTTGGCAACTCGATGGATCCTTATGCATAAAAAAATGCAATCCTTTGCGTCCACTAGTTGCGATGACTGGTCTACTACATTCATGTCGAAGACTGCATTTGTGAAATGTCCATATAAACAACGTCAAAATTAATATTGGTGTTCTGTTTTTTATTCATGTATTTATTCTTTCTAGTTGTTGCTGATTACTTATTTCATTTCACTGTTGAACTTGTATTAATAGTAGTGTTCTTGAACCCATTTTTTTGTAACAGATAAAAGATTCCACATTCTCATTAAATTTCAGATTCAGCTCAGTCAACTGAGTGTCAAGTGTAGTGCGAGATATACATTGACTCTGAAATAATGATTCTTGGTAATATGATCAGGCTAACAACGTGCAGGCCCACCATGCAATATATACATTTCATCAAAGTCTGGTATGCTAATTCCACGATTCATACAGAATCTCCTGAGGCGTGCCAATGGCGGAGACGGCTAAGGCATCGCCGGCATTTTGGCGTCGTGTTGCGTTACAATTGCGTAGACGTCTCTGCCTTGGGTCAAGTGCTGTACAAACGGACCATGCTCCGTAGGCTGATCTGAAGCATGCAAAAAAAATGCCTGGCATGAGGTCTCGTGCCGTGTTTGGACTGAGACGTCTGTTTGATGGACGGCACGACACGGTCCGCTTATGAGACAGCTCAGTAATATTTTATTAAAGCGATAAATAAATTTAGAATCCTTATGTATGATGTGTAAAAAAAATCTGGTGTGATGGTAGGACTCCACCCTTCAAGGCGTGAGGTTCTATTCTAGGTTAGAAACCTATCTCACGCATATTTATCTCATATTTTTACGATCTTCGTGTTATTGGGCTGAGGTGCTCTAGTGGGCCGCCGTGCTTGATGGACCAGCCCGATACGATTGTCTCAATTTGTTGTGACCCAGGCATGTGGGCCAGCACGATACGGCCCAAAATAAATTATGTGTCGTGTCAGCCTAAAATTAAATAGGCCGGCCTTTTTGTGCCCGGGCCATGCTATGGTGGGCGGCCTGTTTGGACAGGACTAGACGGGCCGTCACGGTGTATGCTGTGTGTGTTGGCCCATCCATCCTTTTCATATTCGCTTCTTTTGTTGAGCCTTTCTTATTATTCTATTGGGCTTTGCTTAGCCCGTACGTGGTCATTCCTAGCCTGTTCTATTGTTACTCGGGCCATCAGGAGATTGAGCTGCTAACTACATTTATCTCAGCCTGCTGTCTTTCTGCTGCGCTGGTTGGGCTTGTAAGTGAGAGTGATTGCCAGTTTCGGAACTTCACGGAGAGTCCAGTAAGTTTTTTTTGTTTTTTTTTTGTTTCATACAGAATCGAATGCATGCTTCTTTCGTTAACCGTATACTATGCACAACACCACCAGCATACTCTTTAATTACTTTGCAAAAACAAAGCATACTCTTTAATTAAGCTGACACGGGCGGAACACGTCTACAATTGGCATCGTGGCCTCCTCGTGTTCAGCCTCGTAGACATCTCTGCCTTGGGCCGTCGCGGTCTACGCTTTGTGTGTTGGCCCATCCATCCTCTTCGGATTCACTTATTTTGTTTCTTACCATTCTATTGGGATTTGCTTAGCCCGTCCGTGGTCAGGACGCAGGAGATTGGCCTATTAATTATATTTATGATTTATCTCGTCCCGGTGACTTTAGCACTGGTTGGGCTTCTAGGTGAAGGGTGGTTGCCAGTCTCGGAAGTTCACATATACTCTCTCCAGGAAAAAATTCTGGGGTCTGTAAAGCCCACCCCGTACAGTCCTGCCTAGATTATTTACACGTGTACAATCAATCGAATCTCACAGCACCTTTCGTTCTAGGCAAGCGAATAATCCACGAGCCAAACAACCATCCATCGAGCCGGCTTTCCTCGGCTTCGTCGGCTTAATCTCTGTGCGAAGAAAACAACAAAGCTGCCGTCGCCGATGCTTATGGCAACAGGTCACATGGCTGCCAACGTGCAGTCCCTGGCATGAAGACTAATTGAGGAGCCATAGCTAGGCAGGTCCAGGCCACGCCCGACATAGCCGCTCTCCAGCACTCCATCCGTTACTGACCTGCTACCGTCTTCACTTCGCCCCATTCAATTCAATCTTTCAACAGTAGAGCAAAAAATGCAGCTCGTCCCTTCAATTCACTCAATGGCAGATCAAAACTCCCTTAGCTCACTCTACCAGTATCCATCATGCCCGTCGAGTATTTTATTTGCAATTTCAATGCATGAGTATTTTGTTCGCACAAACGAGGTTGGAAGCAAAAGAGGCTCTTGAAGGCTTGCTTGAGTTCAGTTCGCAGTTGCTGCAGAAAGAGGTTTCACGAGCTGAAAATCTTGCTGAAGTCTTTTCGACCTGGCAAAACATCTCCAAGAGGGACATCCATATGGTTGTCAAAGAGTTTCAAAGGAGCAGTTATGGCCTGCAAATGCAAAAGTAGGCCTGCAATCGTTTCATTCCTTGACTAACTTCAGACTCCATATACAGTTTCAGTTTTATGGCATATGTTTTTTCAGTCTGAACTGACCTTGTCGGAATACTGCACACAGGCTGTTAATTCAGTAATAATTCTCTTTATGTTAACTTGTGCCAACAAAATATACGAATTTATCAATAGATACCATTTTCAGCAAAAACCGAAATTGTGCTTAAACATGTAACCTCTAACCAGACCACAAAAACTTCATCAAATCAAACAAATAGAATAGTACAGTTCCAGATTCCATTAAATATATCAAAGAGTGCCTATTCATATTCATAAAAATGTAAGTTGCATAGCAGCAGGTGTATCTTGATCAGTTCCGAGTAAAAGGCTTGTATATCCTCCTTGCACCATAGGAGCACCCATGCCTAGAACATTTGCAAACATATTATTGCTTGCAATGTTTTGTGTGATCATATCAGCACCAATGCTTTCATCCAAAGGTGTCTGTGGAAGTAAAAAAAAAAGAAAAATATTGAGAACATATGCAGCACAATATAACTTCTAAAAACATTGCTAGAAATTATTGTAAACTGTCTTACAATCAATTGTTTTGGATCACGTTCAGGTTTTTTATTCTCTTCTGCATCATCACCTAGGACTCCTCCTGCGTTGCACATAAAAGAGAATCAATAATACTACCAGTAATACAAGAATGAAATTTAGGATGAGACATATATTTAAAATGGCTGTTAGTACCTTTTTTCTTAGCAGCTTTTCTAGTCTTTCCTTTGTTCTTTTCAAGTGGATCTCTTGCTCTTTTAGTCTTTGGACCCTTTTTCACCGGAGGAACTCTTATTGATACTTTTCCTTTTAATATGTCTCCAACATAATCACTAGAACTTTGAGGAACTTCACAAGATTTGGCAGGTCTTTGGCTTAGTGAATTATCTGCTTCCAAGTCCAACTTATCTATAGCCTTTTCCAAATCATCAAGAAGTTCATCTGAAACTGAGCACTTCAATGCAATGGAGGTTGCCTTTCGAGAGATACGTGCGGCACGTGCTTTAGAAGTCTCATTTTTATTTTTTTGTTTCTCACAAAAGAATCCTCTTTTTGCGTATTTTGTCCATCTATGTAGTATATACTGAGTCGGCAACACAAAAACTTCATTTATGTTGTAGACTCTGATGGCATGCCTGCACAATATACCTAAAAAAGAAATTATTAGAAAACTATTTTAGTTGCATGATCAAATTTGAAAAAAATGTACATACATACCAATGGATTCAAACTTTCTGCAAGAACATGTAATGGTCATATCATCAGAGTTAAAGGCAACTATGGCTCCATCATGAAATTCCATAGGCATCACCTTGTAAACCATGATTGCCCCTTCAGTTTGGAACAGTTTGCATGAGAAAGAAAATTGCTCTTTAAATTCTCCCTGAAATTCCAAAAAAATCTCCTTGTGTATGACTCAGCTGCAGTCTTCAACATAGGTAAATTCGGGATATAAATAATTGGGTCAAATTGTCGTGACTTAAAATCTGCATCCAATTCATTTTCATGAAGACTAGCTGCACACTTATCACATGGTTCTAACAGTTCAGAACGAAAACTATGTCTTGAAGACATTATTCATGCCTTCGCTCCTTTGAGTTGAGGTCATATCAGCAGTGAAAGAGTCACGAGTCACAGCAGGCCAATGCTCTCGCAGCTCATATAGGTTCTTCATCCATTTGTTATCCTGAAGTTTAAAACGAACTAACAAGTCATTCCATAACTTGTCAAAATAAGTCATTGACCTGTCCTCATACACACATTTCTTAAATTCTGGAAGAAACTCTCGATGTTCAGAAATTACATGACCAAGATGTTTAGCTGCATTTTGAAAAATATGCCACAAACAGAGACGATGCCTTGTATCTGGGAACACAATGCTAATTGTCAGTGCCATGGCAGCGCATTGATCTGTGAAAATTGTGCTAGGATGTTTGCCGGACATTGCTGTTAGAAACGTATTAAAAAGCCATTTGAATGATTCCGCGGTCTCATTATATAACAATGCCATTCCAAAAATAATTGTCTGCTTATGATGGTTGGTTCCAAGTAGTGGTGCAAAAGGCATTTCAAACTTGTTAGTCTGAAAGGTTGTATCAAATGACATAGCATCTCCGAAACATGCATAATCCATGATAGCTTGACCATCTGCCAAAAAAAAAATAGCTATCTGACCATTACTTGGATCAATTTCTACTGCGTAAAAGAAAGTAGGATCCTCAAGTTGTTTATTCTTCAAGTACTCTACGAGGGTTTGAGCATCATTAGTTGGCAAGTACTTCTTGCGCTCACGACCTATCTCATTATTACAGTCCACCCGTGAGAAAGGTACATTCTCAGCTCCTCCATACCACTGTTTGAAGAAATCATACACTTGAGCAGGCCTTATTCCAGCTTCACGTATTTGACTGATTAGATGTCTATCTGCATCTATAATACGATGATGGGATCTCAGCTTGTGTGTCTTGTCTGGACTAGAAAGAGGATGGTTATGTTCATGAACAACTTTCTGAACCTGCCAAATTCCCTGTCTACAAATATAGAACTGAATCCGAGCAGTACATGAGGTCCTAGTGGTGTCATTTTCCTTCAAACTTTCATGTGATGCGTGAGTACCTCGTGTTCCTTCCTTACTACAAACTATACACTTATGATATATGGTCTTATCTGCTCTGTACTTTGTGTCACTTTTTCGAGTACTAAACCCAATCTTCCTAGCATAAGCATTGTACATGTTATAGGCATTATCTCCTGATTCAAAACACATTCCAACTTTTGGTACAATTAATTTTTGACTATGTTCATCATCCACCTACGTTATAATCAGATAAATATAATATAGTTCAAATATAAAAATTATATCAATCTAAATTTGTTGGCTCTAATACCTCGGCTGGTGACTCGTCGGGTGCCATGACATGGGGAATATTAGGAATTGGCGTGGTCATCAGAACAGGCAAGGCGAAAGATGAATTGCACTTGGGCATCATTATGGCAGCAATTTGTTCTTCATCAACAAATGATCGTTGCAAGATGCTGCAGTCATGCAAATCAAAATGAGACTACACAAATCACCATTGCCTAATGCATGAAGTTAATAAGAGCTTTAGCATTATGATCTAGACCTGGCAGAGGAAGAGGATCCATGTTCCGTGAAGTTAGATTGCAATAGTGAAGGAGCCATGATCTCTGGAGAAAACACGATGGGATCCTCATGTTCGGAATTGGATCCCGCCAACAGCCTGTCCATAGCATCGACGTTCACCACAGGCCTGCTGCCATGGGCATCGGCACTTTCCGCCTCAGTCAACCGGCTGTTTTCCATGGCCGCCGTCACGGTGTGTTACGGTTGCGAGCCTACGAGAGTCCTGTTCTGCAGATGAGAGATGCGATCCATTTTTCTCGTAGGAAACTAAGCCGATGAAGCCGAGGAAAGCCGGCTCGATGGATGGTTGCTTGGCTCCTGGATTATTCGCTTGCCTGGAACAAAAGGTGATGTGAGATTCGATTGATTTTGTACACGTGTAAATAATCTAGGCAGGACTGTACGGGGTGGGCTTTACAGACCCCTGCAGAGAATTTTTTCCCTCCCTCCATACTTTAAAAGGATGTCGTTTAGGACATGATTTAGCATATCAAGGACTAATTAATTAGATGGTATTATTTACTGTCTACCCTTATTTAAGAGGCGGAAGTAACTTCTTGTTCAAAAGTCTTCTTCAGTCCAACTGGTTATCTCCTTGGTTTTGAAGGCTTTGGGTTGCTAGTTCGATCCTATGCATACACATTTTTTTGTGCGGGAGCTCCTTTTTTCTGCCGTTTTCTCCAATCCCGCATGGGCTGGTGACGCCTCGACTGTGCTACGCGTGTTTACTGGCCACAAAGCTGCGCTAGAACAACGAATCAGGAGCCCCTTGTGTGATTAATAATATCCCTCGGGACTGAGCGAAGAGAAGAGGAAACAAGGAGACCAGAGGGTAGTTTCGTTTCAAATGGCTGCATCTAACTCAGAACGACAACCTTTCGTAAAATCAAGTAGAAACCTAGAACGACATCCTTTTGAAGTATGGAGGGAGTAGTCTTTATTTTCATATGGAAGCGGAAGTTCTAATGAAGGGTGGTTGCCAGTTTCGGAAGTTCACAGAGAGTCTACTTTTTTTCATATAGAATCGGAAGTTCGAAGTGAAGCGTGGTTGCCAATTTTGGAAGTTCACGCAGAGAGTCTTTTTTTTTGGTTTCATACAGAATCGAATGCTTGTTTCTTTCTAATGCACAACACAACCAGCAAACTTATCAAACTATTCCGTCAACGTTCTTTATTTAGTTTAAGGGCACAGCGAAACGTGCATGTTTGCCTAGTATCCTAATACCGTATGTGATGAGGAGGCGAGTGGCATCAGGCGTGTATGCGTGTGCGTGTCACTATTATCAAGAATTGACGGTTCAAATTTGAGCAACGTTGCGGCAATGTACACGGTTCGGTTTCAGCGCCCACGGTTCACATTTGAGATTTGAGCAACGTTGACGCTGCTCTTATGCTTGGGCCTTTTCTGTCTTCGTGCTCTGGTAGTCAACTATGGCCTATGGGGTATGGGCCACAGAACAGGTAATTAGTCCTGGCTGGGCACTTGGTTGGGCTGAAATGCTACTGAATCTTCGAGTTTTGTCCCACAGGCAATGGGGGAGGCAAGTAGCGTGGCCCGTTAAGGTTAACGGGTCATAAAAACATTATTTATAAATTTATATTTTTATTATATTAAATAAATATATAAAAATATTTAGTATATATATTTACTATTTACTATATTCTGAATATTAATTTTTATTATTTTATACTTTTCTAAAAAAATCTTAACCACTAGAACAATCAATATATATTTGCTAGAATAATTAATTTTTAATACTGGAACAACTGATATTCATTGCCTGAACAATCAATGTTTACTATTGCAATAATTAATTCATTGTTAGAAAATTAAAAAAAATTCGAAACTAAATTTAAAAATTCAAAAGACTTAAAAACTGGAATAATTGATTTTCACTACTAAAACAATCGATTTTAACTGTTGGAACAATTGACTTTTAGCGCTAGAACAATTCAAATTCAAAATTCAAAATTTATTTTCTAAAATATATATATATATACACGTAGATAATGACTAACCATTTGAGAGAAAACTTACTTTCAAGTCACGAATTGAAAATGAAACTGTCTCCACCAATAGTACACTGACACATAACGTTGCGAGCTACACAACACACCTACATATAGGATTTTCGAAGCAAGAGAAACTGTGCACATGAACACAAGTAAATAGACAACAATGTGCGGAAAAGAATGAGATTCTCACCTTTATGCATATTAGTTGGAGTAAATTCCTTTCCTGGCTCTCTAAAAATTCTTGGTTTCCTTTGTGGCCCAAAAAAAAAAAAAAATCAAAGTTACCTATATGGCCCCGAATCCAAATTCTCGCCCTTTTAGCCTTTCCGTCAGCGCAAGCATGTAACGGCGTTAGGGCCTGTTTGGAATAAAGGAAGATAAAACACAGGAGTAGAAAAAAATGCAGGAATGGAGAAAACACAGGAATTGAAAACGTGAGTAAACCACAGGAATTCAAAACATAGGAATTATGAATTTTGGGTGTTTGGATTACAGGAAATATTTTGAATATGCACAACTCTCCATGAACAAAAAAGTGACCGTTGCACATGCATCATTACTTTGGCACTTAGCCGTTGCACATAGCCGTTGCAAACATCCCCACATGCATGGTTACTCACTTCACATAGCCGTTATTTGCAACCTTTCCTTATTTCTATATAAGTAACACAAGTAGCAACAGGTTGATACATATGAGATCCGCACACATCATCAAAGCAACCTTCCCACATCCATTCTGTTTACACAACATTCTTCTTTTCTATGGATCCAAATTATCATCGCAGGTCAATAAATGATGATGAATTTGTTTTTCATTCTCCCAACATTAGAAGAGGGCAGTTCCTCTCAGCCAACCCATAGACAACCAATACACACATCTGATAGAAATGGGGCTACATTTATCCATGAAGCTCTCACAGGACATGAGGTTGTCTGCAAAACGAGGTTTCATATGGAAAGAGAGATTTTTCAAGCTCTAGCTCAAAGATTACGTGAAAGTGGTCTTGTTGATTCGAGGTATGTCGCCGTGGAAGAGCAACTGGGTATATTTCTTTATGCAGTATCAAAGAATGCAAGCAACCGAACATTGCAAGATATATTTCAACACAGTGGAGAAACAATTAGCCGTCACTTTGGAGCGGTGCTCAATGCAATTACACAACTCACATGCAACTACATATGTCCACCTTCTCCACATCCGCATCGCATTTTAAGACAACCTAATTTTTTTCCATACTTTCAGGTAATTTTTTATAATTATGTCATGTAATAAACATTATTCCCTTGGATCATTTTACTAAACTATAGCAATAATACATGCAGCATTGTATTGGTTCTATTGACGGAACTCATATTCCTATGTCAATTCCTAATGGACAGCAAGAACCATATAGAAATAGAAAACAAGGCCTGTCACAAAATGTGATGGTAGCATGTGATTTTGATCTCAAGTTTGTGCATGTGCATGCTGGTTGGGAGGGGTCAGCTTCCGATGCAAGAGTCCTGCAAGATGCACTTAACCATGGGTTTAGAGTGCCTCCTGGTAAATTCTATCTTGTAGATGCCGGGTATGCAAACACACCACAATTTCTTGCCCCATACCGTGGAACAAGGTACCATTTACAAGAACAAGGAAGGGCTAGCCAAAAGCCATGGAATCACAAGGAATTATTCAACCTCCGACATGCTCAATTACGTAATCATGTAGAAAGAATAATTGGAGTACTAAAAAATAGGTATCCCATACTCAAAGCCACTTCATTTTATGATATTAGCACACAGGTTGATATTTCTGTAGCTTGTTGTGTAACCCATAATTTCATACGACTACACAATGGAGACATGTCGTTAGCCGATGAGCTACCACAGATATCAATGAAGCTAACATGGTGGTTGTACCGGAAGGAGATGAGCAGTACAATAATGATGTGCCAATACTTAACAACTTGCATCAAGCAGGAAATACAATGCGTGATGACATAGCTATGAGGATGTGGCATGATTACATTGCAAGGCGAACACGCCAACAATAGATAGGTTATGATTGTACCATGTTGTTTATCATTTCTACTGCTATCCTACAACTATCGGTACTCTAAACAAAATACTAGTACCGGTAGTGGAGTGTAATTGTACTACTGCTACTATAAAGCATAAGAGTATCAGTAGCACTCTATACAAAAGACTACTATTAGTACAATCCAAAATAAACATGTCAACCTGCACATGCCACAAAAGCTACAACAATTCCATTTTCCTAGGCGAGCTAAAGTTGTTGGCGCAACCATGCCAATCGCAGTGCAACACTACTGAATGAGAGAAAAACTTGCCTGTTTCCTAGATTATCTTTGAAGATATCAGCTCCTTTGATCATTTCTTCTATCTGTAGTAGATAAGCCATCCCCTCAAGTGCTGTAACATAATTATTGATGCTGTAAGGATCCTCCATTTTCTCCATTTTCTTCTCCTCAATAGCTACAAACCGATCAATCTCTTCCTTTTTCAGCTTCAAAAATTTCTCATGGAAACCTTCAGTTGGAGTAGTGCATATGGTTTTCTGCCTTTTGGGTCGTTTTTTATCAGCCACATGGGGAGTTGAAGTAGATGGGCCAGAATTCATGCCTAGAGTTTCTGTTAGCTGTTCATAGGCATGTGGTTCTTGATCAGATGAATGTAATGCATGTTCTCTTTCAAGAAACTGAGAGTTATTTTCTTCAGTAGAGAGCTGATTAAACTCATCACTACCAAACCAATTAGTCTCATTCCTGGTGCCACTATCTTCAAATTCAACATTTAAGGAAGCACATGGAACATGCACACTAGGTGCAGGTGACACAGGCAAATCAGGGACATGCAATGGTGGTGAAGGTACTCCTACATCTGCAGATTTCTTTGACTTCTTTGCATAATGATCCATTCCATGACAGCTTCTTCCTTCGGCATAACGCCCTGCATAATTAAATTTCATGAAAAAATTAGTTACAAGTAAACAAATTTGTAGCTCAGTAAAACAAGACGAATAAAATATAAACTGAATATCACCATCATATAGAGCAAACAGGTCATCAAAGTAGGGATATGACTTGTCTCGCCAACGAAGAAGGGACTCTTTGTTTCTGCGTGCCTCCAATGATTCCCAAACTTCATCAGTTGCTGTTACCATCTTTCTATCAGAATCCCAGCCAAAGCCGCTTTCTCCGGACAAATCTTTTACAGCTCGATAATCCTTTTTCATATCTTGCTCTTTTTGTTTCACTTGCAAAACGGTGAATGTGGTTGAAAATTTTAGATTAAATTTAGCTGCAATACCATTCCAGGCCTCCTTGCTCCATGCATTGTTGGTCCGATATCTAGGAACATCATACTCTTTTAATAGTCCAATAAGATGGACCATCGTCTGATGATTCCAGTTCGCCCTTCTAGCATTCTTTTTAGTGCCTAAATAGATGATAATGTGAGAAAATCAAATCCATATCACATAGCCGGTTGATATATGAGTGCGCACTAAGGAATTTGATTAACTAAAAAACCAAGAACATAAATGAACTGGCACAAATATTTATCTGCACTTATCGGGCTATCACTCAAATCTTGACTAGAATATCGAAATACACAAGAATATCTAGACTGCAATATTGGAGTGTATGAAGATCAGAGGGCTACAAAACTTGGATCTAATAAAGAGAAATACTTGAATCTGGTGTAATCTCTTCATCTCCTCATGATTGCCCACCAAGATCCAACGTTGGTGGATGAGGAAAAGGATGAGAAAGATGGAGAGAGGGAACCAGAGGAGGAGGGTTGGATTTCACGGAGCAGTGGACCTTCGTTGCTGCGGGTTCCCCATCTTTCGTGATTGGCACCAATTTTTCTAGGTTTCTTCAGCCATGGCAGGGAAGAGAAAGCAATTGGAGAGAATAGGAGGGAGGGGCCGAGCGAAGCGAGCGATCGTTTGCTGAGGTCGGACTGGAGTTTTTATTTCCTACGAAAAGCACGTCGTCTCCTCCCTTTCCTATGGAAAGGAACACTTTTTTCCTTTGTTCCAAACACCCAAATCTCTTTCCTTTCCAGAGGAACACTTTCCTCCATAATTCCTACGATTTTCCTTCAATCCAAACACAGCCTTAAGTGAGGGGTACGATGACCGTTCTGCCCCTGATTATCATGACGTCACACAATTAGTTCACTTTTCTTTTTCTGTTTCAGAATAATTATTTTTAATTAAATAATTGCACCAAATTTCAGCACTATTGTACATATTATTTCGGGACATGAATCCAACAATTTGACGCATTAGTTATGGGCGTAAATTCAAGAAATTTCAGCATCATTTGTACACATGAATCGACCAAATTTCAGAATGATCTTCACAACAAATTTGGACCAAGCAATTGCAAATAATTTTAATATTGCTCCTCACAACATTTTTGCAAACAACATGAACGCACATTCACGGTACCACAAGTGCATGCATCACCTAGGTTCAATGCAGAAGTCCGTTTGACATGAATTACATCATAGCTAACAAAGAAGCATGCAAAAGAGGGAGCCTTGAGCCACCACGCCATGGACGTCGTAGGAGCCATGAGCCACGATGCCAGCGCCTTGCACCATGAAGCCCTCAGCCTCTACAGCAGCAACAACAACGTCTGACCATGACGCCCTTAGCATCTACAGCAGCAACAACAACGTCGCGCTAGCCTCTACAGAACCGCCCTCAACAGCAGGAGGAGCGCCGCCTGCGCTCTACGCCCAGCGCAGCACCGCGACGGCGCGCTTCAACCTTCCCTGCGAGGACCTATGTGCCATCGAGATTTGGGCCCGCCTGATAGGATCCAGTATGATCTTCCGAGAGGTAGAAGGGTAATTCGAGTGTGGAGATCTCGATGTTGACGATCTGGCTTCGAATCAAGCACGATTCAATCTTGCAACCGCTACACCACTGCTCTGCTGGTTATCAACCAAGCACGGCTCCACTTGACAGATGGAGTAGAATATTTTCATCATTTCTTTATGGCCATCTATCTATTATCATTTATTTAAAGCCTTCCTGTTCCATCCATGCCATTTCAGATCTGAATATATAGGTTCTCTCTATTCTATCTTCCCTTGAGTCAACAACCATTAGTGTGTGTTTTGATCGGCCATATTCTTAATATTGATCTAGGCATCACCTTTGGGTATTTTCCTTCCCAATCCATAGTAACAAAAGTTCTATCTAGATTACTCATGATTGGATACCTCTGCTTATTTGTCCACGTGTATCTACTGTACGTTACAAAAATGAGCAGATCATTACTGTATTGAAGTCTGGTTCATATGCTCTTTTATTACTCATAGACAAAAGGACACAAAGTGCCAGGTTAGACCTGCCCTCTCATTACAAAGTATATGGTCATTGTATTCTTTACTCGAATAAAATCTTTCAAATGTCACAAGTAAAGTAAGCTAAATCAGTCATTGTCATGAGAAAATATGCATCTAGAGTTAATGCTACAATACACAAATATATTAGTCTCGATGCAAGGCCATGCCACGGGCCTGTCCACACGCACATGCGCACGTGCAACGAGAGTTAATGTTCTGATACCACTGTAACGACCAACGTCCAAAGTCCGCTTACTGCCCAGCCCTACCATAGGGGTGGGCACACGCATTCTTGCATAGCACCCCTCTTATGCTTTCATCATTTCTTTGTGTAAAAGGTTTAACCCGGAGGTGCTATGGTTGGAACAACAAAAGTTATATGCTGACTCTCACCCATCTAAACTTTCAATGTGGGACTAATCTGACATCCACTTTATTTCATGGGACTCTTGAGCCGAAACCACTACTCTACAGGCAACTAATGGGCTGGGGTGTTACAGTTTTGATCTTGAGATGTACATGGATTACACAATTAGGGTGGGATGGTTCATAAGACACTACTAGAAACCGGAATATCACTGTGTGTCAAAAACCGTCAAGGAAAATGGAAAAGCACACCGGAAAATCATCTTTGTTGGCTTGCCTTCCGGGAAAAACACACAGGAATAAAGCGATAGGGAAATGAATTTTCCTGTCGACATTTTTGCAGCGTGCACAAGGAATATATAATTTCCCTGACGGTTATAGCACACATGGAATATAAGTTTACAAAAAAAAAAAAACTGAACATTATTGATCATTACAATGTTACATCAACCTGTAAATTGGTATGCACATACAAAGAGTCCAAAGATCATAACATATCAAAAGATAAGAAGGAATAAAGTGTCTTCACCATCAGTTGCTGTTGCACAACTCGGTCTGCACCATCAAAAATGAAAAGGAAACATGAAAAGAAAGCAATTCATTGCTAAGAAGTAATTTATAGATGCAATCTGATATTTCAAGAGACAAAGAAGTGAACAACTAAGAGATTGTAGAAGTAACTTTTGGTATTGAAATTACCTGATCAAATTGTTGAAGATGGCTTTAAAACTCTATTGCCAATATGATCTTTAAACTGAAAAGTGAGAAAAATAGTTAACATTAGCATGGAGTGGTAACTATTTGCTTACACTCAGCCCAAATAGCAGGAGGGGAAGAGAGAAAAGACACTTCTTCACAATATAAGTCACCAGCTGCTCAACTGAGTCATAGTGATTATGTTTACATATTTATATTTCATCTATCATCTATGAAAGTGTTTCAGTGTACTTGTATCATACTAGTTTGGGTCGAATGTCCCTATATCCAGTATCGAGCTACTTGTATTACTTGTGAGGACTGAGGAGTATGTAGAGGAGGGCTACAAATATGTGAGAGAAGGAGCGAAAGTCTCAATTCTTGTGTGTGTGTGTGTGTGGAGAAATTTGCTATTTTGCCCACGTCTTCCGTGGCTTCGTTAAGATGTCGACCGAAGATTGGGCTTCGCTAAAATACCCACCACTACATTGCCTCACCGTTATTATGCCCAGCATCAAATTTTTGGATGGAATTACCCTTCTTCCTCACTCAGCTCCTAATTTTCCACCATTGCCGACGAACTCCTCTCTTCGCTGCTGTGTCACATGCTAGGCACCCTACGCGAGTATGTGTTAGAGAGCGTACGACGGAGCGAGTATGTGTTGGAGAGCGTACGGCAGAGGTCGGACACGAAGAAGGGTGGGGTGACCGAATAAAGAGCAGGGCGGGCGACAGGGTGCGTGCGGCGGTGAGCAGACGCGGCGGCGCATGTGCGGGCAGGCAAATGCGGAGCAGGGCGGGGCACGAGCGCGTGCAACAGGGGCAGCCGGACCCAGAGAAGGGCGGAGCGGCGGGGAGTGTGTGGTGGCGAGTGTGCAGGGCGGGGCGACTGGGCACGTGTGAAGGCGGACGGACACGGAGCAGGGCAGGGCGGCGGGGCGCGTGTGGCGACGAACGGATGCTTAGCAGGGAGGGGCGACAGGGCGTGTCTAGTGGCGTGCGCGTAGCACTATAGACGCGGAGCAGGACAACAGACCGGGGCGGACACGAGGACGGCCTCGAAGCAAGGTGGAGGCGAGCTCTCGCAGGGAGCTGGTTGGCAATGGAGGAAAATGATGAGCTTGGTGAGGAAGAAGGGCAATTTTGTCCAAAAATTTGGTGCCGGGCATAATGACTGTGAGACAACGTAGTGATGGGTATTTTACTGAAAACCAATCTTCGGTGGGCATTTTAGCAAAGCCTATGGAAGACGCGGGCAAAATAGCAAATTTCTCATGTGTGTGTGCGCGGTGACGAATGGATGCTTAGTAGGGAGGGGCGACAGGGCGTGTCTACTTGCGTTGCGCATAGCACTACAGACACGGAGCAGGGCAGCAGACCGGGGCGGACACAAGGACAGCCTCGAAGCAAGGTGGAGGCGAGCTCTCGCAGGGAGCTGGTTGGCAATGGAGGAAAATGATGAGCTTGGTGAGGAAGAAGGGCAATTTTGTCCAAAAATTTGGTGCCGGGCATAATGACTGTGAGACAACGTAGTGATGGGTATTTTACTGAAACCCAATCTTCGGTGGGCATTTTAGCGAAGGCTATGGAAGACGCGGGCAAAATAGCAAATTTCTCATGTGTGCGCGCACGTGCGTGTGATTACTTGAGCCCTAGAAATCACCATGGCGATGCCCTGGATAAGTCCCCGACTTGCCCTTTTATACCTCAGGAAGGGATGATGTAGATGGAGTGGGCCAAAGGGAATGAATACATGGAACTTTTGTTTTCATTCACCGTGGCACCCTATTCCTCTTGTAGATGATGTGTGTATATAAGGAAAATTGGAAATATATTAATTTTAGAATAAGTTTTACATTGTGAAAATTTGGGATGTTACAATAATGTTTATCAACTCTCTTCTTCTGTACTCTGTACTGTTACCATATAGCATGATAAATCTTGTTACGGGTATCAATTTGAACATACAAAAATATCCTTGAACACAACACAAATTATACCCCTCATAATTAGACCGCTGCAACAAGTAAAGGCAAAGACTAAACCATATTGGTTCCCTATGCAATAATCCCCATCTATACATCAAACATGTAGATCGTAGCCTTCTGTCTACAACATCCTCAAGTACACACTAAGCATATCTTTCTCTGTGTTCAGTGTCAGTTTGATGCTTTGCAAGCAGCATGCTAATTTTCTTGATTCAGAAAGTTTAAATCTTAAAAACTAGACAACGACAACAACCATGTTCAGTACAAAATAAAAAAAACTAAACCTTTCAAATAGAGTTCAGTTCCAATAAACACATGGAGCATACTAGCACCCACAGATAGTATGGGAATAAAATAACACATGAAAACAAAGATAATAAGCACTGCCTATAGCATTTAGCATAAAACTAATAGATAGGCCATGACCATGCGATTCTGCCTAGAAGAGTCAATTCCATGGCAATGCTACCTGAACCTCACTGATAACTTCAGTGATAATCTCGTTACGCTCATGTTGGACCATACCGAATCTTTTCCTTTCCTTTTCTGAAATCAAGAATCAATGATGAGCTAGTAGCACATTGACACTCAAAAGAAAACCTTCTCTGCCACTGATTGCAATAAACACATGGAACATATTAGATCCACTGATAGTCTGGTTGTTTTGCACCGTATGTCTTATTTATGAAGACAGGGTTTGCCAAATAACTTTACGATAGAGCACAAAACATCCAGACTGGTTAACGAAATCTCTTTTTGAATTCATGCACATTAGCCTGAGACTGTAAATAGTTCTGGACATGGCTGAAATCATGGGTCTTTTCAAATTTTGCAACTGTCTTTACTTGGCAGTAGACTACATCCATCTGAAGGAGGAACAATAACAAAACACATGACAATTTCAATCATGATGATATGTGTATTAGCAACATCACAGTTTTCTCGTCAACTACTATCATTTAAATTTCAAAGAATCTCAATAAATGTGGTTGGGCCTACGTGTCATATGAACCAGAAAGTGTACAACTCTTAACCTTCAGGCAGCCTATGCGCTAGACTCAAGGAAGCAGCATCATCTGGGCACATCATAGCATCAATTGTGCTTGTGTTGGTACTGAGAAAATCACACATGGCTGCTGAGGGTAGAAAATATAGAAACTTCGTAACTACATAAAGAAGAATGAGTACAGATGCTATACTCACAAGTAATTTGCATTTAGTTACTTTGTGAAATATTAAATAGGTGAGAGGAAGGAGCCAACTCTTGGCAAGAAATGATTTGATTCATGTTTATGCTGTTATTTCTAGGGTGACCATTAACTCTTCCAACTGGACTTTCACAGTAACTACCAGTAAGCTAAAAAATGGAGCTCCAGGCACGTGCGTTATAGTGATAAATTTAAATATTCTAACCTTGTGGAGGATTACAATCATTAGTTGCAGGGAACTCATATTTTTTGTGCTATTGTTGCTGAGGTTATTGTAGACACCCAAGACTGAAAACAAGCATAGTATCACAAAAACAACTTATATTCTAGAGCTGATGCGTAGCTTCCGTCTCCCCTCGGCAATCTGGCTGACGTGGCCGCCCTCCGCACGCGCCATGCCATTTCCGGTCCTCGTGGTGGCCAGACGTGGTGGCCATGTCGCTGCCTCCCCACTGAGCCGTCTAGTGGGCCGTGGGCCACCGGACCGGGACAGGGAGGCCCGGGAAGCCTGACGCGGGTCGTGGAATGGCCACGTCCTACTTCCACCTCGCAGATCGGGCCTGGCAATGTTAGATATGAGTTGGCGGCAGCAGTGGCAGTGCACGGCCGGGAGGAAGAGGGAGGGGCTTGCAGTGGGACGAAAGGGAACAACTGCAGGTGGTGCGACCTCTCCGCTGAGGGGGACTAGCCTCGCCTATGTGCCACGGGGGAAGCGTGTCGGTGGGGAGGAGTGAGGTCTCACAGTGCAGCGGGTGGAGAGAGGAAATCGTGGCGTGCGTTGAGGACAGGGAGAGGTGGAACCGGGATGAGCGGCGCAGTGGGTGAGGGTCGAGGCTGGGGCGGTGTGGTGGGGGTGAGGGGGGAGGGTCTCGGGGCCTGGGTGGTTAGGGTTTATTAAACCTAGCCGTCCCTTATATAGGGGCTGCGCCCTAGATGGGCTGGGTCTCTGTTTCTAATATGGCCAGGCCAATTTATTTTTATCCCCATAAAATACCTCTACATATTCATATTTTTTGTGGTATGGTTGCACAATACTTTAAATTCTTTCATGTATGGTACTCTAAGAAAATTACCCAAATCAATATCCAATTCCCCTAGAAAACGTGCGCAAGGCTTCATGGGTGCGACGGAGCGTGCCAATATTACTAGCATTTTATATATCCCACTACAAAGTAATAAATGGGTTATACTTCACAAATCTTCTTGGATAAATTATAAATCATTAACGTTTTTATGATATTAATGGGTCGGGTCCAACTTGATACCAGTGTCACTAATCAAACAAATATTGGTATAGAAAATAAGACCAATATAATTTTCACATAATTGTACATGCTGATCAACAATGATTGTAACCTGGCCACTGCTTTTGAAGTGCGATCACAAGAGGCGATCCCGATCACCACTTCGGAACCTTCAGAGTTTGGCACTGCCAGCCTTATGGCGCGATCAATCAAACCGGTTGAATTTCCCTTCGGTCTAGACAACCAGGCTAAGATGATTGTTGCCACCCAGTCTGTGGCGCCTAACGGCTCGTCGAGCCAGAAATTGATTTCGATGATGGCGTTCAAACTTTGTTCCAAGTCTTCATGGTTGCTCCTCGGCCCGGCGTTGTCATCAATCAACTCACCGATGAAGAAACTACTGTCGAGCAGGCAAGATTGGATCATGAGGAATGAGAGTGGCGAGACCGAGAAGAGCATGAAGCTAAAGAGGAGGCTGCCCGTGCTAATCCAAACCGACGGCCCGCAGGCAATGCACATGTCAACAATGGTGAAACTATAACGTTTGAGGTGGGTCTGAACAGATGTTTTAATCATCTTGTTGGATCTTAACCGAGTATTTGGAGGTGAAAAAAAGGTGGTGTTGGGCTCTTTGGATTCAGCTCAAGCATATTCATAGGTTGTCCGGAGTATTTTTTCATTAACTCTCAAGCTCACATCATGTAACATCCTGGCCCAGGACTTAATAGGATTGATAGAATACTCATGTCAACAAGTTGCAACTTCTTTTCCGGAAGCTTATCTCTAAAGAACTCTAAGGTTAAGCGTGCTTGGCCTGGAGCAATTTAGGGATGGGTGACCGACCGGGAAGTGATTCCTAGGTGTGCATGAGTGAGGACAAAGTGCTCGGAAAAGACTAGTGTTGGTCCGTGGGGAAATCTTGAAGGCCTATTAAGCTGCCGGGGATAAGCGGGTCCGACCCGGAGTGGCGGGACGTTACGGATGGTATCAAAGCCGACTCTCGAGGTTTCACGGGCACGTGTGTTGCACGTGTGCAGGCATGGTGTGCATGGCTGGTGTGGGCCGGAGTGATCACACAGCATGGCGAGATGCTGCTGGCGAGTGGACATATGGACGTGGCTAAGAGAGGAAGTTCCTGGCTCAGGGTTGACCGACGAGGACGTCGGTCTTCTAAGGAGGTGAGTGTGTAACATCCTGGCCCAGGGCTTAATAGGATTGATAGAATACTCATGTCAACAAGTTGCAACTTCTTTTCCGAAAGCTTATCTCTAAAGAACTCTAAGGTTAAACGTGCTTGGCCCGGAGCAATTTAGGGATGGGTGACCGACCGGGAAGTGATTCCTGGGTGTGCATGAGTGAGGACAAAATGCTCGGAAAAGACTAGTGTTAGTCCGTGGGGAAATCTTGAAGGCCTATTAAGCTGCCAGGGATAAGCGGGTCTGGCCCGGAGTGGCGGGACGTTACACATCATTAGCACCACATTTCGGCAGTGGATGAGATGATTATGCTAAGGTCTTGTTTGGTTGAAGCTGAGTCATTTTCGCTGGATCCCTTGAGCTGCTCTGTCTTATGTTGACATCATCATAAGAATCTTTATGGTGAGGCTGAGCTAACAATATGTTCACATGGAATCCTATGCCCATGTTTGCATGTGATGATACAGATGCTTCTGCTGGGGTCTTTTTTTTTATTAAAGCTGGGTATTTTTCAATGAATTCCCTGAGTTAGAGTCTTCAGATTGGAGATAAGCAACAGAATCTTCAGATGGGGGCTGAGGTAACTTTCCAATATATTTTCTGGGATATTGACACCTTCTTTGGCTGAATTTGTGGTGTCTTTCCAGACTACACTGAACTACAATTCGGTTCACTATGACAAATTGGGCATAGCTATGCAACTTCGCTGATTTTGACATCCTTTTTTTGGAGGAAGAAATGGTTGTGTCGGTTGTTGCACTGAGTTTGGATGGCGGCCCAGTAATCCCTTTACATCTGGCCGACCATGACGAAAATCACCAGTTCTATATATAATGACCTGATGAGCATGAAGGTCCCATCCAGGGACGGATCAGCTATTCTTTCTTGTAGCAGGAGAGATCTTGTGACAGACCCGCCTCACGAAGAGGCGTTTCCGTCTCCAGGATCATTATGAGTGGCATCACGCGTTGTGATGCCCGATATTACAATATACAAACATAAGCATAACACAATGAATAGAAGTACAAGTCTCTTACATTCATCCCAGGTACATTAGTACATCGAGTCTCGTGAGCATCGAAGCTAATAAGTTTGGAAATAAACTAAACAGCGGAAGCAATAAGATACAATCGCTCTCTCAGCGATACATCGCGGCATCCGGCAGAGACAGGTGTTTCTGCCCTAAAACACCTTATCGGCACATCAACGTCACTACTCCTCCGGACCGCACCTCTCCCGAGTGTAGTGGCCTCCGTCCGAGGACTGATCCTGCCGGACGTCGTCTCCGGCGACTATCTCCTGCTCGATGGGGTCCTCTAAAAACCACATAGAGCAAAGCTCTGAGCAACTAGAGCTCAGCGAGACCGACCCGTCAAGATGGCCATCTACAGCCGACTCCTAGACATGCAAAGGCCAGTGGGATAGGATAATTAAGCACTAAGCTGGCCTACAAGTGAATCCTTACTTTCAACTTTTAACATTTTAATTAAGTTGCTCAAAAGAATAAATTTAATTTGCACTAAGCTAGCATTACATGTTTCCAAACAAGTAATTAAGCAATACAGCAAATTAATCATAATCATCATCATCAATGTTTCTCTTCTTACTATGTTCCGGCGGACGAGATAAGTTGTACTCGTTATCGTGCGGGGCAGCGATTCGAATCGATTTACATCCTGCAGGAGAGACCTGATTGCACGTCACATACGCGCTTCCCGGAAACCGCATGAGACAACCTTTCTCAGCCGGCACTCGTAGTGTTAGTCGGGCCTAGCTCCCCGAGAAGGGTCCCCACGCGATGCCGTCCCGGACGTCATCCGTGAGTAGATTGCTCCCTTCTCTCCTCCCAAATTCCTGCCAAGTAACCAAGGGAGTAGGGTATCTCTCCAACATACATCAACCATCGGTACGTCGGTTTACTCGGGCCCATTAACTGCAGCATGCAAGCAGTATGTTCAAACTTAATCCACATGGGCCGGACACGACGTGATCCTTGTGTGCACGGACGGGGCTACAACCTTGAAGACTCTTTCAGTCTCTTCACTTTCCACCTAAGTTGCCCGTCCGGCCTCCAATTTTTCCATTCTCTTCTCAATACTTAGCATCGTGTCCAAAAAGGTGATTGTCCTATCTACGAGCGGTCTCCGTACCACTCGACGGATCATCGCCCTATTTAAGCAAGCATCTAGCGTAGGGTGATCGAACAAGGATAGATAGGGTCCTACTGCATGCTAGGGTTTCATCAAAACTCCTGTAGACCTAATGCACAATACGGACCTACAAACACAGTGATGAAATTAAAATACTTCAAATGGGTTGTGTATCGGGGCTTGCCTTGAGCTTGACCCTGGGTAGCTGGGTCAACAACAACAACAGCTTCCGGCTCCTCCTCGTCGGTTACCACGTTCACCACCGCAGCTACATGATGCAAAGGTGATGTGTGAATTTGATGAAAATATGATATTTAATATTTATGGAATACGTGCGGATTTCATCAAATACATGTAATTTATGAGTATAAAATAACTTGGCGTCCAGCGAGGTGAAAATGATTTAAGAGTGATCAACTAACTTAATTTTACTTCATCAACTCCCATGAAGCATTTAAATCATTATCGCATGTGCAAGAGAATAATCCATTAACCTAGCAAAACTAGGTGAAATAGCAATTAAATTGCTCCTGGTCCTTAGGCACATGTTATAGATAATAATTAAATTAAGCTTCATAATTTGGGATAATTAAATAATTAATTAAGCCCTACTCTTGAATTTCCTAAAAAGAATTTAACCTAAATAAATTGCCTCTGATCATACAAAAGTAAGTGCACTATAAAATAGTACATGTCTCAAGGATTCCAACAAAATTTAGTTTGCAATTTTTCGAGGTCTAGAACTCCAGATATGAATTTTCTAAGTTTAAATGGATTTCGGCCTTAATTACGAAAATGCCACCCGGGATTTAAAATTTGAATCCGCGCCGGCGCCAAACCGGGGACCACAGGGTTCCGGATCCGCGTGTGGCTGTGGCCACATGGGATCCTGGGCCGTGTGGCCCACCCCGTGGCCTCACCGGCGCGCGGCCGGGAGGCGGCGGTGCGGCTAGCCGGAGCAACGCCGGGGCTCGCGTGCGGCCCGGTGACGGGGCCCAAGGGCGCCGCGCGACACGGCGAGGCGGTTGGTGGCGGGGCGTGGACTGGGGCTCACCTACCTCCGGCGGCGAGTGGTGGCGGTGGCCGGGGTTCGGCGGGGTGGCACGGGCACGAGGAAGCTCCGAATCTCGTGCCGTTAGCTTGTAGGGGGTTCACGGAAGCTTGGAGAAGACCGGCGTCGACTCCAAGGAGGATGAGCAACGCCGGAGATGGCCGTCGGCGTGGAGGTGGCGGCGGTTCGGAAGACCGTGGCCGGAAAAGACGGGATTCCAGCGACCTCGCGAGACCAAAGAGGGGGTTAGGGTTTGGGAAAAAGCTCCACCAACGTGCGCACACACTGGGAAAAGAATGGGAGGAATAGGCTCACCGGAGAGGCGGAATTTGGCCGCGACGGTGGTGGCGGCCGGAGTGGAGCTCTTCGCGGACTTTTTCGAAATTGGTTGGGTTTAGTCCGCCATTTTTGGGGATTTTTGGTCGTGGAGCAGGGTGGGGGTATGGCGACTCCCGCGGCGTGCTTGGCCCGAGCTGCGGCGCCCGGAGACGATGGGGCGGCGAGCTCCCGGGGCGGCGGCAATGGCGGACGGGGTGGAGAGCCGAGAGAGAGAGAGGAAGAATGGAGAGGGGTTCCGACCAGGGTTGGGGACCTCCCCTTTGTCCCTCCGACCAGGTGGGGACGCGCCGAGGCGCCGTCCACGCGGCGCCGGCGTACGGCCCGGTCGGGCGCGGGCGCGGCCCTGGGTGGCTGACAGGTGGGGCCCGCGAGAATGTGCCTCAACATCTTTTCCTTTTCCCCCATTTTTCAAACGTGGCCCGATTCAAATTTGAAAAATCAAAATGCACGGCCTTCCCTAAAGGGGAAAATTTTGCTGGATAGTACAATTCTAGAAAGTGACATGCACGTTGAGTTTACTCAAAAACTCCTTCTAGATTAATTCTGAAAATTCAGAGAAGAGGCTTAAAAGTTAAGTTTCTCTGATTTATTTGAGGTATCAAACCTTGATGAAATCCAGTGGGGTTTTGTCCTAGATTTTTCTTTTGACATGTCCTACAACATATATTTTTGGTTGACAATACTTGTGTTGCAGAAATTTGAATTGTAGTTCAAACCAAAGTGTATTTGAATTTATTCACTGCCCAATACACTTTGTATGTCAATGAATTTTCTTGGGTAGGTTCTACTAGACCAGGTGCACATTTTAAAATTGCTAAGTCACAAAAATGTGACACGGGGTGTCACAGATCTAGGCGGACTTATATGCATGGATTTCAGAAACAAATTTCCCAAAATCTTGAAAAGAAAGCATTGAAGGGTGTATATATATGTGCCCTATCTTAAGAAGGATACATAGACTATGTTTCAGAATTTGTAGTTTATAAACTAAACCTAAAAAACAAGTTCTGATTGGACTCTCCTTTTGAAATGTTAAAAAATGAATGAAGCAGGGATTAAATATTTTCTGGTTCGCACCTAATGACCACGAGGGAGCTAGCAGTTCACGAGAACAGCACTCCTCCTTCCTCCATGGCTTTTAGACGATTTCTGGGATGATCCTTCTCCTTCCCTGGTGGTGGATCCACTGGATCCATTGCTATCTCTGTCACAGGACGAACTACATAAGCCAGAGACAACAGAAAAAGCACAAGATCTGGTTTTGATCAGGAAATAATCCAGAGGAACAAATTCAGTAAATAATTTTGGTAGAGATATGGAAAATGGTATTGATGTGGTAGAAGCTCATAGAGTTGTGGCGTATAGAATTGGAAGATTATAGAGATATGAAAGTGGATGCCTTGGTGAAAACCCATTGATTTTTTGATATCTTAGAATTCTTGTTGCTATTTAAAAACGTTGATAGCTGTATTACATAGAGTCTGCCCAGAGGAACCGCAGCATTTATTGTGCTGTTGTTGGCATATAAGTACACGCCTTTTGGTTTTGGATTCTTTCGATTACAGCACAGAGAGTTAAAAAGCTACTAAAAGTGTTATTGGCAGTTTTGGCTGCAATGCCAGCTTGAGTGATTTTTTTTTAATGGATGTCTTTTATATTTATGGAGTAGCAAGAGTACTGCTAAATGTCATGCAGTGCGAGAAGCATGCGCGTAGTAGCACAGTGGAAAAAAAGGAACCAAATATCAGGAAAAAGTAGTGAAATAAAGAACTACGCTTTGCTGCTTTAACACAAGGATGACAATGTCTACGTTTTGATGACCATTGTAGCTTCACACCAATAACTACTCTTGCCTCGTCATTTTGGCTCACTGGTGACGATTGGTAGTGTTTTCTACCTGACAACGTAATTACAGGATGCCTTTTGAGTACTACTAGTTTCTCTATCAAAGCACTGCTGGAAGTTTCTCTGCTACATGCGATGGACACGTATCCACTGAGAAAATCACACGGGAGGGGAAGCCCTACTTGGAGCTTCACTGAACAAGATTTGATGGATCCCCCCCCTTCCCAAAAAAAAAGATTAAATGCATATGAGAGAGAGAGAGAGAGAGAGAGAGAGAGAGAGAACAAACAACAACCAGAGGAAAACTCACGACACCAGCATGTTTTCGGTGCCGGCTTGTATTGTTACAGCTTGGCTCGTGTGCGCACGCTAGCAAGGCGAGCTCGGTCCAGCTCACCCCGTTAAGTGAACGAGGACATAGAAAGTGCTCAGCGCAGGTTTGGTAAGTTCAGACTGGCCTTATTTGGCTCAACAGCATATTAGAAAGTAAGAGATGAACAGAGAGCAGATGTTTCAATTCTACTATCACAGAGTAGTGCGCTTCGTTGCTTGAAAAAAATGAACTTGTGGCTTGGCAACGTCGTGCCCGGGTGCCACCACGCCGCCGCACTACGACGGGCGTGGTCGGTCATGGAAGAGAACGCCGACAAGGCCGCCATACTTGTCCTCGTCTCCGGAATTGGTCTCGCCACGCGCTGGGTTGCCGTCCGGGTACCGATCTGTAGTATGGCCCTTCGTGCTTATGTCCGGCATGTTGCGGGTGTACTCGTGCGCGGTCACTGCGTTCAACAACGAGTGCAAGGGCAGATCACAGATGACACGTGCATCAACGGTGCCAGGGTACTCACTCTTGGTTCTTTACACTGTATGGTGTGGCAGGAATACAGTGGCTCCATGGCCTACCAATCCAATGCTTGGTGGGTCTCAAAAAGGTCACGTTCTGACAGCAGTGCTGGATGGCATCAGATGATGGAGTGTGTTTGGGTGTTGTTCTTTGGCACCGGCTGGTTCTGTGCTTTGGTGATGGTCATCACGAAGCTCAACGGCACAAAGCACTGGAAACTGCATCATCGTTTGCTGACCTTTTTTGGGGGAAATAACAGGCACACATCTACAGTTCATATATATGGTTCCAAACTCAGAAAAGATAATTGCAGGCAACACTTCAAAATTCTCAACCCACCAGTGCAAATATTGTGGGACTGTGTGGCGGAGCTATAACTTACATTACACAGAAACATTGTCTCTTTATAACAGGCAGACACATTATGAAGAATATATAAAAGAGAAATTTTCCTTGATTGGTAATACGTGCATTCAATGTGCGTCTCATTTTAATCTTGGAGTGATAAGTCAAGCGGATGAGGTTAATCAACCCAAAAAGATGTATTTGCTTGTCATTTCGATACTGGACTAAAAAGCATCTATAACAAATGCATGCACGTCTAACTAAATATCGTTGATTGTGAAACATCACCAAAGCATATTTGTGAAATATCCAATAATCCCCATCCATATAATAAACATGTAAGTTTTACTCTAGCAAGCAGCATGCACAATTTCTTAGTTCAGAAAGTTCAAATATGGGAAACAAAGCAAGAAAAATCATGTCCAGTACAAAATGAAAAGCAAACCAAACAAATATAATTCGGTCCCAACATACACATATTATAGCATAGTAGCACCCACTGACAGTATAGGAATAACAGATGAAAACAACGGTAATAAGCGCCATGTGATAGTACTGAAACAGTGACAATTCCATGGCCACGCCACCTGAACCTTGCTGATAACTTCAGTGTCTATCTTGTTACACTCGTCTTGGATTATGTAATCTTCTCCTTTTCTTTCCTGAAACAGGAATTGGTGATGAGGTACTAGTACATTGATGCATAAAAGAAAGCTTTATTAGAAAGAGATAGCATATTACCTGGCATTGCTTCTTGACGATCCTTCTCCGCCATTATTGGTTCTAGACAGAGTAATAGGTCCAGGAGCTTGAGGGCGACTTATATGATGCAAGGAAGCATGGTCAAAGTTAAGGACACTGCTGCTATTTCCAGGCCCGATTTGATAGGATACACCTCTGATAGTACTTTGCGGTGTCAAGTTCAAGTGTGGTACTTGCCTCCAATTGACCAATGCACTTCTTTCAATCTGGAATGGCCGACCTGCTCTAGTACTGACCAATGCATAAGGCATCTGAGTTGGAAGCATAGATTGATGGTATGGATGAACAGGGACACCACTCAAGGTCCTCCATGGTCCTGAAGGATATGATGTTCGACCCTCTCTCGCTATAATGGAATGTGTCATATTAGATGTCATGTCACTGGAGCTGCCATGATTTTGGTTATATTGCATGGAATTCTGTTTTATTTCTGAAGACTGGGATTGAAAAATAGCTTTACCAAACAGCATAAAACATCCAGTCTGATTAACAACATCCTTTGTGAATCCAGCCTGTTTAGTCTGAGGCTGTATAGAGTTGGCATGGGTTAAATGATGGGTCTTTTCAACTCTTGCACCTAAATTATCGGTGTCTGCAGGTCCTTTCCCATCCGACGACTCATCCACTGAATCAGGATAAGGTATATTTAAATCAAGCTGAAATGGCTGCTTAGGTTCATTAACATCTATCGAAGCCCCACTGGGAAAAGAGTTTTGATGTTCCAGATCCTCATCATGTGCTATATTCAGATCTACATCAAATTTAACATCGGAAGATTTTCCATTAACTTCCGGCAAAGAAGGAAGACCTGAAGTGGATGACAATTGGCAAATTCTTGATGCTTCATTTGTGATCAACTGCTGAGGTTTGATGAGCTCATTTTCTGCTGGAATTAGTATAGTATCTTCCTTATTGATTGAATCAGTGCCACAACTTAAAACTGTACCACACAATTCTCTTTCAGCAACACAATTTTGGGGATTTCCCTCATCTCTTCTGAAGTTGTCGTCATTATTGTCTATATCTATAACAATTGTTCCCAAATTGTTATGTTGTTGTGCAGATACATTACCGCCTAACTCATATGCATTATTAGCAATGCCCCATTTCTTCTCGCTCTTAGGATTTTCCTTGTTGAATTGCATCATACCATCATTTGCTTCATTAGAGACATCATAAACCTCAAGATTTTTCTTGCCAGTGCTTTTATGCTTGCCATCTTGAGTACTTTCTCCATCACAGAAATTTGCATTAATAGCAATCGTTGATTCATCTCCATCCAATAATATACAACCAGATTGTTTGCTAAAATTTGTAGAGTCTGTGCAAGCAGAAATGTTACTAATTCCACTGTTTCTTTCCTGTTCAGCTTTTTTTATTTCCTCATTGCAAGATCCAATCTCACTGACATTATGCAAATCTGCCCCCTCTACATTGGGAAATAGTTTATTTGGAATGACTTGAATCATAGCTGAAGTAGCAAAATTGGCTTCTGCATTTTTCCAAAAAAAAGTATATATATGAATTATGAAAAAATAAACATGGAACAGTACAAAGGGGCCAAAGTTGCATTTGTGGTCAAATTCTATATATAAAGGCAATTATGAGATATAAGATGTTCACCCTTTTTACTTTTCTCATCAGAAGATCTGTCCCCATTCAAATTCCTCAAATCTGATCCATATATCTTAGGAAAGGTCGACGTAAAATCTGGATTCGAGGTAGTGGCAGGAGAACTGGTTCCCTGCTGTGATGGATCAGTTATATCTCCAGCCAGCTCAATTCTGCAAGGTGATGCAGAAGTACTCTCAATCTTGTTGCTACCTTGTGGAATTACTTTACGTGGAATGTCTTCAACTGTAGTCGAAGCAGCAAAACTACCTCCTGCATTTTTTCAAAAAAAGGAAAGTGAGATATTAGAAAAAAATAAATATGAAATAGTATATGATTCTAAATTTGCATTGACTAAAATGAATAGCTTCCATGAGATGGCCATGAGAAATTAAATATCTCAAATGCTGATGATTTTTTGAGAGTTGCGTGTAAATATTCATGTTTCGCTTATTTTGCATCTACCATACTAATGCATGTTACAGAGGATACCAGAATTCATGTACAAACTATATACCATGCTTCAACAGCACCTTGTTATCTCGTTAATCAATTCATGCAAAACTGTTGTTTTGCACCACCGACCGAATGCAACAGGGGCCTCCACATACATACCCATGGACCCTTTAAATTTTCCTTGGGGAGTAAAACGAGCCATCCACTAATAGGCCGAAGATTAGTGAAAATCCTGATTTTTATAATATGGTAGAGATACATGGATGGATGGGATAGCAAATAATTTGGATATACTTCTGTTAGTCTGTTAGAAATATACTACAACAAATCTATATTTAATAGCAAAGCCTTGACTGCCTGATTAGCCAAACTTCTTTGAAAGGCTTAGTAAGAGGCAGGGATTGATCCTTGCTAGGCACACTCTTGACATTTTGAGGCTTTCGTAACCAACATACTTGTTAGTTACTTATAATCAGGATATAATGATTTTCAACCATAGTGATATGTGTAAAACGGTACGAGAACTGTTGCCTACAAAAGTTTGAAGAACCTCCAAGACTACCCTGGACCGAAAATGAGACATTAAACTTATAATTTGAAACATGGGAAAAACTGGAAAAATAATTGTATACTAACTTTGTCAAGTAGTTCAGGCTTCAAGAAACAGCTATTTTCCATTTTATGTATTGGGCTCTAGTGCCGTTTAATGAGGCTTCAGTGTCATTACTTAGGTCAAGGTCATGTGAATGACATGAATTTGGGGGGGGGGGGGTCCATTTCTCCCTCTTGAACCATTGCTAGCTCCAATACATGAGGGGTATGGTGTATGTCATAGTGCTCATCGTCAGAGGTTGGCCCTTTAGTACCCTATGCTCACAGTTCCTAAAATTGTACGACATCGCCTTCTAGTTAGGAAAAGTTATTTTTTCATTGCACATTGAAACCCACTTATAGTTGTGAGCGGTATAGTGGATGGGAAAATAAGTGGTGCCCATATGGATGCGCGTCCTAGGTACAACGTGGTCAAGTGCCGTCAGCCGGACCTAGCGTCCTTATCCTTATCCTCAAGTACGATCCAATCTCTCTCTCTCTCTCTCTCTCTCTCTCTCGTCCTGCTCCGGTGAGACTGTCCCGCCGTGCTGTGTCGACAAGACTCTGCTCCAGCGTCCTGCCCCGACGAGACAACTCCGACGTGCTGCTCCAGGGTTCTGCCCCGGCGTGCTGCTCCGGCGAGGCCCTGCTCCGGTCTGCTGCCCCGGGGTGCTGCCCTGGCATGTTGCTCCGCGCCTGCTGCCCTCTCCTCCGGCATGCTGCCCCGGCAAGACTGCTATGGCGTGCTGCCCCGGCATCGTGCTCCGGCGAGGCTCTGCTCTGGCCTACTGTCTCAGTGTGCTGCTCCGGCGTGCTGCCCCGGCGAGACTCTGTTCCGGCATGCTGCCCCGGCGAGACTCTGCTCGGGCGTGCTCCTCTGGCGAGACTCTACCCCATCGTGCTGCCCCGACGCCTGGCAGGGGATGTGTTCCTGTTTTCTTTTTCCTGGTTCACGGCAGCTAACGGCCAGAGCAACTCTGTTAAATGGCATGTAGTTATGGACGCTACGATAGCAATCTAACAGCTTAAGTATATGGGACGCCCGTCCATGTGGGCACCAAAATCGCTTTGATAGTGGATCTAGAGCTAGAATGTTGTGCATAAACATCAACATAAAATCCTTTGAATCAGCCAAACAAAATTAGCAACTTGGATGCAGAAGGAACAAAACGGTTGCTTCTAGAACACCTCCATTCCCAACAGCTTTTGTCACGTGCTCCCGAAGAATACGCAATTAAGAATCAGAAATTTGAAACATGCCTTTTTCCCCTTGTTTAATCATATCTCTTTCAACAAGTAACTCATGTTTTGCTGTGATCCCCAAGCCCCAGGATTTTTGGTGGTGGGTTGTATTATACTCTCTTTGTTATAGTGAAATTCGTGTATTTCTACACTCTTAAATAAATCCAATTTTTTATTCTGTGTAGTTATAAACTTGATATAATTATACATGATATCAAAAAAGTTCTGGCCCTCTATAACTCAAGTTAGAAACAGTATAGAATACAAATGGAAGCAAGAACAAAGCAAAGGTTATCACATGCCACACGGTATGTGTACATTAAGAAAACAAACATCACAATGAAGAGTGTCAAAGTATGGTTTGCAGTACAAAACAATAACATCTGTAGTTTGTAAATGTTATAAACACATGTTCAATGATATAATTATTTCATTTCCCAGAGAAACAAAAGATGGTAATTCTACATAATAAGAAAAAAATCGATGACAGCATAAAACAGGTTATTCTCGAATATTTTCATGTCTTCACGGTGTGGTAGACTACATCTATTACAACCACGAACTATATCTGGGCACATTAAAATTTCAATCATATTTCTCCTCCAACTATTATTTTGTAAATTTTATAAAAATCTCAAGAAATTTTATCTGACATGTTTTATATGAACCAAAAAGTGTACAAGACTTAACCTTGAGGCATACTGCACACAGAAGTGAAGGAAGGCACATCATCGAGGCACATTGTAGTAGCTTCAGTCATGCTTGAGATAGTACTAAGAATAGCACAATTGGTTCCTGAGGGTGGCAAATTATAGAAACTTCATAAGTCATAACTGTATAAAGAAGAATGCAAGCACAGGTGCTATACTTACAAAGTCACAAGTAGATCACACTTGATTACCTTTTGAGACATTACATCCATCAGAAGTCAATACAAAGCCTTGAGAAACAACAGTTTGAGTCATGTTTGTGCTACTATTGCCAGGGTGACTACTGACTCCTAACCCTGTAATAAACTCACAGCAATGACTGGTTAGGACAAAATATATCTTTAGCCATATGTGTTATAGTGACAAATTAAAATATTCTCACCTTGTGGAGAATTAGAACCATCAGTAGCAGGGGAAATCACCATCTTTTTGTTATTATTTCCACGGTCATCGCAGATTCCTACTAATGAAAAAAATACAGTGAGTCAATAATCCGATATAAAATCTACAAACGTACGTGTTATTCCAACTGATATGAATGTACTTTATCATGTAGCGATCACTAGCTGGTGGGCAAACCATCTATTTATTGTTACTGTCAAAATTACCATTGACTCATCTAACTAGAGAAGCAATAAAATTTGAGAACTAGAAAAACAGTTCACCTGGGTTTCAAACTAGAAAGTTCCTATGTTCACAAAAGTGATGACTTCTACTGTCTATAATAGTTGGAAAATGAAAGAAAAACTATCAGGAACAGATTTATGTCTACAGGCTTATTCTGTTATAATAACCTGGTCAGACCATAAATTCATTGGTGTTTGCGCTTGTACTGAGAATATCACACTTGTCTGCTGAATTTTGAATATCTCAAAAACTTATTGATAACTACATAAACAAGAATGCAAGAATATGTCCTAAAGTATACTAACAAGTTCACACATGTGTTCACCAATAGATTATTGGAGTCATGGTTGTGCTACTATTGTCAAGTTCACCAATGACGCGCATCCATTTCTCCCTCTTGAACCATTGCTAGCTCCAATACATGAGGGGTATGGTGTATGTCATAGTGCTCATCGTCAGAGGTTGGCCCTTTAGTACCCTATGCTCACAGTTCCTAAAATTGTACGACATCGCCTTCTAGTTAGGAAAAGTTATTTTTTCATTGCACATTGAAACCCACTTATAGTTGTGAGCGGTATAGTGGATGGGAAAATAAGTGGTGCCCATATGGATGCGCGTCCTAGGTACAACGTGGTCAAGTGCCGTCAGCCGGACCTAGCGTCCTTATCCTTATCCTCAAGTACGATCCAATCTCTCTCTCTCTCTCTCTCTCTCTCTCTCGTCCTGCTCCGGTGAGACTGTCCCGCCGTGCTGTGTCGACAAGACTCTGCTCCAGCGTCCTGCCCCGACGAGACAACTCCGACGTGCTGCTCCAGGGTTCTGCCCCGGCGTGCTGCTCCGGCGAGGCCCTGCTCCGGTCTGCTGCCCCGGGGTGCTGCCCTGGCATGTTGCTCCGCGCCTGCTGCCCTCTCCTCCGGCATGCTGCCCCGGCAAGACTGCTATGGCGTGCTGCCCCGGCATCGTGCTCCGGCGAGGCTCTGCTCTGGCCTACTGTCTCAGTGTGCTGCTCCGGCGTGCTGCCCCGGCGAGACTCTGTTCCGGCATGCTGCCCCGGCGAGACTCTGCTCGGGCGTGCTCCTCTGGCGAGACTCTACCCCATCGTGCTGCCCCGACGCCTGGCAGGGGATGTGTTCCTGTTTTCTTTTTCCTGGTTCACGGCAGCTAACGGCCAGAGCAACTCTGTTAAATGGCATGTAGTTATGGACGCTACGATAGCAATCTAACAGCTTAAGTATATGGGACGCCCGTCCATGTGGGCACCAAAATCGCTTTGATAGTGGATCTAGAGCTAGAATGTTGTGCATAAACATCAACATAAAATCCTTTGAATCAGCCAAACAAAATTAGCAACTTGGATGCAGAAGGAACAAAACGGTTGCTTCTAGAACACCTCCATTCCCAACAGCTTTTGTCACGTGCTCCCGAAGAATACGCAATTAAGAATCAGAAATTTGAAACATGCCTTTTTCCCCTTGTTTAATCATATCTCTTTCAACAAGTAACTCATGTTTTGCTGTGATCCCCAAGCCCCAGGATTTTTGGTGGTGGGTTGTATTATACTCTCTTTGTTATAGTGAAATTCGTGTATTTCTACACTCTTAAATAAATCCAATTTTTTATTCTGTGTAGTTATAAACTTGATATAATTATACATGATATCAAAAAAGTTCTGGCCCTCTATAACTCAAGTTAGAAACAGTATAGAATACAAATGGAAGCAAGAACAAAGCAAAGGTTATCACATGCCACACGGTATGTGTACATTAAGAAAACAAACATCACAATGAAGAGTGTCAAAGTATGGTTTGCAGTACAAAACAATAACATCTGTAGTTTGTAAATGTTATAAACACATGTTCAATGATATAATTATTTCATTTCCCAGAGAAACAAAAGATGGTAATTCTACATAATAAGAAAAAAATCGATGACAGCATAAAACAGGTTATTCTCGAATATTTTCATGTCTTCACGGTGTGGTAGACTACATCTATTACAACCACGAACTATATCTGGGCACATTAAAATTTCAATCATATTTCTCCTCCAACTATTATTTTGTAAATTTTATAAAAATCTCAAGAAATTTTATCTGACATGTTTTATATGAACCAAAAAGTGTACAAGACTTAACCTTGAGGCATACTGCACACAGAAGTGAAGGAAGGCACATCATCGAGGCACATTGTAGTAGCTTCAGTCATGCTTGAGATAGTACTAAGAATAGCACAATTGGTTCCTGAGGGTGGCAAATTATAGAAACTTCATAAGTCATAACTGTATAAAGAAGAATGCAAGCACAGGTGCTATACTTACAAAGTCACAAGTAGATCACACTTGATTACCTTTTGAGACATTACATCCATCAGAAGTCAATACAAAGCCTTGAGAAACAACAGTTTGAGTCATGTTTGTGCTACTATTGCCAGGGTGACTACTGACTCCTAACCCTGTAATAAACTCACAGCAATGACTGGTTAGGACAAAATATATCTTTAGCCATATGTGTTATAGTGACAAATTAAAATATTCTCACCTTGTGGAGAATTAGAACCATCAGTAGCAGGGGAAATCACCATCTTTTTGTTATTATTTCCACGGTCATCGCAGATTCCTACTAATGAAAAAAATACAGTGAGTCAATAATCCGATATAAAATCTACAAACGTACGTGTTATTCCAACTGATATGAATGTACTTTATCATGTAGCGATCACTAGCTGGTGGGCAAACCATCTATTTATTGTTACTGTCAAAATTACCATTGACTCATCTAACTAGAGAAGCAATAAAATTTGAGAACTAGAAAAACAGTTCACCTGGGTTTCAAACTAGAAAGTTCCTATGTTCACAAAAGTGATGACTTCTACTGTCTATAATAGTTGGAAAATGAAAGAAAAACTATCAGGAACAGATTTATGTCTACAGGCTTATTCTGTTATAATAACCTGGTCAGACCATAAATTCATTGGTGTTTGCGCTTGTACTGAGAATATCACACTTGTCTGCTGAATTTTGAATATCTCAAAAACTTATTGATAACTACATAAACAAGAATGCAAGAATATGTCCTAAAGTATACTAACAAGTTCACACATGTGTTCACCAATAGATTATTGGAGTCATGGTTGTGCTACTATTGTCAAGTTCACCAATGACTCCAATGAGAAAATCATAGTAACTCATAGCACATAAGTATGTCCTCAGACATATGTGTTATTTGAGCAAAAATATATGTGCTTACCTTTTGGTGGATTAAATCCAGTACCATCTACGCAAACCATATTTTCAGTCATCGTAGAGCCATTATTGTGAGGACCACCATTAGCTTTCATAACTATGGAGAAGCATGGACAATTTTAGAAAAACATAAATAATATGTCCTAAAGTATAATAACAAGTTCACACATGTGTTCAACGTGTGAGGTACTAAGTCTATGATAGGAAGGAAGAACCCTTTGCCAATAGATCATTGGAGTCATGGTTGCGTACTATTGTCAAGTTTACCAATGACAACAATGAGAAAATCAGTGACTCATAGCACATAAGTATGTCCTTGGACATATATGTGTTATTTGAGCCAAAATACATGTGCTTACCTTTTGGTGGATTGCATCCACTACCATCTGCGCAAACCATCTTTTCAGTCATGGTAGAGCCATTATTGTGAGGACCACCATTAGCTTTTATAACTATGTAGAAGCATGGACAATTTTAGAAAAAAGCATCAATAATATTCTTAAAGTATACTAACAAGTTCACACATGTGTTCACCGTGTGAGGTACTAGGTCTATGATAGCAAGGAAGAACCCTTTGCTAATAGATCATTGGAGTCATGGTTGTGCTACTATTGTCAAGTTCAGTAACGACTCCAATGAGAAAATCACAGTGACTCATAACACATAAGTATGTCTTCAGACATATGTGTTATTTGAGCAAAAATACATGTGCTTACCTTTTGCTGGATTACATCCACTACCATCTGCGCAAACCATCTTTTCAGTCATGGTAGAGCCATCGTTATGAGGACCACCATTATCTTTTATAACTATGGAGAAGCATGCACAATTTTAGAAAAAACTTAAATAATATGTCCTAAAGTATATTAACAAGTTCATGCATGTGTTCACTGTGTGAGGTACTAAGTCTATGATAGGAAGGAAGAACCCTTTGCCAACAGATCATCGGAGTCATGGTTGTGCTACTATTGTCAAGTTCAGCAACGACTCCAATGAGAAAATCACAGTGACTCATAGCACATAAGTATGTCCTCAGACGTATGTGTTATTTGAGCAAAAATACATGTGCTTACCTTTTGGTGGGTTACATCCACTACCATCTGCGCAAACCATCTTTTCAGTCATGGTAGATCCATTATTGTGAGGTCCACCATTAGCTTTTATAACTATGGAGAAGCATGGACAATTTTAGAAAAACATAAATAATTCACCTAAATGTTAAACTTAGAATTCATGTGTTCACCTGGGGGACTGCTACAGCCTAGATCACCATTGACGGATGTCCCTGAAACAGGAAGAACATTTGTTAAGCATAGAATTATGTCTGCAGAGCCAAAATATGTTATTGTTGTGAAAAGTTTACAGGTACCACCTTGTGCTGCACTGACTCCACAATAGAGATTAGGTACAATATCTGTGCAAGCCACAGTCGTGGTTGTCTTGGTATTGCTATTGCTAAGATCACCATCATTGTCTCTTATAGCTGCCATGTCTTTTAAATGATTTTGTTTCCCATCCTCACAGATTGCAAGCCCCTCACCCAGGCCGCATGTCTTCTTTGTAGTGCTATTGCACACTTCCTCAACATTGGCTAAATGGTATGTGCAATAGGATCTTTTTCTAGTAGATTTCCACTGCTTCAGATCTTTCAGAAGATCAATATGGCCACCGCTCTGTATGATGTTGACATCATCATCAGAATCACTATCGTGGGGCTGAGCTAACATTCTGTTCACGTGGAATTCTGAGCCCATATTTGGAGGTGATGACGCAGATGCTTCTGGTTGGATCTTTTTCAATTGAAGCTGGGTCTTTCTCGGTGACTGCCCTATGTTGTTTTGCTGTATCATGCCCACATTAACATTAGCATCTTCATGTGTTAGATGAGCAACAAAATCTTTAGATGGGTATGAGCTTACTTTACCCTTATTACCTGGGATGTTGACATTTTCATTGTAGGAGACAAAGCTGGCGCTAGCGAGCTCTTCTTTAGTTGAATTTGATGTGTATTCCCGGACTGCTTTGAACTATTATTCGGATCATAGCCATGCAACTTTGGTGCTTTTAATATCCTTTCCCCTGGAGGAAGAAATAGCAGCATCGATTGTTGCTTTGAGTTTGGATGGGGACTTAGCAATCCATTGTCATCTGGGCCACGCTTCCTCAAATCACCATTTCTATATTGACCCGATGAGCACAAGGTCCCATTCCTGGACGGATGTTTTGGTTTTTGTGGCAGGCGAGACCTAGGCCGACCTGCATTGATGGATTTCAGATTCAAATCACCAGAAGTCTTGAAAACAAAACATTCAAGGCTACATACATGTGTGATGAAAAGAAAGATATATGGAGTGCACGAACAGTATTTCAGAAATTGCAATTTCTAAATGTTAAAACATATTGAAATAAACTGCGAAGAAATGTTTTCCGTTCTGTACCTCTTGACCATGAAAGAGAAGTTGACGAGGAGACCACTCCACCATGGCTTTTAGACGGCTTTTGCCATCTGCCTGCGCTGACTGCGGGATTATCCTTCTCCTTACCTGGTGGTGGCTCCACTGGATCCATCACAGGACGGACCACACAAGCTGTTCCTGAATAGAGCTAGCTGGAACTCCTGTCAAAGCAGAAAGGTGTAGATATCTGGTTTCGATTAGGAAATAAGTGAGAGGAACATACCCAGTAAAAAAATTTCGATCCCAGGGGCTGAGATAACAGGATTTTGGAAGTTGGTAGAGAAGTGGAGTTCTGTCACTTAGGATCAGAAGATGGTAGAGATATGGAAGTGGCTGCCTGGGTGCAAACCCATTGATTTTGATATCTTTTAAAATCTTGTTGCTTAAAGAGGAAGATACCTGGATTCCTTAAAGGCTTACCCACAGGAACCAGTGCATTTATTGTGTTCTTCTGGCAATATCCACGCCTCTGGGTTTTGGATTCTTGTAATTGCTTGTGCTTGTGAGTCGTGACATCATTGAGAGTTAAAAAGCTACTAAAAGCGTTATTGGCAGTTTCGGCAGGGCTCCAAGGCCAGCTTGCATAATTTGATTTTTCCCCCTTAATGGACGGCTCTTACATTTATGGAGTAGAAAAAATACTACTAAAACTTTAGGCAGTGAGCACGAGAAGCATGGGATCGGAGGAGCATGATGACAAAAAAAAACAGAACCAAAAAGCACGAAATGGTCTCTTTTTTTTGCGACTAAAGCACAAAATGGTACTGAAACATCGAATTACGCTTTGCTGCCTTAGCGCATATCTGGATATCCAACGAGGATGATATCCGCTAGACTAATATGCTTGTGCATTTTGAGAATGAGTATCATATATTGTAGTTCATGCCAATAACTCTATCCTCGTCATTTTGGCTGACCGATGAGAATAGGTGGTGTTTGTTACGTACAAAAAAATTAAAATTATTTGCATGAGGAGCAGACTAGATGGCAATAAAAATGAAGGATGCCTCTCAGCCCTGCTAGTTTCTCTACGTCTTGTGATGGAAATGCATTGGCACCAGCAAAATCACACGGGAGGCTCTCCTACTTGGAGTTTTACTAATTAAGCAAGAGCGCGAAAAAAAGTACGTACAACAAGAACAAATAGAACAACTCTCTCTCTCTCTCTCTCTCTCGGAAATAGGGAGGGAGCGTGACATATCATTATATTACGTAGAATAATAGAAGAAGAGCACATAAACACCCATACACACTACACATCTTTCTACTGCTGTTCTATTATAACAAGCACGTCAGTTAGGACGTGACAACAAACTAACACACCGAGACGCCTACCCATAATTCTTCACGAGCCAGCCCAGTCAACAAAGTGAGGTACTGTGCCCTTGCTATCTCCGAAGGACGTCGCTGCTCACTAGTCACTAGTAGTCCTGGGAACTCTTGATATGCATGCTAGTATCCGCTCCATCGAAAATATAAGCATTACAATTCGTCCAGATGACTCAAACCACTGGCGCAACATGGGAGTACAATCCCATCGGCCATCGATTGGTGTCGTTCTTGAATTATGCGCCAATATCTCTCCTACCATTCATCAAACTCTACACCCGCTGGTTGAGGGGTGCAATTTATTGTGACCCTTGCCTAACATATAGAATGGAGAGCCAGTACTGTCTTCTAAAAAGAAAAATGATTGATGGTTTAGCTCTCTATCGGGTTTGTAGACTATGCTATGATTATGAATAAAACATCTTTTTTTTTTGAGACAAATGAATAAAACATCTATATATGCAGATTAGGCTTTTGTTAGTTTTGGGCTGGAAAGGCCTGGAACGTACATGACTATAGTCCAGGTCCAGCCCATGGGAAAATGACAATTCGATTTGGCATGAAACGTGCCCTATTTCGCTCTGACCTCATGGAACGAGGCCAATCTAGCGCCGCTGCGAGAACACCGACGAGAGCTTGCGAGTTGCAACGCGAGCGGAGGCTGGAGGCGCGGCGGCGTAAGACGGCCAGGACGGGGACAGCTTCTATCCACGTCCACACTCCGCCGCGTTCTTGGTTATAAGTCATCGTGAGCCTACTCTTCCTCCTCCTCTCTCCATACCGTGACAGGCTAGGGTTCGTGTTTTTTTCTTTCGATTTGTTGCGATTGCGGCGGCTGGAGTAGGATGAGTCGCGGGCGTCCTCCGTGCCTTTCCTGGCAAACCAGCAGCGTCCTTCCCCTTCGGTGGCAGTAAGGGTAGCGGTATCTTCTCCTCCTTCACCATGTTGCGCTGATGAGAATACGTGCTGCCCGCTAGGCGCATAAGGTCACGGTCAATTCGTTCTATTGCGTCAAAAACCTTGTTTGAATTAGCTGTATGCCTGGTTTAATCTAGGCCTTGTGGCCTTATTAGGATCTCCAGTTCTCCACTGCTATATATGTTCATATCTTTTGTTTTCTTTTCTGCAAAGAAATATTTTCTAATCTAGATACTGATTGGGTGCCTAAATTTGGAAGCATCGGATGGACATTTAGAGAAAGAATTGGAATGAGGCTTTGGTAGCACGAAAGGTTCTGAGTATGCATTAACGATCCAGTTTGCTGTAATGTGTTTGTCTTTAATTGAAGTGTTCTGTAGTCTGAGATTGAAGATGTGTGCATACTTATTACTCCCCAGGTTTTCTTGTTTATTCAATTATGGTCTATCTATTTGAATCGTGACTCACTGGTTTTCATTAGTTCATAAGTGCCAATAACTAGGTTCGATGATATATCCAACTAGCTTTGCCATGCTATGCAAGTGCTTCAGCTTGAAATCAAACTATGTATGTCAATCTCTGTATAGTAATCACCATTATTTATCTGTTTATTTATATACCAATGAATGGGTCTCACATTCACATCTAGTACCGTATAATCCAGAAGCCTTTATTTCTTTTTGAAGCATCTCTGCGCATTTGATGTAGTTATAGTACCAGAGTAAGTATTAAGTGATAAAACTGTATATATACTTAGTCAATACCAATGAGTAATGCATTAGTCAATATCATATAGGCTAAGTTACGATATGTTGTTAGAAAATGATCTGAGGTCAATAACTTAGAAAATGATGCCATTGATTTCCTTTTTCAATGTGATCATATTTCCTATCCTAACTTACTACATTAAATTTCTGTATTGCACCATGTAAACTAGCTCGGCTCCTTTGTAAACTAGCAATTTATCTATTTTGCATGATGACTATGTTGAACTCATGATAACCATAGTATTCTCTCTTCTGTATGTATATATGTTTGGAAAGTGACTACATAAATGTAAGAACCTGTGTATGAATAAGGTACTTCTCACAATGGTTAGTTATTTTTGACTGAAACAACGTTTTTCCCACCTGACCTAGTACAACACCATTATGCAATATTTCTGAAGTTATACTGTGTTTTTTGCCAGCTTGAAATATCTTGACACTCTAATTGATTCCTGGATTTACGTTCTCCTACCTTCTATAGCATGATTGACATCAATGCTTGTTTGACTTCAATGTCCACAAGTTTTGACTGAAACGAATTGGTTGGCTCTTAGCATTGGTCCTAATCTAGACACATGTAGTGACATAACATGTTGAGCAATTGGTTCATGATATAGCTGTATTTTTTTTTCAGGTCTGAAGGAGTGCGAAAGAATTTGATGTTTGCATGGAGCGAAGATGTGCAAAAGGCAGTTGTCCTTCAAATGAATAATCATGAATGCTTTTAATTTAGTTTTAGTAGCTATCACTGCTGTGAAAATTGCAGCAACTTGTGCGCTCTGAAAATTGTAGCAACATGTGTTGTGAAAACTCAGCTATCAGGTGTGTAAATTGTAATCCATGTGTTATATGAAATCTGAGCCATCTTATGAAAATTGTAGTTTATGTGCTATCACAGCTTGTGCTCTGATAAAAGAACGTTATTGGTTTGTGTTATCAGCTAGTTTGTATTGTGAAAATTATAATTCATGTGTAGATTCCATGCGAGCCGAATGAAGCTTTTGTACCATGGTTTTAATTATTGAGCAGGATCAAATGATTGTCATGGGTCATGCTCCTAAAAAGGCCTTAATAAACTTGCTGTGAACCTGGACACAGAAAAACTGAGTAAGAGTGTTATAAACTGAACTAGGGAGAGTAAGAGGTATCCCTCACGATTAGAACATAACTCAGGACACTAACTTTTGGATTTGCTGCTGTCTCCGATTGTTAGAGCTTTGCTCGTGCAAGTTCTCTAACAAAAGCCATCCCTGGCTATCATGCTAACGAATACAAAAAGTAAGTGATCACCACAGTTTTGATATGAAGTTCAGACTGGCCTGATCTGGCCCAAGAGCAACAAAAAGATGAGTTGGGCATGAATGTGACAGACCCACCTCACGAAGAGGCGTTTCCATCTCCAGGATCATCATGGGTGGCATCACGCGCTGTGATACCCGATATTACAACATACAAACATAAGCATAATGCAATGAATATAAGTACAAGTCTCACATTCATCCCAGTACAAATGTACATCAGAGTCTCGAAAGCATCGAAGCTAATAAGTTTGGAAAACAACTAAACAGCGGAAGCAAATAAGATACAATCGCTCTCTCGGCGATACATCACGGGCACCCGGCAGAGACAGATGTTCTCGCCCTAGAACATCTTACCGGCACATCAACTCCTCTATTCATTCGGGTCGCACCACTCCCAAGTGTAGTGGCCGTCACCCGGAGTCTCCTCCTGCCGGACGTCATCGCCGACGTCAAGTCCTGTCCCATGGGGTCCTCTCGAAAACCACATAGAGCAAAGCCCCGAGCAACTAGAGCTCAGCAAGACTGACCCGTCAAAGTGGCCATCTACAGCCGACTCCTAGACATGCAAAGGCCAGGGGGATAGGGTACATTTAAGCACTAAGCTGGCCTACAAGTGAATCCTTACTTTCATCTTTTAGCAGTTTAATTGAGTTGCAAGGGAGAATAAATTTAATTTGCACTAAGCTACTGCATTACATGTTTCCAAACAAGTAATTAAGCAATACAGCAAATTGATCATAATCATCATCATCTTCCTCTTCTTACTACGTTCCGGTCGACGGGACAAGTGGTACTCAGTTCATCGTGAGGGGCAGCGATTCGAATCGATTTACATCCTGCAGGAGAAACCTGACTGCACGTCACATACGCACCTCCCGAAGCCGCATGAGACAAGCTTTCCCAGCCGGTACTGTAGTGTTAGTCGGGCCTAGCTCCCCGAGAAGGGTCCCCACGCGATGCCGTCCCGGACGTCATCCGTGAGTAGAGTGCTCCCTTCTCTCCTCCCAAATTCCTGCCAAGTAACCAAGGGAGTAGGGTATCTCTCTAACATACAGCCACCATCGGTACGTCGGTTTACTCGGGCCCATTAACTCCAGCATGCAAGCAGTACGTTCAAACTTATCCACATGGGCCGGACACGACGCGGTCCTTATGTGCACGTACGGGGCTACAACCTTGAAGACTCTTTCAGTCCTTCACTTTCCACCTAGTTGCCCGTCCGGCCTCCAATTTCCATTCTCTTCTCAATACTTAGCATCGTGTCCAAAAGTGATAGTCCTATCTACGAGTGGTCTCCGTACCACTCGACGGATCATCGTCCTATTTATGCAAGCATCTAGCGTAGGGCAAGCGAACCAGGATAAATAGGATCCTACCGCATGCTAGGGTTTTCATCCCAACTCCTGTAGACCTAATGCACAATACGGACCTACAAGCATAGTGATGAAAATAAAATGCTTAAATTAAAAGGTTGTGCACCGGGGCTTGTCTTGAGCTTGACCCCGAGCAGCTGGGTCAACAACAGCAGCAGCTTCCGGCGCCTCCTCGTCGGTTATCACGTTCACCACCGCAGCTACATGATGCAAAGGTGATGTGTAAATTTTGATGAAAACATGACATTGAATATTTTACGGAATACGTGCGGATTTCATCAAATACATTTAATTCATGAGTATAAATTAACGTGGTGTCCAGCAGGGTGAAAATGATTTAAGGTGATTATCTAATTTATCTCCTTCATCAACTCCCATGAAGCATTTAAATCATTATCACATGTGCAAGAAATTAATCCATTAATCCTAGCAAAACTAGGTAAAATAGCAATTAAATTGCTCCTGGTCCTTAGGCACATGATATAGATAATAATTAACTTAAGCTTCATAATTTGGGGCAATTAATTAATTAACTAAGCATTTAATTAAAGTCTCTTAAAAATAATTTTGACCTAAATAATTTGCTCCTGAAAATGCCAACTGAATGCACCATAAAATAGTACATGTCTCAAGGAGTCCAACAAAATTTAGTTTGCAATTTTTGGAGGTCTAGAACTCTAGATATGAATTTTCTAAGTTTAAATGAATTTCAGGACTATTTACGAAAATGCCACTCGAGATTTAAATTTAAATCTCCGCGCTCTGTGCCACACCGAGGACCATAGGGTTACGGATCCACGTGTGGTTGTGGCCACACGGGATCCGGGCCGTGTGGCCCGCCCTGTGGCCTCGTCGGCGCGCGGACGGAAGGCGGCGGCGCGTTGGTCGGGATGGCATCCGGGTGCGCGCGCGGCCGGGCAGGGTGCTCTAGATGCGGCATGGAATGGCGCAGCTTGGGGTGGGGTTGGGTTGATGGGACCCTCACCGGAGATGCGGCGCGTCGGGCGACGGCGGTGCGGAGAGGTCCGGCGGGGGTGCTCGTCGCGGAGGAGGAACGGATGGAGGAGCGGCTTGGCCGTGGAGCTTCACCGGAGCATGGGCTTCACCGGCACACTCTCCGTTGAGGATGAGCACGACCGTGGGTGGCCGTCGACAAGAGGGTGGCGGCGGGCCGGAGCTCCGCGGTGGGGAGAAAAAGGAAATCCGGTGACCTAGGGAGGCAAGGGAGGGAGGTTAGGGTTTGAGAGGGTGCTCCATCAACGTGCGCACGCACCGGCGCAAGAATGGGGAAGAAAAGCTCACCGGAGGGGGTGAATTTGACCGCGACGGCGGTGATGGCCGGGGTGGAGCTCTTCGCGGAATTTCTCGAAATTGAACGGTTTTACTCCACCATTTTTGGGGGTTTTTTGGCGTGGAGTAGGGTGGGGGTGGGGCGGAGCTTGGGGCGTGCTCGGCCCGAGCTGCGGCGGCCGGAGTTGGCGGGGCGGCGAGCTCCAAGGGGCGGCGGCAATGGCGGGTGGGGGTGGGGCGCGCGGGAGAGAGTGAGAGAGAGAAGTGGGGGGGGGGTGCCAACCGGCCTTGGGTTCCCCCTTTGCCCTGGACCAGGAGAACCGCGGCCGGGCGCTGGCGCCACGCGGCGCCGGCGTACGGCCCGGTCGGGCGCGGGGCGCGGCCCTGGGGGCTGACAGGTGGGGCCCGCGGTATATGCTTTGGCATCTTTTCTTTTTCCCCCAATTTTCCAAACGTGGCTCAATTCAAATTTGAAAAATCAAAAAACAGAGCCTTCCCGCATTCGAAAATTTAAATGGAGAATTTTGTTGAAATGTGTAACTCTAGAAAGTGACATGCACGAAGAGTATACTCAAATATTCTGTCTGGATTAATTCTGAAAATTTAGAGAAAAGGCTTAAATGCTAAGCTTGTCTGATTTATTTGGGGTATCAAACCTTGATGAAATCCAGTGGGGTTTTGTCCTAGATTTTTCATTTGGCATGCCCTACAACATATATTTTTGGTTGACCATACTTGTATGGTAGAAATTTGAGTTTTAGTTCAAACCAAAGTGTTTTTGAATTTATTTACTGCCCAAAACACTTTGCATGTCAACGAATTTTCTTGGGTGGGCTAATCCGGACCTGAGGTTAGTTTTAAAAATGCTAACTCAAAAAAATTAGGACACGAAGTGTCACAATGAATGAAGAGCAGACATTTCACTTTACACCCTTAGTCGGCGAGACTCGAAGGTATACAAGATCACCCACTTTGAACTCAAGTGGTCGGCGTCTTTTATCCGCATAGCTCTTATGTCTTGATTTTGCTGCCTTGAGGTTTGCTTGTATTTCCAACACTCGCTCCTCGGCTTGTTGCACAAGTTCTGGCCCAAAGATGGTCCTCTCCCGGACTCGGACCAACCGAGCGGAATACGGCATCGGCGACCATAGAGAGCCTCAAACGGTGCCATCTTAATGCTCTCTTGGTAGCTATTGTTGTAAGCAAACTCTGCCAAGGGTAAGCATTCATCCCATTTCTTGTCATGATCCAAGCACATATGCTCTCAACATGTCCTCCAATATTTGGTTTACTCTTTCCGTTTGACCGTCGGTCTCGTGGGTCATACGCTGAGCTTCGAATTAATTTCGTTCCTAGGGACGCATGAAGTTGCTCCCGAAACGTCCCACAACCGGGTCCCTCGATCGGAAACGATTGTCCTTGGCACACCATGTAAACAGAGGATCCGCTCGATGTATAACCGAGCATATTTGGGTATCCTATAACAAGTCCTCACCGGTATGAAGTGTGCCACCTTTGTCAAGCGATCAACAATTACCCAAATAGAATCAAACTTCCGAGCTGTGGTAGGCAAGCCAACAATAAAGTCCATGCTGATGTCATCCCACTTCCAAGATGGTACACCGAGTGGCTGCAACGGCCCGGCGGGTCTCAAATGATCAGCCTTGACCCGACGACAAGTGTCACACTCAGCGACATAACGAGCTATCTCTCTTTTCATCCTTGTCCACCAATACCTCGTCCTAAGATCATGGTACATCTTATTGCTGCCGGAATGCATAGCATACTTGGCTAGGTGAGCCTCATCCAATATCTTCTTACGTAGCTCGAGAACTTTCGGCACCACGATGCGGTCTTTGAACCAAACAACTCCCGCAATCGTCCTCACGAAAACATGCCACCTGCTTATCTCCCTCTTTTATCCTTCTCCTAAGGTGAGCAATGCAAGTATCCGCTTTCTGCGCTCCTACCACTTCTTCTTGCAAGGTGGGTATCAAGGCCAAGTTGTAGAGCGACCCGTGGGGTACAACCTCGGACGTAGTGCCCATCCTTGACCGACCGAGTGGCCTCGAAGAAGGTTGCAATGTGCTTTCCTGCTAAGCGCATCGGCAACGACATTAGCTTTGCCGGGGTGGTAGTGCACTTCCAACTCATAATCCTTAATCAACTCCAACCAACGGCGCTGTCTCATATTCGGATCATCCCGAGTGAAAATGTACTTCAAGCTCTTGTGATCGGTGTAGATGCGAACGAGATTGCCCAACAAATAATGTCTCCACACCTTCGGAGCGAGTACAACTGCTGCTAACTCGAGATCATGAGTAGGGTAGTTCTGCTCGTGCTTCCGGAGCTACCGAGAGGTATAAGCAATAACTCGACCCTCCCGCATGAGAACTCCGCCCAAACCTCCGCCCGATGCATCACAGAAAACATCAAAAGGTTTCTCAAGGTCCGGTTGTGCTAGCACTGGGGCAGATGTCAACAATTTCTTCAAAGTCTCAAAGGCTTCCCGACAAGCCCGACTCCACTCAAATTTCTTCTCTTTCTTTAGAAGCTCGGTCATAGGTTTAGCGATCTTGGAGAAGTTCGGAATGAACCTCCGATAATAACCAGCCAAGCCTAGGAAACTGCGAATCCGTGGTACGGACTTAGGAGCTTCCCATTTGAGTACGTCCTGCACTTTGCTTGGATCAACGGAGATGCCCTCCTCCGAAATGATATGACCCAAGAATGGAACTTCTTTAAGCCGAATTCGCATTTGCTGAATTTAGCATACAACCGGTGGTCTCGCAATCTTTGGAGAACAATGCGAAGATGCTTAGCATGCTCTTCCTCGGATTTGGAGTACACCAGGATGTCATCAATGAAGACTACCACAAACTTGTCAAGCTCGGGCATGAATACCGAATTCATAAGATACATGAAGTGTGCCGGTGCATTGGTCAACCCCAAAGACATCACCAAATACTCATACAGAGCCGTACCGTGTAGAGAAGGCTGTCTTAGGCACATCTTCTCGCCCTGATCTTGATCTCGGTGGTAACCCGAGCGCAAATCGATCTTAGAGAACACCTTGGCTCCCATCAATCTGGTCAAACAAGATATCAATGCGAGGCAATGGATACTTGTTCTTGATCGTGACTGCATTGAGGGGCCGGTAGTCCACACATAAGCGCAAAGTCTTGTCCTTCTTCTTGACAAATAGAGCCGGACATCCCCAAGGTGAGGAACAAGGTCCGATGTAACCCTTGTCCAATAGTTCCTTTAATTGCTCTTTCAACTCTGCTAATTTCTTGGGTGCCATTTTGTAAGGTCTTTTTGAGATAGGAGCCGTGCCCGGCTGCAACTCAATTTTGAACTCAATGTCCCCGTCCGGAGGCATTCCAGGAAGATCCTCGGGAAACATATCAGGAAACTCACGGACAACCGGGATATCGGTCGGACCCTCGACAATAGCTTGGTGTACTGCTGGAGTACAATTCTTAGGATAGGTCGGTCGGAGAACGTCCCGACCATGCAATGGGGAATTCAAGCTGACAGTGAAAGCATCTATGTCCAATACGGCTTTGTGGTATTTCATCCACATCATGCCCAATATCACATCTATGTTACTCGCCTGGAAGGACGATGCAATATGTGGGGTATACTTTAGTCCGCAAGGTAACCGGTGCCCATCTAACCTCATCTCTAGCTGTGATCTGACCACTAGCTGATTTTATCAAGTATGAAGATCTCATCGTGCTACGGCATAACCCAAATTTCTCCACGAACATGCTACCGATGAAGTTATGTGATGCTCCGGAATCAAATAATATAAGAGCGGGATGGTCTCGAACAGAAAACATACCAGCCATCACAGGAGCGTCGTCCGGGATCTCCTCGGTGGACGTGTAGTTCACACGCCCTGTCTTCGCTGGGGCTTGGTTGTTGTTCCCGCGCTGCTGGTTAGGAGCATTGCCCCGCTGCTGATAGGGGCAATCCCTAACGAAGTGTCCTGGACGGCCACACCCAAAGCAAGGGGCTCCGGTGGTGGTGGACGGTTCCCTACAGCATTCCGAGCAGGACGGGGTACTGGAGCACGCTGTCCCACCTGCTGCTGCTGCGGGGGCCTCTGCTGCGGTGGGGGCCTCCGTGGGGGTGCCGATTGATGCGGCGCCACCATAGGCCGAGAGCGGTAGCGCTGTCCGGATGGGTCGGTGTAGATCATGCGGTACTTTGCCGGGGGTGGGTTGGATGGCGCCGTAGCACTTGCGGATCTCTTCTTCTCCGCCTGGACCCTGCGGTAGCCCTCCTCGCCGAGGATGGCATTGTTCACGAACTCCGAGAAGCTACCCGCCATATTGAGGGTAAGGCGGTCCTGCAACTCAGCGCCGAGTCCCTCCATGAAGCGGTCCTTGCGCTTCCGATCGGTGTCCACCAGCTCGGGGCGTAAAGTGCCAGCCGGTTGAACTGCTGGGTGTACTCATGGACGCTGCGGCCTCCCTGGGTGAGAGCCATGAACTCTCTCGCCTTCCGGCGCATCACACCCGCCGGTATGAAGTGAGCGCGGAAGACCCTCTTGAAGTCCTCCCGGGTGGTCTGCGTGCCGGCGGCCGGAGTGGCCAGGTGGGTAGCCCACCAAGCACTAGCAGCGCCCTCCAGCTGCTGCGCTGCGAAGAGCGTCTTCTGCACTTCGGTGCAGTGGAGCAGTCCAAACTTGGACTCGGTGAGGCGGATGAAGTCTTCCGCCCTCATCGGCTCGCCGGAGCCGTCGTACCTCGGGGGCTGGGTGCCCAGGAACTCCTGGTATGAGGCCTCCCGCGGTGCCGCGTCGCGGTTCCGGCGCCCGCGGCTGCCGTCCCCGGCAGGTACCTGCCGACGGAGTTCCCGCAGGAACTCGTTCTGCTGCTGCTGGTTGTCTCGCATGGACGCGAGAAACCGGGCCATCATGTCCATAGGGTTAGGGACAGGTGGCGGCGGTGGTGCTTCGTCTCCCGCACCTTGGGCCGAGCTCTCGGGCCTATCGCCATGGAGATCGTTGGTGTTGCGCGTTCTCACCATTCGGCCAAGCAAAATCGCGAAATCCATTAATCCAGTTGATTCGCAAAAGAATACACATTGTCATAGGGTAACCAAATGCGCAATTTAATAAGCCAACAGCAGTAGCAAACCAAAGTAGTAATGCGAAATTTTACAGAATGAGAAACATCGTCATCCAACACATCACAATGCATTAACATAGTTCCAAGGTTACACCATAGTTTAATACATAATCACCGACACCACAGTACGATCACGTTTCCGTTGAACAAGTTCCGATTACAACAAAAGGGAAAACAAGATACAAGTAGGGAGATCGACTGCAATTCCCTACTGCGCACACTAATGTGCTGCTCAATCCTCCTCTGCGTCATCGGGATCCTCAAGCTGCTCTCCCCGACGGAGGAACAAGGTCACCCGAGGTCCTGGTCCACGCGGACCGTACTCGGTGAGGAAATGCAAGTAGCGAGCGTCGGCTGCGTCTCGTGACGCTACTGCCTCGTCTCGGGCCCGGGCTGTAGCCTGCACCTCCTGCTGCAGATTTGCCACGAGGGTCTGCTGCTGCTGAAGCTGCTCGCGGAGTGCCGCGTTCTCCGCGGTGAGTGAGGTAACCTGCTGGTCCCTCCGGACAACTCTAGCCTTGTTCCCTCGCATGGCTCCTATGAGGATGTTCACCTCTCTGCTCCGAAACTCATGCTCGACGGTATAGCTCGTCGGCATAGCACGCGGTGTTCGCCAATATGGGGCTGTAGTGAGGTGTGGTGGGGTCACACAACACCGCCAAGCGACGTCTCCAGCGGCTATCGTAGGGGTCGCTGACTGGTAGGTACAAGTACGGCGTCCCTACAAGGTCGGCAGCGTGAAGCTCACAAAACCTGGTGAAAGCCTCCAACGCTGCTGCGTCCCATGCGCTGTAAATCGCGAGGCTTGTCGTGGTCACCGTCCACGACTCCTGGCGTGGGTGTATCGCCTTGCCCGGCAGCGCCACGTGCATGGTACAAGTGATCATCCCTCTCTCCACAAACTCCTTCCCTACGTAGGTAGGGGGCTCGGTGTAGCCTAGCGACTACATAGCCTGCCACAGCATCACGGGTAAACCTCCGCGGTACAAGCAATCGGATCACATCCATCCGTCTTCCAAAACCTCAACTTCATCACCCATCTCGTAACGAGATAAAATTTTCAACATCAATAAAAGGCTTGCGATCATGGAACATGTATGTGAGGAATGTTTTAATACGGAAATTAAGTGCAACGAAAAATCACAATCTAGCACCAACATGCCACAATTTCCATAACTTTCATAGTTCATACATCCATTGCCAACTAGCCATACAAATACACTCACACCTCCAAATATCCCTCACTAGATGGTACTACTCGATTTAGTCCAGCTATCGAGCATCAAAATAATCTGCTACCAGCTGCCAGTCAACCTACTCCTAACACCCTCCTGCCGAAGGAGGTCACTCCTACGGGTCGTCGACGTCGGACGCGTCGTCGTGTGGCGGAGGTGGTGCCAGGGCAGCCTGCAATTGCTGCTGCAACTGCGCGACCTGCTGCTCCAACGTCTGAATATCGTGATGCTGCTCCTGCTCCAACTGCTGGGCAACCATCAAGTTGGTCCGGAGGTGGTGGATATAGTGCTCCTGCTGAGCCACTCGCGCGTTGCGGCCCACCAACTGCTGGCGTGCCTCATCGCGCTCTCGGGTGCGGTCGTCACTCTCCTGCCGAAGCTCGTCTCGCTCCTCCCGCAAGAGGTTACGCTGCACCAACAGGGCATCCCTCTCACGGGCGAGGTCGTCACGCTCGCCCGCGACTCTCGCGACCTCCCGGGTCTTGCTCTGCAGACCCTCGGATCGCGTCGGAGCGCTCCTGTGCGAGGATGTCCAAGCGCTCCCTCCGCTCGCGACGGACCAGGGACAACTCGGTCACACGGCCCCGGAGGCGTGTAGCCAGCGCGTTCGCGTCCCGGTGTATCCGTAACGCCTCGTCGAAGTAGTCAAGTGTCGGGATCAGCTCAAAGGGTGTGCCCGACTAGGAGTCTCCGTGAGAGGTCACAAACTCCGACAAAATGAGTTGAGCTATCTTAGCTCGGCCCTGGTGGGTGTCCTTGGAGAACACTTGGTACTCCGTGAACCCTTCCTGCTCGTCGGCTGCTCGTCGGGGTGGTTAACAACCTCCGCTTTCACCTTGTGAAAGACGACCCCGAAACTCGGGTGCGCTGTGTGAAGTACGGCGGGGGCTGGGTGTGTCCAATGTGACATCCCGTGTCACAAAATTGCGGGTTAGCATTCTGAAAACGTGCCGCTGACCTATTAGCACTCCCACAAGAAAAATCTTTGACATGCAATTAGTGTTGTGTGGTCAATTAATTCAAATTCAATTTGCATTGAACTACAACTCAAATTTTCACAACATAAATTGGGTGCACCAAAAATCTATGTTATAGTACATGTCAAAGGAAAAATCCAAGCCAAACCCCATCCGTTTTCTCAAGCATTTGAGGTTCCAAATAAATCGGACAACTCCGGAAAACAGTCTGATTGTAGAAATTATCAGATTTTTCCTGGGGAAGTTCATGGAGAGGTTGAGGTCTCAGAAATTGGATCCAATCTTGGTGAGCACGAGGATATTTTGTTTTAGTATTTTCGAGCTCGGGAAGGCCTTCTTTTGGATTTTCAAAGGGAACCGAGTTTGGAAAACCAACCAAATTTCAAAGGAACTCGGGCCCACCTGTAAGCCTCTTCATCTCTATGTCCCTGCGCGCGTCGGAGCGTCGCCGGCGCCTCTGCGCCGCGTGGCGACCGTACGTCGGCGCCGCCCCCACCCGGTCGGCCATGACCATCGCCAAGACGCTGGTCGCCTCTCACTTCGTCTCTCTCTCAATCATTTACTCCATCTCACTCGCTCGAGCTCTTCCGAACGCCATTGACGCTCTCACCTTGCCGCTCGTCGGCCGGCCGCACCGCTTCGCCTCCCACCAGATCAACCGCACCACCGTGAGCGCGAGCTCGCCCTCTCTCTTCCCGGCCAAACGGCATTGCAAAAGATGGCTTGAGCTAGGAGTATTTGACAAATTACTCCGGCGAGTTCATCGACGCACAAACTCGGCGTCGCAGCCAAATTCACCCGTCTCGGTGAGTCTCAATGTCTTATTCCTACTCCCACACGTGCGCCACTAGGTCGCGCACACTCCTAACTCTTTTCCCCCAATTTTTCCCTGCGAGGAGGCTGGTTTTTGGTCTTCTTCCCCGGCTCCGACGCCTACCATCACGAGCCCCACGGCGCTGACCTGCCTCCGGCCATCTCCAACAACAATAAACTTCATGCCGGCCTTCTCCTAGCTGCCACGAAGCTGTAGGAACGAACGACGCTCGATTTGGTGGAGGCTACGAAGCGCACCGCCTCGCCGAACGTCGTCGGACCGTGGGTTCCTGCGTGCTTCATCGCCGACCAAGCTCCGGTCATTCCCGACTACCCGTAGACCCTCAGGTGGATGCACATTGAGCTGCTCTGCGCACTGGTATGTTTTTTGGGATTTTAGGACCACTGTGGACCGATTTCCGGTGGGTCGCCGCTGCTCCGGCGAGCTCGGTCGCCATGGCAAGCTTCAGCCCGAGCTGGTTCTGGTGGTGATAGGGATCTGCTGCGCAGCTCACCGTGTGGCCACGTTTGTGGCTCAGATCTGATTGGTCTGCCTCTTCTTAATCATTTTTCGGAATTAGTTGTTTTAGCAGAAAATGTTAGAAGCTTCAAAAATTCATATCTTTTGATCCAGAGCTCGAAAAATTGCAAACCAAAGTTTGTTGGAATCCTTGAGACTTGTACTATTTAATGGTGCAGTTAGATTTACATTATCAGAGGCAAATTAATTGAGCTAATTTCCTTTTTGGAGAATCAAGAATATGGCTTAATTAATTATTGGATTGTCTCAAATTATGAAGCTTGGTTTAATTATTATCTATAGCATGTGCCTAAGGACCAGGAGCAATTTAATTGCTATTTTTACCTAGTTTTGCTAGGATTGTTGAATTATTCTCTTGCACATGCGATAATGATTTAAATGCTTCATGGGAGTTGATGAAGGAGATAAAATAGATAATCACTTTAAATCATTTTCACCCTGCTGGACACCACGTTAATTTATACTCATGAATTAAATGTATTTGATGAAATCCGCACGTGTTCCGTAAAATATTCAATGTCTTGTTTTCATCAAAAATTTACACATCACCCTTGCATCATGTAGCTGCGGTGGTGAACGTGGTGACCAGCGAGGAAGAGCCGAAGTTGCTGCTGTTGTTGACCCAGCTACTCAGGGTCAAGCTCAAGGCAAGCCCCGGTGCACAACCTTTTAATTTAAGTATTTTATTTTCATCACTATGCTTGTAGGTCTGTATTGTGCATTAGGTCTACGGGAGTTGTGATGAAAACCCTAGCATGCAGTAGGATCCTGTTTACCCTGATTCGATCACCCTACGCTAGATGCTTGCTTAGATAAGGCGATGATCCGTCGAGTGGTACGGAGACCACCCGTAGATAGGACAATCACATTTTTGGGACACGATGCTAAGTATCAAGTTGAGAATGGAAAATTGGAGGCCGGACGGACAACTAGGTGGAAAGTGAAGGACTGAAAGAGTCTTCAAGGTTGTAGCCCCGTCCGTGCACACAAGGACCGCGTCGTGTTCGGCCCATGTGGATTAAGTTTGAACGTACTGTTTTGCATGCTGGAGTTTATGGGCCCGATAAACCGATGTAGCGATGGATTGCTGTAAGGTTGGAAGATTTCCCTACTCCCTTGGTCACTAGGCGGTTTTTGGGAGGAGAGGAGGGAGCACTCTACTCACGGATGACGTCCGGGACGGCATCGCGTGAGGGACCCTTCTCGGGGCGGTAGGACCCGGACGACCTTATGGTGCCCGAGCGAAAGGTTGTCTCATGCGGCTTCCGGAAGCGCGTATGTGACGTGCGGACAGGTTTCTCCTGCAGGATGTAAATCGATTCGAATCGCTGCCCCTCACGAGTAACGAGTACCACTTGTCCCTGCGCCGGAACGTAGTAAGAAGAGAAACATTGATGATGATGATTATGATTAATTTGCTGCATTGCTTAATTACTTGTAATGCAGTAGCTTAGTGCAAAATTAAATTTATTCTTTCTTGCAACTCGATTAAACTGCTAAAAGTTGAAAGTAAGGATGCACTTGTAGGCCAGCTTAGTGCTTAAATGTATCCTATCCCCCGACCTTTGCATGTCTAGGAGTCGGTCGTAGATGGCCACCTTGACGGGTCGGTCTTGCTGAGCTCTAGTTGCTCGGGGCTTTGCTCTATGTGGTTTTCGAGAGGATACCGTCGTGCATGACTTCGACGCCGGAGATGACGTCCGGCAGGATCGGACTTCGGGTGACGGCCACTACACTTGGGAGTGGTGCGGTCCGGACGAGTAGAGGAGTTGATGTGCCGGTAAGATGTTCTAGGGCAGGAACATCCGTCTCTGCCGGATGCTCGTGATGTATCGCCGAGAGAGCGATTGTATCTTATTTGCTTCCGCTGTTTAGTTGTTTTCCAAACTTATTAGCTTCGATGTTTCGAGACTCGAAGTACATTTGTACTGGGATGAATGTAAGACTTGTACTTATATTCATTGCATTATGCTTATGTTGTATGTTGTAATATCGGATATCACAGACGCGTGATGCCACCCATGATGATCCTGGAGATGGAAACGCCTCTTTGTGAGGTGGGTCCGTCACAGCGTGGTATCGAGCCGTCATGGGGATATTACAACACCTTAAGCAGTCTATTTTCGAAAACTAGGGCGTTATCGTGTGAGGGCGTGCCCGTAAGGACTATATTAGTCGTAACAGTGGCAAAGCTAACCCTGGGTTATGATTGTTTAATTACTTGCATCTACGGCTGTGGCTCGGGTATGTCCGCATTTAAATTAGCGGTCCGTGCCCGCGGACGGAGAATACGGGACAATGTTGGCTCGTGGCATACCACGGGGCGATCCTCTTTATGGATCGTTACTTGTAGAACTGTGCTTATTTTTGTAGTTTCTTTTGAATTTGATGTACTGTTTCTGGAATGAATCTTCTGCAGGTACATAACAACGCTAGTAGGTGTGAGTCGATAATTTAAACTGACATACGTGGTTGAGTGCGGGTTGCCACCCCGAAATGCGTACACCGTTGAGACGGTATAAATATTTTTGTTTCTTTCGTGGTGAGGACGAATAGGATGGCTAAGGTGCATTCATGATAAAAATGGCAAACCTAAAGGTCTGAATTTTGTAACCTCAGAAATTTCAGAAAACTCGCTAAGCAAAGAAAAATTCATAACTTTCTGCTCGAATCTTGGATTTGAGTGATTTTAAATGTTCTGAAAACTTAAGGAAGTCAACTAATTTTTGGACGTGGTTTGGTGATGTTTGGATCCAGAGAGAGGGAGTTATGCTCTGCTTGGTTCGGGGGTGCTGTTTCTGTTTTTCAGAACGACAGCCGGGATGGTTTCCCCCATAACTTCCAGCTCGATTGTCGGAATAAGGCAAATGAGCACTTTCTGGAAAGCTTGAATCACGAGCTACAACTTTGGTAGTCTGAGGAAAGGCTGGTTTTGAGGTTGCAGGGTCGAGAATCTCAGATTCCTCCCTCTGATCTGAAACTACCTCAGCTGGGTGTCCAGAATCGTATGTCCATACCGTTTTGACCATATCTTTGTGCTCATGAGCTGGATGCTGGTGATCTTGTACTCGTTGGAAAGGTTGAAACATGAGCTACAATTTTTGTATTCATTTGGAAGACCAGATCCGAATCGATCTGGCTCATTTTTGGCAGCCTTATCCACTGTACGAGTTGCTATTTCAGAATTGGCAGTCTGTCAAGTTTTGAGCATAGTTTCTAGCTCGTGCGTCGGAATGGGCTCCTAAGTACTTGTCGGAACCATTGGTACACGAGCTACATCGTTGGTATTTTTTTTGGAGAATCAATTCTGGTGTTCTCCGGGTAGAAATATCAGTTTTTCCTAACTGAATATGAAGACTCAGGTTGCAGTTTTCAGAGTTGACAGTTTGTCGAATTTTGTTCATAACTTTTAGCTCATTTATCGGATAGGAGTGAATGAGCACTTGTTGGAAAGCTCAGAGGATAAGCAAAAACTTTTCTAAGTCTTTGGAAGGACCAATTCTGTGGATTTCCAGGTCGAAATCTTCAGTTTTGTTGACTATGTCGGAGAGTCAGCACGGTGCAGATTTTGAAAAGTGGTGAAACGAGCCGTGTTTTGCATTTTCAGTCAAGGCAACATGGATATGAGATTAACTTGACTTCTTGCATTACTAGACCTTCTCAGTAGATGAATCTTTGAGCTTTGATATTAATTTCCATTTGACATCTATAAGATTGGGAGGTATCGGTAGTTGCTTTTCAAGAACCCTTTGCACTACCCGTTTTTGAGATGTTTGGAACCTCCCAAATCGCCCTCTCCGTTGATATATCCTGGCTACGTGACCCGATCATACCTTTGATATTGTCATTACCGCCTCCTTGTGTAATACAATATATTTCTTTCTTTGTGTTTGATGTGCTTCCGCAAAATATTGAAACTATGACCTGTCTTTCCCATCGGCACATCAACTGCTTAATATTTGCCTTTCCTTGCCGACAAACTTTGCGAATCCAGTTTTGAGAAAGGATAGCCTTATACTACCTTGTATGAACCTATTCTTGCTTTATCAACTAAAATTTGACAGCACGAGTCATATCCACATCTACAACTTAAAATGGTATGCATTGCAATATCATGTAATTGCATTGCATCAATCATCATGTGCATCATGAATATGCACGAAGCATCACGAATGCATCATAACATGTGCATATGACACGACATTCATGTGTGCACCATATACTCATATGCATCATGACATGAACATTATTGCATATGCACCATATGAACTCATCATATATGCATCATGGGAATTGCATCATTTTATGTGCATATACCGGTACATCATGATAAATGCACCATTATGCACCATGCCATAATGCATCATAAACATTATGCAAGTGCATCATTACACGAGCATCACCGCATGTGTGTGTTGCATCATCCGGCACTTGCAATCCATGATACTTATGCATCCTGTCACATCAAACCACCGGTGAAACTTAGGTGCATTAATAGATAATCATGAGCGAGATTGCTAGTCCTTCAACCCTTGATAACCTTGTGCTTATGCGATTGTGGTTGCTCAACAAAATCCTTGCTTTGAGCAACCTAGTACGGCAAAATCCTTGATCTATTTTTCATCATCAAAAACTACTTGTAAAACCTACTGAGCAGGTTCAACGTTTCCTTAATACCTAAGTGACTCATAAGATCATCATACATGTGTTATTCTCCGATTCCAAACTAGGACTTATAGCCTTTTCAGTTTGGAATTCGAGATCGATACTATTGTGGCTAAGGAGGAACACGCTTCAACCGGGACCAGAGATCAAACTATTGACGAAAGGGACATGACGCATATCTCGTACATTCAGATTTTGGCAAACTCGACGCACATGTAGCATGTCCTGTCGTGACTATGTCCTTATGGAAATTGGATGGCATTGACAACGAGGAATAAGAGTGGTGCTAATTATCGTCAGCTCAAGAAGTACCCGATGTTGTACTGAGTTTTAGGCTTCACTTGTTGTTGTACGCTCGCTCCATTGTACCGCAGCTACCGTGATTCGACGTACATGAAGCATCTTGCCTTATCGTAATATTGGACCGTGTTAGGTAGTAGATGGAGGATTGTGAAACTGGTGGATTCAACGCGTTGCGGTGGTGACTTTGTTATGGTTTTTAAGAAGTGGTGCTGTCATCCTGTTTTTTTCGACACTAGCATCAATTTTTGTCTATTCAGTAATCATCGGTTGGAGACTAATAATGTTCACAAATTTTGATGGACAGAATGGCACGCAGGGACAATGACCCACCACCACCGTCGCCGCCGATAAACCCCGTTGAGATGATGGCGCAGTTCTTCGCGGCGGTGAGGGAAAATCAGCAGCAGCAGAACGAGTTTCTTAGGGAGCTCCGTCAGCAGCATGCGGGACGTGACGGTAACCGTGGCCGTCAACACCACAATGTCCCGCTGCGAGACAGCACCTATCAAGATTTTCTAGGTACTCAGCCACCGAGGTATGACGGTTCGAGGAGAGCCGATGAGGGCGGAGGATTTTATCCGCCTTGCTGAGTCCAAGTTTGGATTGCTTCGCTGCACCGATTTGCAGAAGACACTCTTTGCTGCGCAGCAGCTCGAGGGCGCTGCCGGTGCTTGGTGGGCTACCCACCTAGGCACTCTACCCATTGACACTCGGGTGACTTGGGAGGACTGCAAGAGGGTCTTTCGCGCTCACTTTGTTCCTGCTGGAGTCATGCGCACGAAAGCCAGGGAATTCATGGCTCTCACCCAAGGCAACCGCAGTGTGCAGGAGTACACCCAACGTTTCAATCAGTTGGCTATGTACGCTCCGGAGCAGGTCGACACGGACGTGAAGCGCAAGGAACGCTTCATGGAAGGGTTGAATGCAGAGTTACAGCACAGCCTCAACCTTAACATGACCGGCAGCTTTGCAGAGTTTGTGAACAATGCCATCATTGTGGAGGATAGCTTCCGCAGGGTCCAGCTGGAGCGGAAGAGGTTAGCCGGTTCCGTGGGATCATCCAGCACGCCCCCAGCAAAGTACCGCAGGGTGTACACCGACCCCTCTCGGCCAAAGGTACCGTACACAGCCGATGACCGCACCGTCCCCTCATCCACTGCAGAGGCCGCAACAGCAGTCGGGACAGCGTGCTTCAGCACAACAGCCGTCACGAGAATGCTCCTTGGAATCGCCCGTCGTGGCAACAGAGCCCCCATGCAGGACAACCATGTTACAGTTGTGGTCGCCCAGGACACATTGCTCGTTACTGCCCTTATCAGAATAGGGATAATGGTCCCCACCGGCAGCGCAACGACAACAATAGCATTGGAGCTAACCGTGGCCACGTGAACTACACTACCGCTCGAACGGGTATGTTTTCTAACTGAGAACACTCCAAAATTGTTGCATTGTTTCGGGCAGAAGTTTAAAGGCATGATTCGAATTGTTATGCTGAATTGCAAGAGCGATGCTCCCTACTCTCTTATAATCTCGGGACGAGATTTCTTTAAGGGGAGGGCTGTGACATCCCGTGTCACAAAATTGCGGGTTAGCATTCTGAAAACGTGCCCCTGACCTATTAGCACTCCCACAAGAAAAATCTTTGACATGCAATTAGTGTTGTGTGGTCAATTAATTCAAATTCAATTTGCATTGAACTACAACTCAAATTTTCACAACATAAATTGGGTGCACCAAAAATCTATGTTATAGTACATGTCAAAGGAAAAATCCAAGCCAAACCCCATCCGTTTTCTCAAGCATTTGAGGTTCCAAATAAATCGGACAACTCCGGAAAACAGTCTGATTGTAGAAATTATCAGATTTTTCCTGGGGAAGTTCATGGAGAGGTTGAGGTCTCAGAAATTGGATCCAATCTTGGTGAGCACGAGGATATTTTGTTTTAGTATTTTCGAGCTCGGGAAGGCCTTCTTTTGGATTTTCAAAGGGAACCGAGTTTGGAAAACCAACCAAATTTCAAAGGAACTCGGGCCCACCTGTAAGCCTCTTCATCTCTATGTCCCTGCGCGCGTCAGAGCGTCGCCGGCGCCTCTGCGCCGCGTGGCGACCGTACGTCGGCGCCGCCCCCACCCGGTCGGCCATGACCATCGCCAAGACGCTGGTCGCCTCTCACTTCGTCTCTCTCTCAATCATTTACTCCATCTCACTCGCTCGAGCTCTTCCGAACGCCATTGACGCTCTCACCTTGCCGCTCGTCGGCCGGCCGCACCGCTTCGCCTCCCACCAGATCAACCGCACCACCGTGAGCGCGAGCTCGCCCTCTCTCTTCCCGGCCAAACGGCATTGCAAAAGATGGCTTGAGCTAGGAGTATTTGACAAATTACTCCGGCGAGTTCATCGACGCACAAACTCGGCGTCGCAGCCAAATTCACCCGTCTCGGTGAGTCTCAATGTCTTATTCCTACTCCCACACGTGCGCCACTAGGTCGCGCACACTCCTAACTCTTTTCCCCCAATTTTTCCCTGCGAGGAGGCTGGTTTTTGGTCTTCTTCCCCGGCTCCGACGCCTACCATCACGAGCCCCACGGCGCTGACCTGCCTCCGGCCATCTCCAACAACAATAAACTTCATGCCGGCCTTCTCCTAGCTGCCACGAAGCTGTAGGAACGAACGACGCTCGATTTGGTGGAGGCTACGAAGCGCACCGCCTCGCCGAACGTCGTCAGACCGTGGGTTCCTGCGTGCTTCATCGCCGACCAAGCTCCGGTCATTCCCGACTACCCGTAGACCCTCAGGTGGATGCACATTGAGCTGCTCTGCGCACTGGTATGTTTTTTGGGATTTTAGGACCACTGTGGACCGATTTCCGGTGGGTCGCCGCTGCTCCGGCGAGCTCGGTCGCCATGGCAAGCTTCAGCCCGAGCTGGTTCTGGTGGTGATAGGGATCTGCTGCGCAGCTCACCGTGTGGCCACGTTTGTGGCTCAGATCTGATTGGTCTGCCTCTTCTTAATCATTTTTCGGAATTAGTTGTTTTAGCAGAAAATGTTAGAAGCTTCAAAAATTCATATCTTTTGATCCAGAGCTCGAAAAATTGCAAACCAAAGTTTGTTGGAATCCTTGAGACTTGTACTATTTAATGGTGCAGTTAGATTTACATTATCAGAGGCAAATTAATTGAGCTAATTTCCTTTTTGGAGAATCAAGAATATGGCTTAATTAATTATTGGATTGTCTCAAATTATGAAGCTTGGTTTAATTATTATCTATAGCATGTGCCTAAGGACCAGGAGCAATTTAATTGCTATTTTTACCTAGTTTTGCTAGGATTGTTGAATTATTCTCTTGCACATGCGATAATGATTTAAATGCTTCATGGGAGTTGATGAAGGAGATAAAATAGATAATCACTTTAAATCATTTTCACCCTGCTGGACACCACGTTAATTTATACTCATGAATTAAATGTATTTGATGAAATCCGCACGTGTTCCGTAAAATATTCAATGTCTTGTTTTCATCAAAAATTTACACATCACCCTTGCATCATGTAGTCTGCGGTGGTGAACGTGGTGACCAGCGAGGAAGAGCCGAAGTTGCTGCTGTTGTTGACCCAGCTACTCAGGGTCAAGCTCAAGGCAAGCCCCGGTGCACAACCTTTTAATTTAAGTATTTTATTTTCATCACTATGCTTGTAGGTCTCGTATTGTGCATTAGGTCTACAGGAGTTGTGATGAAAACCCTAGCATGCAGTAGGATCCTGTTTACCCTGATTCGATCACCCTACGCTAGATGCTTGCTTAGATAAGGCGATGATCCGTCGAGTGGTACGGAGACCACCCGTAGATAGGACAATCACATTTTTGGGACACGATGCTAAGTATCAAGTTGAGAATGGAAAATTGGAGGCCGGACGGACAACTAGGTGGAAAGTGAAGGACTGAAAGAGTCTTCAAGGTTGTAGCCCCGTCCGTGCACACAAGGACCGCGTCGTGTTCGGCCCATGTGGATTAAGTTTGAACGTACTGTTTTGCATGCTGGAGTTTATGGGCCCGAGTAAACCGATGTAGCGATGGATTGCTGTAAGGTTGGAAGATTTCCCTACTCCCTTGGTCACTAGGCGGTTTTTGGGAGGAGAGGAGGGAGCACTCTACTCACGGATGACGTCCGGGACGGCATCGCGTGAGGGACCCTTCTCGGGGCGGTAGGACCCGGACGACCTTATGGTGCCCGAGCGAAAGGTTGTCTCATGCGGCTTCCGGGAAGCGCGTATGTGACGTGCGGACAGGTTTCTCCTGCAGGATGTAAATCGATTCGAATCGCTGCCCCTCACGAGTAACGAGTACCACTTGTCCCTGCGCCGGAACGTAGTAAGAAGAGAAACATTGATGATGATGATTATGATTAATTTGCTGCATTGCTTAATTACTTGTAATGCAGTAGCTTAGTGCAAAATTAAATTTATTCTTTCTTGCAACTCGATTAAACTGCTAAAAGTTGAAAGTAAGGATGCACTTGTAGGCCAGCTTAGTGCTTAAATGTATCCTATCCCCCGACCTTTGCATGTCTAGGAGTCGGCTGTAGATGGCCACCTTGACGGGTCGGTCTTGCTGAGCTCTAGTTGCTCAGGGCTTTGCTCTATGTGGTTTTCGAGAGGATACCGTCGTGCATGACTTCGACGCCGGAGATGACGTCCGGCAGGATCGGACTTCGGGTGACGGCCACTACACTTGGGAGTGGTGCGGTCCGGACGAGTAGAGGAGTTGATGTGCCGGTAAGATGTTCTAGGGCAGGAACATCTGTCTCTGCCGGATGCTCGTGATGTATCGCCGAGAGAGCGATTGTATCTTATTTGCTTCCGCTGTTTAGTTGTTTTCCAAACTTATTAGCTTCGATGTTTCGAGACTCGAAGTACATTTGTACTTGGGATGAATGTAAGACTTGTACTTATATTCATTGCATTATGCTTATGTTGTATGTTGTAATATCGGGTATCACAGCGCGTGATGCCACCCATGATGATCCTGGAGATGGAAACGCCTCTTCGTGAGGTGGGTCTGTCACATCCAAGAGTCTCCAACAGCGCCCACAGCAAACCAGGGGAAGTCTCTGCCAAAGCCTCCTCCCCGGCGGACCACGTGCTGTCGGCGTGACCGCGGTCGGGCTCACTGTCGGACGGCATCTGCGAAGGGTAAGAAACAAATTTTTACCACGTAAGCATGACGCACTGAAAGCGAGGATGCTTAACCAAGAGCATCATGTGAGCAAACAAATGATAACGATTAACAAAGGGTAAATTATTCTCCATTAAATCAAATCCTGTCCCGGCGATCCAACGCCGTACAGTCAACAAAACTGTGCATTTTATCCCAGAAAATGACAGAATTGATCCTTCCTCATCCTAGCAATAATTTAGCTTATCATCTCAGCTTTCCATCGAGTATTTGATCACCCCATTCCACCAAACGAGCGAAAAGTTATGAGTGTTACTCGACAGACTGTCCATTCTGAACGGAAAGCTGTACATCAATTAGGAACTGAGCAAAACGACCAGATCGGTTCGAAACTGGTCCTCCAAATGAATACAAAAGTTGTGACTCATGTTTCAACCTTTCCAACGAGTACAAGATCACCAGTACCCAACTCATGAGCACAAAGATATGATCAAAACGGTACCGACGTACCATCCTGAAAACAGAGTCGAGGCAGTTCCAGTTCAGAGGGAGGAATCTGAGATTTTTAACCCTGCAACCTCAAAACCAGCCTTTCCTCAGACTACGAAAGTTGTAGCTCGTGATTCAAGCTTTCCAGAAAGTGCTCATTTGCCTTATTCCTACACTCGAGCCGGGAGTTATGCGGAAAACCAACCAGGCTGTCGTTCTGAAAATAGAAACAGCACCTCTGAACCAAGCAGAGCATAACTCCCTCTCTCTGGACCCAAACAGCACCAAACCATGTCCAAAAATTAGTTGACTTCTTAGGGTTTGCAGAACATCTGGAATTACTCGAATCGGAGGTTCGAGCAAAAAGTTACGGATTTTCTTAGCTTAGCGAGTTTCTGAAATTTCTGATGTTATAAAATTTCAGACTTTTAGGGTTGTCATTTTTATCATGAATGCACCTTATTCATCCTATTCGTTCTCACCATGAAAAGAACAAAAATAATTATACCGTCTCAACGGTGTACGAATTTCGGGGTGGCAACCCGCACTCAATCACGTAAGTCAGTCTAAATTATCGACTCACACCTACTAGCGTTGTTATGTACCTGCAGAAGATTCATTCCAGAAACAGTACATCAAATTCAAAAGAAACTACAAAAATAAGCACAGTTCTACAAGTAACGATCCATAGAAAGGATCGCCCCGTGGTATGCCTCGAGCCAATATTGTCCCGTATTCTCCGTCCGCGGGCACGGACCGCTAATTTAAATGCAGACATACCTGAGCCACAGCCGTAGATGCAAGTAATTAAACAATCATAACCCATGGTTAGCTTTGCCACCGTTACGACTAATATAGTCCTTACGGGCACGTCCTCACACGATAACGCCCTAGTTTTCGAAAATAGGCTGCTTAAGGTGTTGTAATATCCCATGACGGCTACGATACCACGCTGTGACGGACCCACCTCACGAAGAGGCGTTTCCATCTCCGGGATCATCATGGGTGGCATCACGCGCTGTGATACCCGATATTACAACATACAAACATAAGCTTAATGCAATGAATATAAGTACAAGTCTCACATTCATCCCAGTACAAATGTACATCGAGTCTCGAAAGCATCGAAGCTAATAAGTTTGGAAAACAACTAAACAAGCGGAAGCAAATAAGAAACAATCGCTCTCTCGGCGATACATCACGGGCACCGGCAGAGATAGATGTTCTCGCCCTAGAACATCTTACCGGCACATCAACTCCTCTATTCATCCGGGCCGCACCACTCCCAAGTGTAGTGGCCGTCACCCGAGTCTCCTCTTGCCGGACGTCATCGCCGACGTCGAAGTCCTGTCCCATGGGGTCCTCTCGAAAACCACATAGAGCAAAGCCCCGAGTAACTAGAGCTCAGCAAGACTCGACCCGTCAAAGTGGCCATCTACAGCCGACTCCTAGACATGCAAAGGCCGGGGGGATAGGGTACATTTAAGCACTAAGCTGGCCTACAAGTGAATCCTTACTTTCATCTTTTAGCAGTTTAATTGAGTTGCAAGGGAGAATAAATTTAATTTGCACTAAGCTACTGCATTACATGTTTCCAAACAAGTAATTAAGCAATACAGCAAATTGATCATAATCATCATCATCTTCCTCTTCTTACTACGTTCCGGTCGACGGGACAAGTGGTACTCGTTCATCGTGAGGGGCAGCGATTCGAATCGATTTACATCCTGCCGGAGAAGCTCGATCGCACGTCACATACGCGCCTCCCGAAGCCGCATGAGACAACCTTTCCTAGCCGGTACTGTAGTGTTAGTCGGGCCTAGCTCCCCGAGAAGGGTCCCCCACGCGATGCCGTCCCGGACGTCATCCGTGAGTAGAGTGCTCCCTTCTCTCCTCCCAAATTCCTGCCAAGTAACCAAGGGAGTAGGGTATCTCTCTAACATACAGCCACCATCGGTACGTCGGTTTACTCGGGCCCATTAACTCCAGCATGCAAGCAGTACGTTCAAACTTATCCACATGGGCCGGACACGACGCGGTCCTTGTGTGCACGAGACGGGGCTATATCCTTGAAGACTCTTTCAGTCCTTCACTTTCCACCTAGTTGCCCGTCCGGCCTCCAATTTCCATTCTCTTCTCAATACTTAGCATCGTGTCCAAAAGTGATAGTCCTATCTACGAGTGGTCTCCATACCACTCGACGGATCATCGCCCTATTTATGCAAGCATCTAGCGTAGGGCAAGCGAACCAGGATAAATAGGATCCTACCGCATGCTAGGGTTTTCGTCGCAACTCCCGTAGACCTAATGCACAATACGAGACCTACAAGCATAGTGATGAAAATAAAATACTTAAATTAAAAGGTTGTGCACCGGAGCTTGCCTTGAGCTTGACCCCGAGCATCTGGGTCAACAACAGCAGCAGCTTCGGCGCCTCCTCGCCGGTTACCACGTTCACCACCGCAGCTACATGATGCAAAGGTGATGTGTAAATTTTGAAGAAAACATGACATTGAATATTTTACGGAATACGTGCGGATTTCATCAAATACATTTAATTCATGAGTATAAATTAACGTGGTGTCCAGCAGGGTGAAAATGATTTAAGGTGATTATCTAATTTATCTCCTTCATCAACTCCCATGAAGCATTTAAATCATTATCACATGTGCAAGAAATTAATCCATTAATCCTAGCAAAACTAGGTAAAATAGTAATTAAATTGCTCCTGGTCCTTAGGCACATGATATAGATAATAATTAACTTAAGCTTCATAATTTGGGGCAATTAATTAATTAACTAAGCATTTAATTAAAGTCTCTTAAAAAGAATTTTGACCTAAATAATTTGCTCCTGAAAATGCCAACTGAATGCACCATAAAATAGTACATGTCTCAAGGAGTCCAACAAAATTTAGTTTGCAATTTTTGGAGGTCTAGAACTCTAAATATGAATTTTCTAAGTTTAAATGAATTTCGGGACTATTTACGAAAATGCCACTCGAGATTTAAATTTAAATCTCCGCGCTCCGTGCCACACGGAGGACCACAGGGTTACGGATCCGCGTGTGGCTGGGGCCACACGGGATCCGGGCCGTGTGGCCCGCCCTCGTGGCCTCGCCGGCGCGGCCGGAAGGCGGCGGCGCGTTGGTCGGGATGGCGTCCGGGTGCGCGCGCGGCCGGGCAGGGGTGCTCTAGATGCGGCATGGAATGGTGCAGCTTGGGGTGGGGTTGGGTTGACGGGACCCTCACCGGAGACGCGGCGCGTCGGCCGGCGGCGGTGCGGAGAGGTCCGGCGGGGGTGCTCGTCGCGGAGGAGGAACGGATGGAGGAGCGGCTTGGCCGTGGAGCTTCACCGGAGCATGGGCTTCACCGGCACACTCTCCGTTGAGGATGAGCACGACCGTGGGTGGCCATCGACGAGAGGGTGGCGGCGGCCGGAGCTCCGCGGTGGGGAGGAAAAAGAAATCCGGTGACCTAGGGAGGCAAGGGAGGTTAGGGTTTGAGAGGGTGCTCCATCAACGTGCGCACGCACCGGCGCAAGAATGGGGAAGAAAAGCTCACCGGAGGGGTGAATTTGACCGCGACGGCGGTGATGGCCGGGGTGGAGCTCTTCGCGGAATTTCTCGAAATTGACCGGTTTTACTCCACCAATTTTGGGGGTTTTTTGGCGTGGAGTAGGGTGGGGGTGGGGCGGAGCTTGGGGCGTGCTCGGCCCGAGCTGCGGCGGCCGGAGTTGGCGGGGCGGCGAGCTCCATGGGGCGGCGGCAATGGCGGGTGGGGGTGGGGCGCGCGGGAGAGAGTGAGAGAGAGAAGTGTGTGTGTGTGTGTGTGTGGGGGGGGGGGGTGCCAACCGGCCTTGGGTTCCCCCTTTGCCCTGGACCGAGAGAACCGCGGCCGGGCGCTGGCGCCACGCGGCGCCGGCGTACGGCCCGGTCGAGCGCGGGGCGCGGCCCTGGGGGCTGACAGGTGGGGCCCGCGGTATATGCTTTGGCATCTTTTCTTTTTCCCCCAATTTTCCAAACGTGGCTCAATTTAAATTTGAAAAATCAAAAACAGAGCCTTCCCGCGTTCAAAAATTTAAATGGAGAATTTTGTTGAAAATCGTAACTCTAGAAACTGACATGCACGAAGAGTATACTCAAAAATTCTGTCTGGATTAATTCTGAAAATTCAGAGAAAAGGCTTAAATGCTAAGCTTGTCTGATTTATTTGGGGTATCAAACCTTGATGAAATCCAGTGGGGTTTTGTCCTAGATTTTTCGTTTGACATGCCCTACAACATATATTTTTGGTTGACCATACTTGTATGGTAGAAATTTGAGTTGTAGTTCAAACCAAAGTGTTTTTGAATTTATTTACTGCCCAAAACACTTTTCATGTCAACGAATTTTGTTGGGTGGGCTAATCCATACCGGAGGTTAGTTTTAAAAATGCTAACTCGAAAAAATTAGGACACGAAGTGTCACAATGAATGAAGAGCAGACGTTTCACTTTACATTGCTATCGTAGAGTGGTGCCGTCTGTAAACGAATAGGAGAGAAGATTTGGGGAAAGCTCAGTGCACCGTGGTGGCGGCTTCCTGTGTTATATTTATAGTCAATGTAATTAGGGTTACAACAATAGAGGAGACTTGCTCTCCAAGGAACCTAATACATGAACAACACAAACACGTTAACACCGTCGTCTAAAACGCACAAAGGCATCAGGGCATCAAAGAGCAGACAAATTGCTTCCTTTGCAATAAAAAAAGAAAAAGAAAAAACAACAAAATATAACTAGCTTCCAGCAGTAGTTAGTGATGGTTTCTATGGCCTACATAGCAACACTCATATGAGAAGTGCTCCAGTGGAGCTGCTTAAAAACAGCACGAATCCTAAAGCATGATTTATTTAATTAAAAACTATTACTTTTTTCCCTTCCTCCGTTGAGCCCATCCCTTCCTCCATCGAGCTGCGGGCGCCTTCCACTGCAACATATCCGTTTATGAAAAAGTACCTTGTTTTGGACAGCAAATTGCGAAGCATATTGACTATAAACTTTCACGATGACGCGGTGAACAGTTTTCTCAAGAAAACTTCCAAAGGAGTTCTGGAAAAGAACAAAGGTTTTACTTGATAAAATGAAAAAAAATGAATAATGATTTTGATGTATTTATCATTACTAGAATGATACATTGTAGCGACAGGTCAAAAAAATACCATAGCAGTCGGTAAGACCACCTGACACTACAAACGAAATGGGAAACAAATATGATGCCCCTCGTGTGACCTACCGGACCGAGCGTTATCGTGCAGCACCACAGATGGGGGACAGTCGGATCCGGCTCCCTTGCGCCGCCCGCCGGCGACAGGAGGAAGAGGGACAACTGGATCTGCCCTCGACGTGTGCCATCGCCCGAAGGACGGAGAAGAGAGGCCACCCCGCTGCCCCACCTCCATCTAGATCTAGCTGATCTCCACAAGAGAGAGGAGGGGTACGTGCAGCCGCTCGTGCTTCGACCAAATCTGGCCAACGTCAGCAATGGAGAGGGGCGGGGCACGCGCGGCCGCCTGTCCTTTGACCAAATCCGGCCGACGTCGGCAATGGAGAGGAGCACGAGAGAGAGAAAGAGAGAGAGACAGAGAGAGAGATGGCAGCTGGGAGAGGAGAAGGTGTGAGAAGACTAGGCTTTCTTCTATTTTTAAAGCTAGTGAGGAGTTAATGGGCTGTGAAAACTAATGGGCCAATAGTTAACAATTGCGGTTTTGTTTATAACGGCACATTATTCGGACTCGCCACTACGTGAAATTTGCTACCACTGTTATAGTGCAGAATTATGGTAGTGTATGTTAACATGATACATATAAAATGTTGACAAAAAGCTAAATTAAAAAATTCATATTGAATCATTTCTTATAGAATTAAGAATGAGTAAATAGTAATTCAAACGGATTCAAAACACACTTGTGATCGAGGAAACTAATCTTTCGGGTAGGAGTGCTTCTCTTCGTTAACCAAATACTATTTGTTGACTTTTAGTATTATATTTGGTCATTCACCTTATTCAATTGTTAATAAAATTTATAAATAAACATATCTAATAATATATTAATAAATTATATCTGACGAAATAATATATGTAGGATATTTTTTGAAAAATACGAGCAATCTGGCATGATTTTATAAGTTACTAATGCTTACATTTTACGATAGAGGGAGTAAGATGATAGCAACCATTGTCGTCATACAAAGCCGATACGAGAAGGATACGAGGACACTGGTTTGGACATGGTGAAATCTTTGAGGCGAGGCGCACTGTGAAGAAACTGGACACAAGCATAACAAAGAGAAGGGCAAACACACCAATCGATCCAGGTTTTATGCCATTTGTTCAAAGGTTATCTACATGGGATGCTAAAGTTTTAAATAATGAATGACCATTCACTCCAACAAATCATATAATCAGTCATTTGGATTTTGCGTGTTAGCGACAAAAAAATACTAATCTCATTTTTGTCACTAATTGGCCATTTAGTGATGACTTTTCATCATTTTTTGAACGGGATGACTTTTCATAGGAAAAAATTTTGGTGCGCCCCGTCCGCAAAGTGGTGGCGTGCGAACCCTTTCTAGATTGTTGTCACGTGTATATTAGAGATCGAATGGATCAAGCGGACGTCTTCCTTAGAGACGTACAACAGCTCGGCTCCACCGCCGCTCCGCACATCCGAATTAAAAAACAAATAAAAAAATCAACTAACGCGGCACACCAATGCTATGAGAATCGACTGAGATGGCACAAAAGCTCTTGGTGCCGAGACCTCCATTATTAGTATATGAACTCACAATCGACCAAGATCTAGGGGAGGGGAGAACGCAGTCTTGAACTATGGCCAGGAACGACGCGGCCGCCATCACCACCAAGGAGCACAAGACCCATCATGTCGCTCTGCTCATCGCCCTCTGCTTCCTTGGTTGTAGCGAGGCCGAGCACTCGAAAAATACCGGATCCACGAACCGGAAGCGCGACTAGTCCGCTCCTCGGGGACCTGCTCCGAGGCCGACCGCCGGAGCTCCTCGCCCGGACACGTCGCCACCACGGCGGGTTCGCCTTTTGATGCGACGGAGCGTCGAGGCCCATGAGCCTTACGACGATGCTCGACAACCATCGCTCGTCCATCCCGAGGGACGGCAGCCCGCCGGCAGCAAAGGCGGGGCTGGCGTCCGAATTTGGTGGGGGTGGTACTTCCACGGCCGCCGACCACCGAGTGGCTACCAGTGAGAGCAGTGATAGCCGCCACGTCGGAGGAAAGAGGAAATAAGGTAGAGATAGAAGATGATGACGTGGCATATGACAGATGGGTCCCACAGCCACGTGGATGAAACCGCCAACCAATACTGCTTCGGGAGGAAAAACAACCGGTTTTGGGAGTTGAGGGAGGAGAATACCCGTTTTCGTAAATGAGGGAGGAAATCCGGACTTGAGCAAGACTTAAGGGAGGTGGATAGGACTTCTTCCTAATGGAAACAAAGGTGTAAACTTTTGTTGGCCCATTTAGAAAGAGGGTTTAAATGTACCAAATTTATTTCTCTTTGAAAAATAGCAATGCCCCGACAACGTCATGTCCGTAATTTATCTAGTGTGGTAGAGTTTTGCTGATAAAAGTGTTGAAGTTTTTTCTCACTAATTTGTGATGAAACCATTTGTTTTCAACTTTTTAGTAATACAGACACTTATTTCAACAGTAATTTTTTTGGCAACTAGTGTTGTATTCCGATAACATTTGTGCTGATTTCAGTAGCCGATCAAAGAACCATCACAAAAAAATCAATCAAAACTTTTCTAGAAAAATAGCAAACATCAGCCGGACAGTCCTTTGTGAGAGGATCGAGAGCTAACGGATCAAGGGAAATCTTCAAGAAAACACACCATGACACGAGGTTTTACCCAGGTTCGAGGCTACCGTCGGATGTAATACCCTACGCCCTGCTTGTCCGGTGTGTTACTGAGTTTGAAAGTGTTACCATTGTATTCTAGATTTTGCTAAATGTGAGAGAGAGTCTACTTTACATGGCTAGGCCACCCCCTTTTATAGTGTCAAGGGGAGGCACGCTACAGTGCCGTAACCCTAATGCTCTTGGTCTTGCCCGAATCCGGCAAAGGATTCGTGTATTGAAAGTCCTCGACGCGCGAGAAGGGGCACCGCGCAATGTGTCCAGTGGGAGACTGGACGTACCGTACCAGGGCTCCCTCCTCTCGTCATTCCGTCGGGGCGACGCGTAATTGCTTCGCCCATTACGCTGTTTCCCAAGGAATCCCTACCCGGGGCTGGTCAGGGATAGTGCTGTGCAGGCGCCACACGTCCTGTGCGAAGGCCAAGGCTGGGGAGTTTAGTCTCCCCAACTGCCCGCGTCGGGCTCACAGTCATGTCCTATGCCACACGGGCCCACCGGGGATCGCTTTCTTCGAACGCCACTACCAGGCTGGGTCATGCCGGGCCACTTAGGCGTGTTGTTGTTCGAGATGGGCCAGTGAATACGGCCCATATGAGGTTATGAGAATCCTCATTCCCAGTACACACCGACAAATGCTACTGCGGAACCACAAGAAAAAATGGATAATAACCACTTGGCTCACACACCTATGCCCCGGATCCAGCCGCCGTGTCCTCGATCCAGTAACTACATATTTCAATCCAAAAATAACCAAATGGCATGATGTTGTCACTAAGATAGAGTAACAATCATAGGCAATCAACGTAGACATCACCATGTCTATTTTATTAATGGAAAAATAAGGGAGAAAGGAGATCTAAAGAAACGAAGAAATATTGTGCCAGTGTAGTAATGAGAGGAACTGCTGTTGGAATACCGGCCATTAGGAAGTTGTAGAAGTAGCCGCTCACGTCTTGAAGAGGAAGTAGTCATACACCACCGCTTCTGATCAATTGCAGTGAGTGTTGAAGAGGAAATAGTGAACACACCACCATCACTAGCGAGCAGTCGTGACCTATTGACATATGCTCCCAAAAACCTTATCGCTCACCAATTGCGGTGTAGGAACAAAAAAAAGGATGAAGTTTCAAAGGCCTCCTCTGCCAAGGTACAACTCATGCACGCAGATGTAGGGGACAAGGATGACAAACGGTGTTCCATTATTATTGTGGAGAGGAGTTTTGTTGTGATGTGTTCTCTCGAGTGCTATCTCCTCCCTTATATAGATGTTATGGTGTAGAAGGGGAAAAGTTTTCCTCCACAGTTTCTCATGTCACAAATTTGTGACACCCTAAATTTTAAAATAAATCAAATAAATGAAAATAAGTACGAATTTAAATTTTTAGAATTTATATCACGATTTCATGATTTTTACAAGAAACAAACTCCCATTAATTAAAATTTAAATAAATAAAATGAACCTCGCCAAGTGTATGTTTAACTTTTCCTTAATTTATCTCTTGGTATTTCTTGAATTAGTTATTTTCTCCTTCGTGTTTGAAACCAAATCGGGTTGAATTAAAATTTCCTAGAAATCCTATAGCCGAGAAAATAGCAAAACCGTGTTTTTCTCCTCTTGAGCCAAAACCCTCCGGCCTAAACATGTCCAAATGAGCCGTGCCAAGTGGGCCGGCCCGAAGCATGAAAAAACCACGACCCAAGCACGACACGGCCCGAAATAATTTTGTGTCGGGCCGGCTTCGTGCCGTGCTTGGGCCGAGGCCTCGGTCCGACGGGCGGCACGGCACGACCTGTTTATGGGTATGGCCTGTTAGTTGTCTATTAATATACAAATAGAATAGAATTTTTTAAGAGAAACAAAGACAATTGTAGTCTAATGGTGAAGCATCTTACTCTCAACATATAGATTTAAGGTTCAAATCCCACCTCCACCCATTTTCCACCTTCATTTTGCAATTGTTTACACTCGTTTACGCTAAATGGGCCGCGATTGTATACTGGGCCGAGTGACTGACGGGCTATCGTGTCGTGCCGTGGGCCAGCACGGTACGGCTCGAAATGAATTTCGTGCCGTACCGGCCCGAAACTAAACGGGCCGTGTCTTACCGTGCTTGGGCCGGGCCGTGCCGGGCGGCCCGTTTGGACATGTTTACTGTGGCCCAGCCTGCCCCCTCCTCCACTCCCTCCATGGGCTGCAAAACCCCTCTCCGTGGCCCACTCCCTCTCCTCCCTTGGCCCAGTGCGGCGCGGCCTGGCCAGGGCACAGCCCAACCAGGGCGCGGCCTGGCCACACGCACGCTGCCGGCGCCAGTCGTCCTCTTGCACGCGCAAGCACGTGTTCGCACCAGCGCCGCCGTGGCAGCACCTTCGCAGTTTCTCTCGAACATTCCGCAACAGACAAGCTCGCCAGCTCCGCACCCCCCCTGCTCCGCGACGCGCACGCAGCGGCTTTGGCTGCTCCACAATGGCTCGACCGTTCCGAGCGCTGCAAAAGCCGCTGCCATGGATGGATGGCGTTTGCTGCGAATGAGACAAAATGCTATTTCCAGGTAACGTCGCATTCTTTAGATGCTATTTTACGGAGCAACAAACTTTTGATGGTATTTTTCGGATATGGTGATCTTTCCATGCTACGAGACCAATTTTCCCTAGAATATATGTGCAATTTCGCAAGGGCTTGCTGGCAAAGTATTGGCATCAGCAACACCAGCCAATTAATCAAACGATTGCAACCCTCAAGAGACAACTAGCAGTTCCTTTCTATATGCAAATCATCATAATGTTGGCCGGAATAGGTGGGCATATGATAATGAAGACACTACTGTGCAAAGCCCTAAAATAATCTTTCATCAAAGAAATGGCATTGGTTTGCCACAGGATTATGGAAAAGAATCTCGGTCAACTCGAGCAATGGATTAAAGAAACAACGTAGGCTCATTTTGCTTCCTTTTGTTTCTCTTTTCCTATATACTAGTAGAACACGGCACCCTATCGCGCCGCATGGATACAAGTTCCTTGCATGGATGCAATGATATGTGCTTCTTTCTTGTTCCTTCAATGGGTCTTGGAGACTTGGCATCCTGTTTTTTTCGTGAATCACTACTCTATATGGCACATAAAACAAAGGGACATTGGGGAATTGTATGAAGTCATGAATATACAGAGTATTCAGAGAAACGATTGATGATATACTCTGCTTTCTTGGTAATGAAATAAAAAAATATATGTTCAATACAACTGTCAATACCAAGATACAAAAGGTTGTTCTCAAAAGGAAGAAAGGAGAACCTGTCCCCTCAAGAATTTTTTTTTGATGAACCAATTAAGTTGTGACAGCATGTTGAGTTTACAAATGTAAGGTTGATTTTTGATAAATACTTGTGTGCTCATTGGATTTGGTTCCATTAATATGCATCGTTGCTGTTAGAACCCTGTCGTATACTTGCCTTATGGGTATACGAGATGATGAAGGAATGGATACGCGGAGACATGGTGACAAATTAAGGAAGATAAAGATGGTGGCGATAGGTAATAGACTGGTCCTTGACCAGTGCGGGATAACAGAAGATCCCGAATACCGGTATGGAAGCAAGGCGGACATTAAGACCGGTATACAATGACTTGAGGAGCAAGTTATTGAGCAATTCGTAGTCTGGTTAGGACTCCGAATCAATAAAGAAAGTTAGAAATAGAACTCCATGTATGTTATTTATGTAACCGATTAGGACTCGCATGTAACCTCTGCTCCCTCGGACATATAAGGCGGAGCGGGGACCCCCGAAAACTCTCCGAGATCTTGCAATTAGCAAATCGCTAAAGGCAATACATAACATACAGGACGTAGGGTATTACTCTCAACTCGAGGGGCCCGAACCTGTCTAAAATCATGTTTTCCTGTGTATTACGTGTGTTGCACCATCGAATTCCACGCTCGTGAGGGACCGGTTAGTACTAGTGCCGAGTTTAAGACTCGACATTTGGCGCGCCGAGTAAGGGTCCCTGCGAGTTTCCAGCGAGTTCGATGGCCTCTTCGTTTGTCGTCGACTTCGAGCCCGGCTTCAAGATCCGCTACGGATCCCTTGACTTTGAAGCTGATTCGGCCGGGAAATTGCTTTTGATGAATCCGACTCGTTATCGGGCCGTAGCTTTTAAAGCGCGATTACCAGCTACAATTAGCACCCCGGGCTCGGAACTTGGCAAATCCGACGCAGCTTTAGCGCGAACAATCGGATCATCAGCATCTCGATTGAAGCTCAATCCGTAGAGATGAGCTGCTCTAGCGAGCTTATTGATGACTTCGAAGAAGAGCGTCCAACCTTCTTCCAAGTGTTCATGACAGGACCAGTCATTCGCCAACTTACTCGGGAGGAAGCTGTTGAGGAAGCAGCAAGGATGGCGAGAGAAGAAGAAGATCGTCGGCGCCGTGAAGAAGAAGAAGCGACCGGAGATGAACAACCTCCACGACCCTCAATTGGAAACCCGCGCGCAGATACTGCTGATCGGGCCGGGGAAGCGCTCCAACGACTGCCCCTCCAGCCACGGGTCCGTTGCCGGACCAATCTGGAGATACGGAAGAAGCGTCCCCGGGGTACAACAGCCGACGTGGGTGTCGTGGTGGAAGGCGACATCGCTCTTCGAGCGAGCTTTAGATTTAAGCTCCATGGAAGTGGAATTAAACGGCGCTCGGGTCTTCACTTCGCCGAGTCCACAATATTGTGGGAGTGAAACAGATCCTCGAGACAATACCGGAAGAAGTTTTTAATACGACACCGGGGTTGCGACGCGCTATGAATTTAGTAGACGCGGCTGCTCTACAAACCAATCAACTCGTCCATGACCGATCGGAATCCTCAAGCCGCTCGCGTTCTCGCTCGGAGCGGCCCGCGAGAGCTCGGTCCGAAGGAGCTTCCTCCGGCGGAAGGCTCGGGCCTCGACACACCCCGATTGCGGATGCGCATGAACGAGCTCCGGACCAAGATTTGCGTGTACCGCTTAATGGCAACCGGGACATTCGTAACGTCCTCATTGATCGCCATGCAAAGAGAGTAGAAGAACGCCGGAGACATGAGGAAGAGGAGAGGCGTCGCACCGGTTATGTCGATGATCGTCCACGCGACCCCGCCCCGTCTCTAGCATACGTGACTAATTCACCTCGGCGCGGACCGGCTGCTTCGGCGCCGCCCCGGCGGAAATCATCTCGCGCAATGATCACCGAGGACATAGCAACGGACATGCTTATCGGGATGAGCGGCCCGGAAGAGATGATCGTCGTGATAACAGAAACCGAAGAGGGCGAGATAACCGGGACAAAGACATTGAACCCCGGTGTACCGACAATGATCGTCAAGCGGCACCTCCGCCTCCACCTCCATCGCGGCATGAGGAACCAACAAACAATGATCGTCAAGCGGCGCCTCCGCCTCCGCCTCCCTCACGGAACGCGGAACCGGTGAACAATGATGGTCGGGGCGGTTCGGGAGATAGGTATCAAGATGACCGCTATTACGACTATTATGATGATGACAGGGATCACAACTACCGGCACTACCCTCGTAGACGTTCCCCTTCGCCGGCCTAGACCGGTCCGGAGGACGATGAATACTCTGTGATTCCCGCTTTTACGAGGGATTTACGCATTTGCAAATACCCCGGGGATTTAAGCCCGGGGCCATTGATAAGTATGATGGTAAAGCATCTCCCGCCGAATGGTTGCGCATGTACACCACCGCTATCCGGTCAGCAGGAGGAGATACATTTGTGCTCGGCTAACTACCTCCCCATGTGCATGGAGCAGGCTGGACGCTTATGGTTACAATCCTTACCCGAGAAATCTATTTCTTCTTGGAGCGATCTCACCAAAAAGTTCGTAGAGAACTTCCAAGCGACTTGTGAGAAGCCAGGGAATTACTTCGACCTCAACAGTCGAAGGAGAAGCCCGACGAGACCCTCACCGACTTCATCAAGCATTTCTGCAACAAGAAGGCCTTAATCCCCCAATGTTCCCGACCAGCAAGTAATTGCTGCGTTTCAAGCCGGCGTCCGAAGTGAAGCTTTGGTTCACAAGATTGGAAGGCGAAATCGGAACCTTACCATGACGGTGTCGAGTGCTTCAAGATAGCAGATGACTATGCTGCTAGTAAATCAAACGTGGTCAATTTGCGCGGGAACAAAGGGCAGGAGCCGAAGCATGATCAAGGCAACCAGTCTAGATCCAAGAACAACAACAAGCGCAAGGCTGATCACCTTGTTGCAGCTGTCGACCGGTCTTATGGAGGAGACCGGCCGCCACCTCCCAAGAGAGGTCCGAGAGAACGATTGTCGTTTGAAACACTTCTAGAAGGCCCTTGCATGATTCATAATGGGAATCATAAAGCCAAAGAGTGCTTCCTATTAAGGCCGTTCGCTCGGTTCGCCTTAAAGGTCGCACCCTGACCTGCTTATTGGAATCGGAAGGATGACAAGGGCAAAGACAAAGAACACGATGACAATGGGGATGATGAAGGTTTTCAAGAACCAGCGAGAGGTGAACATGATTTTTGGAGGCCCGGATGCTTACGAATCAAAGAGAAAGCAAAAGTTGGCGTTTCGAGAGGTCAATGCTGTTGCTCCTGCTACACCGGAGTACCTGCGATGGTCGAAGTACCCATTACTTTCAGCAGAGCTGATCATCCCGAGGCATTACCAAAAGCTGGTAGATATCCACTCATCTTGGCCCCCATTGTTCACAAGGTGCGGTTGAACATGACTTTCATTGATGGCGGAAGTTGCCTGGATATTTTGTTCGCCAAAACTCTGCCGGAGCTTGGCCTTTCCGTAGCTGATCCGGAGCGCAGCGTCTCACCGTTTCATGGTATAATACCTGGACGGAACAACTATCCTTTGAGGCAGATTTCCCTACCGGTAATCTTCGGGACGAAGGAGAACTACAGGAGGGAGAATATTATCTTCCAGGTGGCTGATATTGATTCAGCTTATCATGCGATACTTGGAAGGCCAGCTTTGGCAAAGTTTATGGCCATCCGGAATTATCAATATTTGATGCTAAAGATGCCAGGACCGAACGGAGTTTTGTCGTTTCGAGGTGACATGAAGACTGCTTATGCTTGTGAGGTACATAGCACCGAATTGGCCTCTCGGACCAATTCGAGAGGATGAACGTCGAGAAATCGGACAAGCGGCGAAGCTTTAGAAGTCCAGGCAAGGTTGGAGGATGAAGTCCCGATCAAGAAGGTTGCGAAGGAGAAATGGAAGGCGGATGCGAGTGGTCTCCAAAACTATTCAGCTTGATGAGTCGGACCCCTCCAAGGTCACCCATGTAGGGGCTGACTTGGGGGATAAATAGGAAAGCGCGCTCAATTCTTTTCCTCCAGGAAAATAGGGATATCTTTGCATGGCAGCCTTCCGACATGCCGGGTGTTCCTAGGGAGAAGATTGAGCACACACCGTTGGTGCGTCCCGATGCGAAGCCGATCAAACGAAGCTCCGAAGATTTGCCCAAGATCGCAAGGAAGCTATTAAGAAGGAAATAACTAAGTTATTAGCAGCTAAGTTTATTAGGGAGGTGTATCATCCATATTGGCTTGCCAATCCGGTTCTTGTACCTAAAAAGAATACTAAAGAATTAAGGATGTGTGTCGATTATACCGATCTCAACAAAGCTTGTACTAAAGACCCTTTCGCGCTGCCTCGAATTGATCAAGTTGTTGATTCGATCGCTGGCTGCGAGCGTCTTTGTTTTCTTGATGCTTATTCAGGATACCATCAAATACCGCTAAGAGTTGAAGATCAAATTAAGACTGCATTTATTACCCCCTTTGGAGCATACTGCTATACGACTATGCCTTTTGGATTAAAGAATGCTGGAGCTACATATCAGCGTGGTATTCAACGTTCTTTGGATTCGCAATTGGGAAGAAACGCAGAAGCTTATGTTGACGATATAGTGGTTAAATCTCAAAAAATTGAGGATCTTCTCTCCGACCTGGCGAGACCTTCGATGATCTGCGGAATTTTTTCATGAAGCTTAACCCCGGAAAATGTGTATTTGGAGTTCGCTCTAGAAAATTGCTGAGCTACCTAGTGTCATGGCGAGGCATTGAGGCCAACCCGGAAAAATACGAGACGATAATTGACATGAAACCTCCAAATTGTTTAAAGGATGTTCGGAAGTCGACGGGAAGCATGGTGGCTCTTAGCAGATTTATTTCGAGGTTGGGAGTTCGTGGACTTCCGTTTTTCAAGTTGCTTAAGAAGCTAGATAAGTTTGAGTGGACTAATGAGGCGCAAGCGGCACTCGATCAACTCAAGGAATACTTTAGCAATCCTCCGGTGTTGGTGCCTCCAGAGCCAGACGAAACCATCCAGTTATATATCTCCACAACAACCCATGTGGTGAGCACGGTTCGGCGGTTGATCGAAAGGAAGAAGGACATCTACAATTGGTGCAACACCCGATATATTTTGTAAGTGAAGTTCTTACCGAGTCAAAGATACGATATCTCCAGTTACATGAAGTTAATATATGCTGTAGTGATAACTTCTCGAAAGTTGAAACATTATTTCCAAGCGCATCCTATTGATGTTATGACTGGGTTTGCCATTGGAGATATTGTCCGAAATCGAGAAGCAATTGGGTAAGTTGCAAAGTGGGCTATAGAACTTGGTCAATATAAAATTACGTTTTCTTCGCGAACGGCTATTAAGGGACAAGCATTAGCTGATTTTATAACTGAGTGGTTAGAGACCCAAGTACCGCAGGAGATTCAAGCACTGGAGTACTCGGGAGATGTTTTTTGATGGGTCCCTGCAGCTTTCAGGCGCGGGGGCTGAGGTCGTGCTTCTCACCCCGCAAAAGGAACCACTAAGATATGTGTTACGGATGCATTTTCGAGCTTCCAACATTACAGCGGAATATGAAGCCTTGCTTCATGGGCTCGGAGTAGTTATTTCGCTGGGAGTCCGATGATTGGACGTTTATGGTGATTCGATGTTGGTGATAAGTCAAGTCAATAAAACATGGGATGCTCATGATGAGCATATGATTGCTTACCGTCAAGAGGTTCGGAAACTTGAAGAAAAAATTGATGGTTTACGGTTTTCTCATATACTGCGCGGAAATAATTCTGCTGCGAATGAGTTAGCCGACTCGGGATCATCGCGACAGGTAGTTCCGCCTCGGTGTCTTTCTTCAAGTATTAGATAAACCATCCATCAAGATAGAGCGCAAGGCTACTATTTCAGATATTACGGATGAAGCAACTCTAAAGGATCAGAGCGGAGAATGCGGTCTTGAAAGACCAGTCTGAAGGAGCGGTCTTACCGGATAAGACAAGTAAGCGGGAACAATGCCGACGATATTCAGCCATTGGATGTTATGATTAGTGATCCTGATTGGCGTACTCCGTATCTTGACTATTTGCAATCTAGTAAAACTCCGGAAGATAAAATAGAGAAGCAAAGATTGAAAGTTCGAGCCCGTAGTTATTTAATTCTCGAAGGAGAATTATATAAGCGCGAGTCAATATTTTGATGAAATGTGTATCGGTTTCGATGGCATCCAATTGCTTGAAGACATACACAAGGGAATTTACGGAAATCATGCTTCTTCAAAGACATTGGTTGGAAAAGTGTTTAGACAAGGATTTTATTGGCCTACGGCGACGGATGATGCGCATAGAGTGGTTAAGAATTGCCAAGGATGTCAGTTTTTTGCAAGACAGACCTCATACTCCGGCTCAAGAGTTGCAATTGATCCCTATGACTTGGCCATTTTCTACTTGGGGGCTGGATATAGTTGGACCTTTTAAAAGGGCGCCAGGAGGATTTACGCACATTTTTGTGGCAGTGGACAAATTTTCCATGTGGATTGAGGCTGAGGCAGTTACTAGTACAACTACCGCTCGCGCAATCAAATTTTTGCATAGTATCTTCGTACGCTTTGGGGTCCCATACAGTATTATTACTGATAATGGGCCTTAATTCACTTCGGAGCTATTCAAAGACTATACCGAGAGCTTAGCGATCAAGGTGCAGTATGCGTCGGTGGCACACCCGCAAAGCAATGGACAAATGGAGCGAGCTAATGGAATGATTCCGACCGGTCTTAAACCAAGAATTTTTGATCGGTTGAAGCCATATGCAGGAAAATGGGTTAAGGAGCTGCCCTGGGTTCTTTGGGGGCTGCGCACTAATGTTAGTAGAGCTACAGGACAATCTCCGTTTTCTTTGGTGTATGGATCTGAAGCCATGCTACCAACGAAGTGAATATGGTGTCAGCTCGAGTACAATATTATAATGAAGAAACGTATGATGATCAACGACAGGTTGAATTGGTCGCTGCGGAAGAATTGAGGGATCAAGCTCTGATTCAAGCTGCTAAGTATCATCAGGGATTACGTCGTTATCATGATCGTAATGTTCGCACTCGGGAGTTCCAAGTAGGAGACTTAGTTCTTCGAAAGATTCAATCTAACAAGAACAGGCATAAGTTGTCACCGAGTCTGGGAAGGACCTTTTTTGGTTAAATCGGTCTCCGGACCGAGGGCTTATAGGCTTATGACCTTGGAGGAAGAAGAGATTCCTAATTCCTGGAATATTGATCAGCTTCAGTCGTTTTTATATTTAAAGAGTATTCGTTGTAAAAGTTTTTCATATTATAATAAAGTAATTTTATTTACTGATGATGTTTGTTTTTTATGTCTCCATACTTTAATTTTGAATTAAATTATTGAGCCAGGGGGCTGTTATGATAAGAGCAGATCTGTGATAATTTGCTATTCTCGCTAAGTTAAGAGCAGTTTGTGATAATTTGTTATTCTGCTATGATTAAGAGCAGTCTATGATATATATTGATTGGTAGACTGTTGTGTTAAGGACAGATCAGTAAAATCTTGAAATCCTACAAACTAGCTTTTTCTTATGATTACATGATCTTGTTAAAGTAAACTATAATTATGAATTGTGATCTGTGCTGATTAAGAGCTGAATTGGGTCATAATTATTCAGTTGAAATAACCATCATGTTTTAAGTAAATAAGTTAGCAAGTATGATGGTGAAACCAGTATTCATAATAGAAAAGAAAAAGCAACTGGTACTTCAAATAATATAAATGACTTGATGTTCAAAGATGTTTGATTACAAAAGCGGGGGGGGGGACCTATTACAAAGTCTACTCAGCGAGGACCTTCGGAGGTACCGGTGTCACCGGTCTTAGGTTCCTCAAGCCTATCATCCATCGTTTGTTCAGAATCGGAGGAGGATATAGGCAAATCCCTATCAAGATCTTCAAAGGCATCTTCTATCCTCTCGTCCGGCGGCGTTTGCTGCATCATGAGCATCTTGATCCAGGGCAAAAGCTGCTGGCGCTACGTTGAGAGGGACGCCTGTTGGATCAAGAGGAACATCTTCCACCAACTCTGAAATAGTGCCAATGAGTGAGTTCTTCAGCTCATTGAACCGGTCTTCGGTAGTGTTAGGATGGGCGCCATCTCCGATAAAATTGAAATCGCATTCTTCGACCGGAGTCCAAGACTGGATTATAGCGGCGATGTGTCCTCCTCCTGCAGCAGCAATCATCCTTGAATGTTCTCGGATTCTTCTTGTGATTGCCCGGATGGCAGACTCAAGATCTATCTCGTTGGGATCAATAGTTTGACCGCCATTGAGATACTCTAGAGTACGTATCGTGCCTGCTGTAAGTTCTGAAAAAACAAGTATAAATTTAAGACTGGGTATTGCTGAAGACCGATATTTTCAAAAGATAACATAAGAATAAACAAGAAAGGTGGGACTTACGCCCGTGCTCGATCTCGCTTGCTTCGAATCTGCCCTTGATGTTTACGTTGGATTCTTTCAGCTTTTGGGCAGTCTTCAAGGCCTTCTCTTTGTCTCGCTTGAGCTGATTTCGCTGCTTCTAATGCTTCAGCCAGTTCAGCTTTCAAGCGAGCGGTTTCGGTCTCTAGCATCTTGTTGGAACGAAGTGCTTGAGCTAGTATGCTATCTTTAGCAATAAGCTCGCCTTCGAGTTCTCCAATCGGTGCCGCCTGTTGCTCTTCGATACGAGAGCCTTCCTCCGATGCCTGCTCTTGAGCGACTGTTTTTTCCATGAGGACCTCCTCGGCTTTCTTATGGGCAGCGACAAGACTCTCAAGCGCTGAGATCAAGGATGGGATTAATCATAAAGGGAGATAGCGGGAAAAATGTGGAACGTATAAGGCAAATTGAGAACATTACTCCGATTAATTTGGTGGAGCTTGATGATTTCTTGCCGGCGCTCCTCCATCATACGATGGGTGTTCTGCAGACCGGCTTCTCTCCTCCGGAGGTCGTTTTCCTTGGCCTTTAGACCGGCCATCTGAATTTCCAGTTCGCCCAATCGTTCTTGATTGGCGTTGAGCTCCTCTTGTAAACGGGCGATGATGGCGGTCTTGGCCTCGGAACTTTTGAGGAGAACCTAAAGGAAAGATTGAGAAAACCAATAATTAGAATGTGATTGTTCGGAGAGATTTTTGAAGCAGGGGATATACTTGGCCAGATTCTGAAAAGTTCTTTAAAGCTTGTTCTTCTTGGAGAGCCTCCCATTGAGCTGTAGCAGTGAAAGTCCCGGCTCCGCTTGAACTATCAACTTCCACATCGCCAACCACCATTCTAGCCGCCTTCGGTTCTCCGGTGGGAACCGCATCCGAAGCATCGCGTAACCGGTCCGGTGGCCATACCGGGACCTCTTAGGTACCTTTGATAAGGGATCGACCGAGGGAGAGGAACTTTGGGATTTTCCCAAAGAAGCTTCAAGAATAGCCCGGGTTGCTCGGCGATCTCTTTCGATAGCTTCTTCTTCGCGTCGTTGATCTTCGAGCTTTTGTGCCTCGGAACGAGTGTCGCCGGGAGCAGTAGAAGAAGAAGCGGGGTTGCCAATGGTCAAGGAAGTAGTACGTTTTCTGGTACTAGGAGCTTGAACCACGGCCCCGGATTTGGTAGTTTTTGGAGCAAGGCTGGGAGGTAAGGGGAAGGACCGGTCCGAGGGCCTTTTATTTAGACCGGCTTGAACAGCGAGAGGAGCGGCATTGTTGGCATAATCCTCCCCCTATGTGTCGTTAAGAGGAAGTGGAGGATGACTCCTGTAGTTGTTCATTTTCTGCAATTACAAATATTGAGTTTTTTAAGTAAATGAAGATAATGAATAGTAAAGATTTGAAGAAACAGAAAAGAGATACTTACGGGGTCGTGAGGATTGCATGAACTGAAGGCCGGACCCACTCTTGTACATCCGGATAGATCTGGATTCGGCTGCAGACATATGCTTGATGCAAACTTCTAACCGCTCTTTGTCGGGAAGAATGGTTCCATCCAAAGGCATAGCGGTGTCTTCGTTGAAAAGCCAAGCTGGATGCTCTTGCCTCTTGAGGGGTTGAACTCCCCGCACTATGAAGCTCCAGAGAACCGTCTCGGCGGTGACGCCTCTAACGATCTTCAAGTATTTGATGTTGGCAAGAAGTGCAATAACTTCATTGTCTTCTTTGAGCTTTTCCCTGGTTTCTGCAGTAGGGAAGTTCTTGGCTACCTTGGCATCGAAGGCTGGAAGAGCTGGCTGGGGATTGTCGCAGAAGAACCATCCTTTTTTCCACTAAGCTATGCTCTTGCTCGGCGACAGGGAAAAATATTCGTCCGCGCTCCATCATTGGATTCCTACACCACCAACTGCAGCTTGGCGGTCCGATGATGGGAGTGGGCGGATTTGGAATAAGTACTGGAATAATTTGAAGTGGGGGAGAACTCCAAGGAAAGCCTCACACAAATGGATGAAGAAGGCAATTTGCAGGATGGAGTTAGGGTTGAGATTCACTAACTCCCATCCGTAAAAGAAGAGAAGTCCTGTGAAAAAGGAACAGCAAGGGAGATCAAGCCTTGAAAACTAATTGTTGAGATTCATCTATTCCCCATGGAATCTGATTAGGGGAAGGGACACTCCAATTTAGGATGGGCTGAGGAGGAAGATACCCATCTTTCACCGCCTCATTGAGGGATACTTCGGTGACCTTGCTGCTACCAAGGTCTTGGACACCGAAAGGAAGCCGATCGCGAGGAACGGAGGAAGAAGATGAGGCGACGGTGGTGGATTTCTTCTTACCCATCTTAAGAGATGGAAAAGGAAAGCTTGAGATTGGTTAATGGGGAAGGAGAGAGCAACGACGCAAAGGGGAATGACGAACGCGTATGAGCTTTCGGGAGCGGAGTTGACCAAGGTCGACCTTTTGTTTCTTTTATAGATACCGGGATGGGCCCGGGGCTGGAAAGTTATTGGACCATTTTGAATGGCCCGATGGATTTTTATTGTCATAACTATGCAATTATGACCTAACGGCCATAAGAAAATTAATAATTTGCTATCTACGTTAATTATGACTTAACGGTCATAAGAATAAGCCAACATGCTTTTATGAAAGTAAAAAGCGGTCTGAAATACGGAAATTTTGAGATGGAAATTAAAGCAATATTGAATTTTACAATTCAGTAGTATGAGAGAGTTAGATTTTACATAACTCGGTGATAAAGGATGCCTTAGGCTGTGGGTGTTAATCATCCGGCTGATTATAGACTTTGGAGACTCGAGTCGCTGTGAGAATATAGGGAATAAACTGGTCTAATCAACCAGAAATTTTGGCTCTTAGTGAAATTTCACTAAGCGGATTATGAATTCAGGCTGATTTAGGCAGTCTGTTATGTGAAAATGGTGAAAATATACAGGAGATATGAAATTCTGAACGGAATGACCGGTCCGAAAAATATGTTCTTGGCGAAAATCTGCTGAGAGGAATGTGATTTAATGGGAAATGATATAGCATAGTCTCTTAGGAAAGACTATTGCATTATTTGCGATTCCCAAATGATACTAGAGTCGGGGGCTATACCTAATTAGGTGCACCCGACCGGTGCACCGTATTCAAAGAGCGGTCTATAGAGATTTTGGAAGCGGAAAAAGATGGAAACTAAAAGGAGCGGTCTGCGGGAATTGCATATTAAAGGAAATAATGAAGAATCAACTAGTGGACTCTTGCATTATTTGAAAGAAGTCCAAATGATCCAAGAGTCGGGGCTATACTCAATTGGGTGCGCCTATTCGACGCACCGTGAGAAGAATAAGCTATGATTACCTAATTAGGTGGTATGAAAGGTGAAAAACAATATTTTTTTCGAGCTTCTTTTAAAGCACTTGTGAAGAAAGAAGAACAAGTGCAGCATATTGGAGTTCTTTTAATTTTACCATGAATAAAAACCAACATGTAGAAGACTCGGTTAGTTTTATTCAAGGTGAAATAAAAAATTACTCGAGGGCTGCTGTCGTATACTTGCCTTATGGGTATACAGATGATGAAGGAATGGATACGCGGAGACATGGTGACAAATTAAGGAAGATAAAGATGGTGGCGATAGGCAATAGACTGGTCCTTGACCGGTCCGGGATAACAGAAGATCCCGAATACCGGTATGGAAGCAAGGCGGACATTAAGACCGGTATACAATGACTTGAGTAGCAAGTTATTGAGCAATTCGCAGTCTGGTTAGGACTCTGAATCAATAAAGAAAGTTAGAAATAGAACTCCATGTATGTAATTTATGTAACCGATTAGGACTCGCATGTAACCTCAGCTCCCTCGGACATATAAGACGGAGCAGGGACCCCCGAAAACACTCCGAGATCTTGCAATTAGCAAATCGCTAAAGGCAATACATAACATACAGGACGTAGGGTATTACTCTCAACTCGAGGGGCCTGAACCTGTCTAAAATCGTGTTTTCCTGTGTGTTCTGTGTGTTGCACCATCGAATTCCACGCTCGTGAGGGACCGGGTAGTACTAGTGCCGAGTTTAAGACTCGACAAACCCGACATCTTATTCGATACCCTCATTAGACTAATGAGCAGCTCAAAGCAGAAAAATGCCACCTCTAAATTGTACACTAAATTATGCCCTTGATAAATTTCCAAACTCAATGAAAAAGACACATTTCACTATTTCGTACAATGAATCTACATCCATGCTCCATGACTTCTCATTAGTTTTGTATGCTAAAGTTTTCCTTTCTTATCCAAATTAGCTTCCTTTAGAACCATCCAATGAAACAGCCCAGAGGATGCACCTAGGTGAAGTGTATCCGTGCTATGAAAAAAATATTCTGCATTGATGAAATAGATTGGCATAGTAACTAATCAAGATTTTTTTTCATTGCTATGGAGCAGGATGCAAACATCACTGTCCATGGAATTGCGCAGAACCACAGGTATTGAGACAATCTTGTGTAATATTAATAAATTTGGGATGTTCAACAGTAATCTGGTAAATAAAATTCAAGATAGCCATCATGATTTTCTGTTCTGACCTGTAAATAAAACTGAAAAACTGTTATGCTTTTTTGAGAGAAATCAAAGATCCTTTCGAGTACTATACACACATATATTGATCTATTCTGTAATAAACCATGGATGTCACAGGTCTGTGTTCAAACCGAAAAAGCCATCATATATTCTGATAATGAAAGCGGCATATACAAAAGCCAATCAGATTAAGAGAGCATCACCTAAAAAAAGGCATGAGAAGGCAGCCTCCTGAGGTTACCAGGAAGCAAACAAGTCCCTTGCTGATGGCATTTCAGAAACCAGAGTATCTCAATTTTCTCATTAAACCAGGTGCCGTGCGGTTGTGAACAAAGAAACTACCACCAAGCACATCTGCTTGATTGAACTGAACTAAAAGAAAGCATGTGAAAACAAGGGAATTCTAACCCTACGTTCAGACACCTTCCTTAATTCTAGTTGTCGATGACTTAGGTCCGACAACTGCAATGAGTACAATTTAGAAAACCATTTCTTCCAAGCAGATTCAAGTAATCTTTTCAGTAATTCTCTATACAAGAAATGATGAAGAAGAAACAGCCACTGTTGACAAGTTAACAGTCAAATGCAACCTTAGAATAATTTGACAAAGCTTTATTTGTACATGTTGTCAGAGCATAACGTAACATCTACAATGATCAAATGCATTTCATTCTTCCAAACCTAATTAGCAATGAACCCACTTAATTATAAAAATAATTTCATTTCACTTTGCTAATCAAAATTTGGAATAAATTCACATTTCTGTGACACTTATCAATAGACTGGTGTTGTAGTTCAGTAAGCTTACCAAAGCTGCTTTCTTCTTTAATTTTGAAAAATATTAAAGAAGAAAGCAATTGTGGCCTTTTTTTTCTGTTCCCCTGCATTGGATACATAAAAGGGAACTGTAATGTCCACAAGACTATAGATATGAATGATCCTATACTGATTATTGTCTTTTCTTTTGTGCAGTTGGACATCCTGTATAACGATCAACATGTAGATTTAGGCATCAAAATAAATATATTTTTTTACAACTGATATCCAAAATCAAATAACAGAATCGATAAGCTTATCCCCAAGAAAGGTAAAAAGTGATCTCTTGTTACAATTGAGATCTGAACACAAACTCATAGGTGTGATTGTAATTGCATTGCAACAATGGATCTTTTCTTGTGCAAGGAAATAGCAAGCATGATCCGCTGGCATTAGAATACAAAGATGTATTCTTGTTGTAACAGCATACCTAAAGCTGACATGATATTGCACTCGCAAAAAGGAGGCAAACACGTGCAGTAAACTACAAACAGAAAAATTAAACTTAACTGCATCGGCAAGATCTTGTAGAAAAGAATTACACATACCTATTTAGGAGCACAAAGAACTACTGAGCGTGCTGAAAACAACTTAAACGGGTCCTAGAAAAGATCATGAAAAAAGAAGAGAAGAAACAACCAAGCAAGTTCTAAATAAAAAAAAATTGGACATGCAAGGTCATAGTAATAATCAGCCTTATATACTTATTGTTTAATAAATGTATTACATATATATGCATGCACTGAAGTTTGCTGCCACCATCCAAGAGTGTCTTAGAAACTATCTTATTAAAAATCAGATTATATTATATACATCTCATATGTAAATGTTAAAAGCAAGAACCAGAACTGAAAACCTCGAACTCAATTTGATCCTGAAAAATACAGCAAACATTGGTTTAAATAACTCAATATTGAAGATCAAACCATATAATTTAACAAAACATTGCATATAAGTAATATATCAAAATCAATTTCTATCTCCACCCAGCATTTGTTCGCTTCATCTGATTCACATGTACAAAGTCATCTTCTTTTTTAAAAGAAAAGAAGACCAGACCAGATCTTCATCATCCTCAAACCAGACACAATTAAACGAATAAATTGCCATCAACAAAATTAATCTGCTTTGAGGAGCATTTCTTATACCAAATTTGGGTAAAAAACTTGTGTGAAAGTGTGCTATATCTGAATGAACACATCTCTATAATATAACTAATAGAGTAAAATGCATCATGGGTCCCTAAACTATTTAGGAATGGTCATCTAGGTCCATGAACTCTTAAAGTGACCATCCGGGTCTTTAAACTATTCGTGGATGGTCATCTAGGTCCACAAACATTATATTGATCCTCTTAGGTTCCTGATCTATTTATATCGTGTCAACCAGGTCCACATCATCACACCTAGCCACTCTCTATATATGTTGCCACCAGCACACAATCACTCTCCATGCGAACGCTCTCGAGGCTATTCGATGTCGCAGCACATGTGCTCTATCCATAGCAGTCTCACCGTCCCATCCGACATCGCTCTCCTCATCGTGACCTCGCCTTTCCGTGTTTTTTACTTGTTATTCATTTCGACGGCGTGCCTGTTGACCACAACAATAGTCTATCCTCCATGTGTTGTGCGATTCGCATGTGACGTGACACATTATTATCATAGCTACCTAGTGGGTAGCAGGCACAAGCCAGGATGGAGAGGCAAGACCAGATGTGGTGATGCGGGGGCTTGCCCGATCTTCTCGTTGTAGGATCTAGGGGATAACTTGACCCGTGCAACCTGACGAACCGATGATACCAATAGCTGCTCGAACAACCACATGTGAGAAATGATTTTGCCCAACCACACGCTTTGATCGATGCCTAACCTGAACCGCGCAAGGTAGAGGCAATGCTCTTGCAAATCACAAGGAAACACAAGAACAAATGGTAGAGAAACACTCCCAATCCTCAAGGGGGCAGCAATGGCACAACCCTAAGGATAAGAGCACTTGGCTTTTCTCTATTTTGTGAGTTCAATTCGTGGTTAGGGTTTCCACCAAGTGTACAAGGGTTATTTATACTAGGAACACCCCTCCTAGTTGGGCTAAACCGAAGTTAGATGGTTCTGGGACGACACAGGCAGGCAAAAGTCGTATAGGAAAGAAAAGAAACACAATGTTCAGACCGGACACTCCAAACTGACCAAAAGGAACACAATGTTCAGATCGGACACTGCGAACTGACCAAAAGGAACATGTTGCGAATTGAAATGGTTATGGAACAGTCTTCACCAAAATGACCATAACTTCGTCCACAAAGCTCCGATGGAGGTGCTGTTTGTTGCATACGAAAGTAGACTTCATGAGATTTCCATCCATGTATAAAACATATGATGATCTTTTCCAGAATAATACAAAATCGATCCGACATTTGGAGAACAGAATCTGTGCTTCAGCCCTTTGACTTCAACTTGCACTCTTGGGGTGTCAAGTGGCCGCCACGCCCTAAACTTGTGCTTCAAACCTGAGAACAAGTAATGTACCTCCATTAGGTAGTACACAATTCTTAAGAGAACCATGTTCACAATCATTAACCTCATGTTGTAGTTGTTTCGTTTTGGCCCGAGTCATTGGTCTCTCATAAGTGTAGTCACGAGGCTGACTGTCTTGATCAACAATTATCAATGACATCTCTTGGGAGATGTCCTCATCATGTGGGGTGAGGGTGTGACAGATAGAGCACACTAGTTACTAGATAGCATCTTTAGGTAGGCTCGGCGACACTCAAATAGAGATCAGATGTGCGGCGGAACGAGTCGAGAGTAGCTGGGCGGTGGCATTGTACGTTGAGAATGGTTGGACAACGGTGTTGTGGACCTGATTGACACCATATAAATAGATCATGGACCGTAGGGATTACTATAAAGTTTATGGACCTGGATGACCATCCGAGAATAGTTTAGGGGCCTAGATGGTCACTTTGATAGTTCGTGGACCTAAATGACCGTTCATAAATAGTTTAGGGACCTGGGATGCATTTCACTCTAACTAATAAAAGGTTGCATATGTATCTCTAATCTCTTGTAATGTTTTTAGCCCTGGCTCAGGCAATGGTTTCGACGGCGAGGGAATGTTGTCATCAGGAGGAGAAACAACAACAGGCTGAAAACCTCCACATAGGCTGACATGAATGGAGATTTCATATTACACATCATCATGAAAATATTGTGAACATGGTATATTATAGAAGATTACCTCGAAATGAAAGCGGATAGTCCGGGAACATCAACATTGAGGTACTAACGAGCGGAGGAATTGCCGCTAAGTGTAATATCACCTACATATATAGATGGGTTAAATCATAGCAAAAGAACTGTCAATACAGTTAGAAGGAACACATTATATGTGCACTAATGTGAGAAAAATATTTTATATACCTTCAAAAGTCTTAACTAACAGAGCAACCAATGTTGCCACCACTGGCTGTTTTTGCCCGATATCATAAACACAATAAGTAAATTCGATAGCCCTATATCCCCATAAATACAACTTTGAACAGATATTTCTCATATACCAAAACCAAGGCAACGCGGCTTCGCAAGCATTCTTCGGCTGGAAAATACAGTATTGGCAAGAAAAATTGACCCAACACATTGAGGGGACTTGAAAGAAGGAACTGATGCTGAAAGTATCAATGCTGCCATCCCCTTCATTAAGAAAACATTCATAACCCATTAGCAGAAGCTATTTTTTCTGAGACATGTTAGCACAGGCTATCACCAGGAGTGAAATGAATAGGATATTAAGTTCAGGCTAAGTCAGGTAGAGTTGTGAATGATTTATCAGCTATCATACAGGTTCTGTATGATAGATGATGTTGGTAACTATGTGTAGGAGCAAGCTATATATGTGTAAATCTATTTTTCTTATCCTCATACATGAGTAATTATCAATGCATATATAGGTACAGAGAAAAGTATGTCGTAACTGTCCTATATGAGCTTTATGTGGTAAATGCACAGTTGCAACTTACAAGAAAATTAATAGGGAGAAAACAACAATAGTAACTTTCCCAGTATGAATCAGCTTAGGTTGCTCCAATAAAGAGGAGTGAGATAACAAGTTCCTTGCGAGGCTGTAAAGTTCTTTGCTGCAGAGACATTTCCTTCATGCAATCTTGTTGAAAGGTAAGTGACCAAACTTTTTGAGATACCATAGTAAGCCAATCGTTCACACACTTCAGTTCCTACAATATAGAAAAAATGCAATTTAAAATTGATCATGACATAGGATCGAAAATGTTTAAATTTTTTTATTTTGTTTTGAAGAGTTTCCGACACCAAGGGCTATCAGGTTAAGTTGCAAAATAGACTTTAAAGTACTTTGAACAGAGTCACTGTGATAATATTGTTCTTAAACAGAGAGCTCTTAAATTGAATACTTACCAAGAATCAATGAGCATACTCTCTAGTTCCCTATATACGGTCTGCTCTAAAATAGGGTAAACTCGAAGCACCAGAATAGGGGAAGCCCCAGAGGGGCCGCTGCCTCAGATCCGCCGGAGGCGGCCGCCATCGCCTGCGCCCATGCTCTGCTTGCCGGTCAGGAAGAAAAGCGAAAGAGGAAGAGGCAAGGATGAAAGGGAAGAGAAACGGAGGACGAGCCGGTACCCCCTTGCAGCTGCTCCTTGCCTCCGCCCCCATTCGAGATCAGTCTGCCGCGGATGGAGAGATGGATAGAGAGAGCGTTGGATGAGACGGAAAAGGGAGAGGAAAGAGAAGGGAGGCAGGAACGGCGGGATGGGGAGAAAAAGAAAGAACCGAGCGGGCGAAGAAAGAAGAGGAAGAAAACAAGGGCCGCGCCCAGGCCGCGTGGACCGGACGACGCCACGCACGCAGTGGAGAGAAACCAGGAGACGCCACGCACGCAAGACGCCGCTCACCGGGAAAAAACCGATGGAAGCACACACCCGCCGTGGATCTGGATCGGACGCGCGTACAGAATCAGGGCGACGCGGCCTGCTGGGTCACGCGGGTACCGGCCCCAAGGTGGTGGTTCTAATTTTTTAATCTTTCTACATTTTTTCTCTTATTTTAATTAATAAAATAATATAATTAATCCTGTAGGGGCTTTGTCCCTCCAGTTTGGACAAAAAAAACATTGGTTTCTCCGATGCGGGGCCCACAGGGATTCTAGGCAGGCTCGGGACGGCTAAGAATCCTGAGACCCTAGTTTGTATCGCCTTCTAGGATTGGACAAGAGACTAACTTATCACCTAGCAATAGGCTCGCTCGCTGGCTCACTGCAGTTCCTGTAGCTTGGTTGACGCCGACCCCAATTACACATAAGAGATGGCTGCTACTGCTACCCAACCACCACTATCGTCGCGCTACAGATTCCTAAAGGAAGGTCTCCTCATTCCAACACGCAATCCAGATCTCTTCGCTCCAATATGGGCGCTAGCCATTGCCGAGGCTGCCCTGCACATCCCCTGGATGAACGGCAAACAACCCACCGTCTTCGCTGCTGCCACTGGCGCCCTCACCTCCGTGACAGTTGACTCGATCGTTGCCGCCGTCACCACCTGTGCTGCTGTCGCGACACACGCCATTGACAACAATTCTCCCGGGTTCAGCCAGATCCTCGGCGCCGATGTGCTCAAGACCGCGCTGTACAATTCAGCGGTCGCCGCCGTCGCGGGCTCGGCCGCCTCCAGCGTGCTGGTTTCGCTCATCCACAATCTCGTCTGGTACACCGGCTCGCTGCTCTTCCTCGACGTCCTCCTCGTCGTGCTCGTGGCGGCTGGTCTGGCCCAGCTGTGGCTGACCAAAGTCGTGCTCCCTGTTGCCATTGTCATGGCGGCCTCCGAGCCTGGGTCCCACTCCCACCGGACCGCCACGGTCCGACGGGCGTTGTTGGTCACGGCAGAGAACGCCGACCAGGCCACCATATTTGTCTTTCTCACAGGCGTCACCGTTTCCGTGGTCCATCCATGGTCATCAGAACTAGTATGGCTATGCTTACGCGTTGTTATGTCCGGTACGTTGCGGGTTTACTCCTTATGCGCGATCACTGCTTTCTACCAAGAGTGCAAGCGCATATCGTCCTTGCAGCCTATTGCGACAGGTACCCACTGATCTTCTGCATCATTGGCACCAGCCACAGTAACACAGGACTTTCCACACGAGTCAATTAATTATTCATTTTGATATGCTATATGGTTCTAGAACCAGGAATCAACTGACATTGTCTTGTGTTTTTTACACGTACGGTGCTTAACTGGATGGCCTCAAAGAGATGTTAGAAGGAAGAAGATCCATACGTCACCTTCTGGCCGCAATGGCAGTGGACCGCATCCGAAGATGGAGTGTTTGGGTGCTGTTCTTTGTTTCAAACCACCCTTGGGTTGCTGGTGCTGTTGTGATATTTGCAGCGAGATTGATCTCAGAGGGACCACCATCAATGTTCTACCCAAATGGGATAGTTCGGTACAGATACTATCTGAAGCGGAAGTACAATATTCCTCGCAGAAGAAGCTGTGAATGGATGGCTTAGCTCACACTTGTGTCTCGATTGTTAAAGAATATTTGTTGCATACGTCTGATTTTTTCTTCTCTTTTCGATAATTGCATACCTCTGATTATGTGACGCTGACTGAACTGCTGTGCTCACCCACCTCAGACATTGTAGTTATTTATAAGCGACGCGATGACGAAATTGGATCAGTTGATTCATCCATGGGGATGACAACCTTACTATGGAACCCATCTCCGTTGTCTCGTAGGGCTTACTTCCTTGCCTGAGATGCCTTGCTCAGTTAGTATAGATAGCATTGTCAGAACCTTCAGCAGAAAATAATACCTCAGTATTCCTGTCTAGTGGTGGCCAAAGGGGCGAGCCCAAAGCATGGAATTCATAGCTCAGCCCAAGCACGGCACAGCCCATTTAATTTTGTATCGGGCTGGCACGTTTCGAGGCTACGAGCCATGGTTGGGTTGCGAGGAGACAGCCTAACAGGCATTGCTCGATTACTGCTAGGAACGAAAAGCCTGCTAAAACTAAGTGTGGCACCGCCAGATTGGTATTGGATTGAAAATAGTTTATGGTTAATAAATAACCATTTGATGAGTTAAATTGGTGTAGTGGTAAAACAACTCGTTTTATGCAGCAGGTTCACGGTTTGAATCCTACATAACCCATATCACACTATTTTTTTTCAACATTTTACTATAAATAAGATGATAGGGCCAATCATACCAAACTTGCTAGAAGGCCATACCGTGCCTAACGGGCTGACAGTGCCGTGATGTGGACCAAGGGCGTGACTCGACTTGCAGTACGGCCTGAAATGAAATGGGCCATACCTTTGCATGCCTGGGTTGTGCCAGCAGGCCCCTTTCGACAGTGCTAGTCCTGTCCAAACGGTCGAGCCAACTGTCTTGGTCCAAAGCATGGAAATATTTCTCGGTCCAGGTTGGGCATGGTATTAGGCCTCATGCCTGACGAATGGGTAGGGCACAACTTGCTGAGGAGGAGGCCCGATAATGACCCGTTAATGGTATAAGTAGATATAAATTTCATATTTCAAAAACAAGGTAACTTGATATAGTGGTCAGACTCACCACTGTAAACTATCTTGTCCAAGGTTCAAATCCCACCTCCCTCAATTTGCCACTTATTTTGTATTTAGCTGGGTTAATAGTGGGCTCTTGTGCCTAATATGCCAACAAGGCAAGGTTGTCTCATTAAATGTTATGGGCCGTGACCTAGGCACGACACACATGGACTAGGATTTTTCATGTTCGGGGCCGTGCCATTCGGGGAATCCTAGAAAAGACTGTGTGAATAAAGAATAGCATTGAGGAACATTGGATTTCCCCGTACCTTGAAATTTGGATTTAACCAGAGGTACTTGAATTGTTCTTTTTGCTAATAACTGTAAATAAGCTACACCCTCCATTTCACAATATAAGCATTTGAAGCATTCAAGAGTTTATCCATAATGTAAGCATTCCTAGGGATAAGACAAAGCTTACTAAAAAGAATCTGTGTAGGACAATAACAGTATGGTTGTTGCTAGAAATATGAGTGATGAAATTTCTGTGGATCAAGTTAGATAGATTGCCAAGTGATTAATTCGCTTAATGTATTCTTAAACGGGATCGATAACGTGGACAGAAGAAACAAACTACCCTCCCATCTCGATCTAACAATTGTGCATGTCTATAACAAATTTCTCTTTTCGTTCCATAGGAAATTAGAGACTCCTTGTTTTTCCTATTGTATCAATACTTTTTCATACGCATAACAACGATTCTGTTTTGGCTGTGATATCTAAGACCTTTTTTTTTTGCAAAGATTCAGTTTTTGCATTGCGATTTCCAAGATTCATTAGATACAACCTTGGTTTTGTTGTAATTTCAAAGACTATTATCACAATAATTCATTTCTTTAGGTATAACATCGAGTATTTTTCAACACATTATAGTACTAATACCTGTACTATATATCCAATACGACATGGGAAACTATTGCAACCATTACAACTACAAAAAATAATCATTGAAATATATCCAGTTTTTTGCAACTACAAAAAATTACGCTACACTACACAATTGGTGGCAACTTGTCACCGTACCGCAATCAAAATTGACTATCGGCTCAATATGCCTCTGATACATAACATGTCTAGCGGGAGAAATTCATGTATTAATCTCCACTAGAAGACCTTAACTTTCAGTGTTACATATAATTTCTAGATTCTTGCCCACACCATCCACCGTTGGCCCCAGTTTGGAGCTCCGCCTGTTATCTTGTACTGTACCAACAACTTATATGTGGATTTCAACGAGTAAAACACATGTCTCTTTGGTTCCCAAGCCCAAACATCCTCAGATTGTCCCCCGATTGGAATAGTTACTTGCTAGACATGTTTAACGGTTACTTGCATGATCCTCAATTTCTTTTCATTATAAACAATAGTTACTTGCTGCCGGGTTGCTTGAATTTTTTTAAGGATGGGTGAGCTTGCTGCCTGCTGAGAACAGACTAAACCAGTCCAAAGTAGAGAAGCAAGAAAGCATATTATAGCCAACACAGTTGAGAGCTAATGGACCATAATGAAGTGCAAGCACATTACCATGCATTTGCACCCCTTCATTCATTTGATGCGTACAATTTAATGAAAATAAACATTTTATTAAATTCATTGCATCAATACACTTTATCTTGCCCATGTAACATAGATAAGTGATCTTGACATATAAGAGCAAGTAATGTATGAATAGCAACCCATCTTCAATACTGCTAGCCTGGTAGCTTCATCTTGTGACATGCACTCTACACATGTATCTTGCTGCAGAGCTTCTACGCCAATGTATAGGCAGGGGCCGAGGCCGGTTACGTCGCTTCATCTTGCCCGTAGCGCACAATGGATGGTTGGATCGACGATAGTGCTTGATCTTTACCATGGTGAGGATGATGCGGGCTAGGAGCCGAAGAATGGTGTTGACTGTGGGGATGTTGGGGAGTTGGAGTGTGAGCATGGTGGCGACCGTGGTGGTGCGAGCTTGGCGCTTTAGCGTGGTGGCCACCATGATGGTGTGGACCTGGTACGTGGTATCTATGATGATGATGCGGAGCTGGAGCGCGTGCCACATTCTTCCCGTGAATTGGCACCAGTGTCGGTGCTAACACTTGGTTGTCATTATGGTGGTGAGGACCCACAGCCTGGATTAGCATATTGCTAATCGACCCTGGTGGTGGTGCGTGATGGTGATGGTGAGAGTTATGATGTTGATGGGGCTTCGGAGCATCAGCATGGTTGCGGGCTCCCGAGGTGAGGATTAGAGGATGACCAACCGGCCCTGATGGTGGTGTTTGATGGTGACGATGATGGTGGTGGTGGTGGCGATGGTTGGGACTTGGAGCATCAACATGGTTGTGACTCTCCTGCGCCATGGAGGGAGCAACTAGAAGTAGTGCCATCATCACAAAAAATTGCTTTGTCATGGCATCCATGGTAACTAAACTAACTTGCTAGATACCTATATCTTTGTTGTGTCTTTGTAACCCATGGTGCCTAGAGTATATATAGTGGCTCATGGATGGTCTCTTCTAGTGAAAGATTTGAAAATGGAAGTGTTGTTAATATCTTGTTGCACCAACCATAGCATTGTTTCTCAACTAAAATAGGTAGTGATTTATTGTAGTCAATTATTGTGCTAAGCAGGCATGCGCATCTCTAGTAACAAATAAATCAAAGGCACAATTACATTTTCCCTAAATTGGGATATTGCAGTTACTATATTCCGTCTTAAGTGAATCAAATGGGATCACCTAATAATTTTTTCCTTTTTGTCAAGGCAAATCAGACAGATTTCCAAATAAATTGTTGCATGCTACTTAGTTGGCATATCATATCTTACTAAATCTAGGTGATTCTGGAATTTAAAAGATTGGTGCATTAAAATTTTGCTTGGTTGGTTAAACTATTAATTTGGTGCAGGAGAGACCTCGTGGGAGTTTCACATACTGCAGATAATGGAATGTATGACTATCTTGATATAGGCGCATGAATTGGCTTAAAGCATTGTACAACGCATCAATTTGTCTAAAATAACTTGCTTTAGCAATATAATCACACACCTAATAACTATTATCCTTTTCTCAAGGCAAAATAGACAGATGATATATTATATCTTACTAAATCTCTGTAGTTCAGTAATATGAAAGATGTGTGTAGATAAATTTTGCATGACTGTTTTAAATATTAAATTGGTGAAGACCTCGCGGGAGTTCATATACACACAATGGATGGTATGGTTGTCGCCACATAAGTGCATAAGTTTAGTGCATGAATTTGGCTGAAATAAAATTTCACTTAAGTAACATAATCAGATTGGAACACCTAATAATTATTTTCCTTTCTCAAGGCAAATCAATAGATTTAGTCATAAATTGTTACTCGCTATTTAGCTAGCATATTATATCTCGTAGCTAGCATACCATATCTTGTAGGTGATCTCATCTAATAGATTTTGCATGGTTGGTTCAATTATTTATTTGGAGGATACTTTGTGGAAGTTCAAATACTGTAGACTATGGAATGTATGGCTGTTGTGACATAGGTGCATGAATTCGGCTGAAATAGCATTTCACGGTGGAATTTTTCAGGAATTTAGCTTTAGCGACATATATGTATAATGCACGGACCACAGGCAAAGATACATGAGGTCTCCCAAGTGCCATGACACTAGGGTCCTAAGCAAATTACAATGATTACCAGAAGAGACCATCCATGAGCCACTATAAAATTATCGGGATGTTCGTTGTCACGGTATATTCACACACCAATCCTTGAGCTCTCGTTGATTAGCCATAAATACTAGACCCTTGATGTGTGAGTGGAATCCCTTGTGACCACGTTTCAGAAGTGGTGTTGGCATTGGTTGCCAGAGCTGCTATGACCTTCGGTCGGAAGGCTCGACTAAAATTATGGGAACTGTTAGGATCGATGAATATCTGCCTCGGGTCCAACCAACTAAAATTACAAAACTATGTTCCCCTTACAAAAACTAGTATGGACTAGGTTCCCGATCTTCCGAAAGGTTCAGATAACCCTTAATTTGGCGAAGATGTGACACACATCGATCCGGCTCCTGAACAACATGTTTGAACCTCGCAATAGCAGCACCACGTCTTCTATGGTTATCAACCGGCGTTGCATGGTTGACCTCGTCAAGAAGGCTAATCCCTGCCCGCAAATCAAGAACATAAGCAGGAACAACAAAGAACGCAACCAAAATTGCAGATGTATGATTAATCTCACAAGTTGGGGTCTCACAAATCGATGTACGACGAAACTGTCTAAGCAGAATAATCTAAGCAAAACCCAACCCTAACTTGGGTGGCTGTTGCGGCTGTTAATAAAGACTTGGGGACATGCAAGAACCCCTAGACGCATCCCTAATGGGCTCAAACGAGATACACGATCTAAAGACCAAAAACGGTGACCACTTGTTGTATGTTAATGTTCAAATCACTATAGATATGAACATTAAACCCTTGGTTGGCCATTAGACCACTAGATCAACCTAGATGCTATTATTTACTTAGTTAACGGCAATGTTGTAGCATTGTTTAGGAACCGTTACTATCACCATCATACACCATGTTTGCGAAAATGTGTTAAAATGAGTTTGGTGGTGTGAGTTGATGGGTGGGTGAATAGACTAACCGTGTTAAGGTGAAGTTGAATGGGAAATTACTAGCCGTGGGTGAAACTGTTAGTACTGGTGTAGAGTACCTGGTGTTTAGGTGATGTCCATTTGCTATGTACGAGTGTTTGCCCTACCATATAAGGACCAGTTCTTCGGACCCCAAATTGGTGATTTAGTGTACAATCACAAAACCAGTTATGGGCAAGACTGTGCACCAAACCTTGGGTTACGCAACAAGAAGTTCCATCAGGTGTAGTAGTTTACGGAGATCCAGGGATCACTTTTTGATGAAGCCCGGTACTTGGCACATTATGGTGGACGGTATGCTTTGGTGTCGTATCCGTCGGATCCTGGGCATTCGTGGTGGACTTGTGGGCATGCCTCGTTGCGGTGGCAGTGTTATGTGTTCGGTAGATAGCTTGTGGGTAAAGTGTACCAGCCTCTACAGACTGTAGGAAACTATCTAGATGTCCGCTATCACGGTATATCGATACACCAAACCTTGAGCTCTCGTTGATTAGCCACAAATACTAAACCCTTGATGTGTGAGTGGGCGTATTGTGCCCACGTTTTAGAAATGGTGTTGGCATTGGTTGCTACGGCTGGTATGACCTTCGGTCGGAAGGCTCAACTAAAATTATGGGAGCTATTAGGATCGGTGAATATCTCCCTCAGGTCGAACCAACTAAAATTACAAAACTGTTTTCCTCCTACAAAAGCCCTTTGATTCTATAGTGAGCCCATGCAAGCCCGCTTTCCACAGAATCCTTACCCTTACCTTGACCACAATCCCAAAAGCATATTTATATACCCTTTTCTTGTGGTAGAGCTTGTTGAGTACCTTATGTACTCACCTGTTGCTTAATCATTCAGACGAAGATGGTGTTTACTATGGCGACGATGAGTAGGTCGCGTCCTTCTCTCGAAGTTTCCTGTGGAGTTTATGAAGCTTTCAAGCGTGTTTTTTATTTATTTGAGGTTGGCCTACCCACCTCTTTGATTGTAATATAGACCTTGTATCTTTTGCTACATCCCTTTGAGGAATTAATAAAAGTTGTTGTATCAGATTTGTATCATTCATGTGTGTACCAACTACTGTTCCAGAGATTGATACGTATACACAATGTATTCCCCTGAGTGGCGCGTCACATAAACCATGAAAGATAAAAAGTTTCCTAATGAACGATAAAAAAATTAGATTTTGTTATTTACTAGTACGGTTAAAGGTTGAGGTTAAATCCTTCTAAATGTCTGTTTTTCACGCATCAATGACTGAACTACTGGTTAGCCATCACTATCCTAATTACACATGTTTCCGATATTATTTTTTGTTTGTTCTCCAAATTCTGAAGGCTACTCGTACATCCACGAAATCTGAAACATGTTCTACAAATGATGAAAAATTAATTGTTTCACAACCTACTTCACCTTTGAACTTGTCATTCCATCTTGAGGGGCAAACTGGTCATTTCCACCATCACAAAAAAAATTATTTAATTGTACTATTTAATCAAAGTGGCTGGTAAAGGATAGAAAAAAATCCAAACCAATGTTTGAGAAAGGAACTTGTAAGATTTTTGTGGTTGAGAACAAATTTTCTCACGGTATTATCCGACAAACGTTTTGTTGTTATGTGATTTTAATTAAAAATATAATAAATATCACTACGGTCATCCTTTCCATTTCTGGGGACTGAAGTTAAACGACAAAATAAAACATGCTGAAATAAGTTATATTTTTATTTTTAGGTACAGAGAAATACTAACTTAAAATAATTTGGATGATGGATCATATTGGGGCTTAAATGTGAAGAAAGTTGTACTGCACGGTTCCTGGACCAAAAGCCTTCAATTCTAGACCGCTATCTCGTCCCGCGATTGAGCACTACCGTGACGGAGGGACTAAATGTGCCCGAGGACCTGCTATCTAATAAGTTATAACTGATATCACCCTAAAGGCGTCCGTAATGTGCTCAAAAAGAGGTCTTTATACAATAAATGCAGATAAAGACACCAGCCATAGCCATTGTGCAAGTGATCTCTAGGACAATAAATACTATAGGTACCCATATCCATATGGCCTGACCAGATAGAATAAAAAATATTTCTTTTACATGAGACAGGTGACAATGGTTGGAGATTAGGAAAAGTTCACTAGCGCACAGCATATCAATCCTCTTTTTTACTTACAGTGGGACCTACTTCTAGTGGTCTCTAGAGAACCGTCATTGTGCAGCTGGGCAACAACTACTACTACCTACGGTGGACCCTACTCATGAGGACCACCTGGTCCATATACGTTGGTGTTGCCCAACCGATACTGATGACATCCACAGCAGGCCTTTGGGGCAAGAGAATGACACCCTCAAAGCTAGACCCAACTACAAGCTCGCCACCATGCCATGCTTACAGCTTACTTGTGGTCACACAGAATACCTACTTTTAAAGTGGTCACAGAATAGAGAGCAAGGATTACCGGAAAGTTAGTCACGGCAGAGAACGCCGACCAGGCTGCCATATTTGTCTTTCTCACAGGGATTAGCGTTTCCATGGTCTCTCCATGGTCATCAAAACTAGTATGGCTATGCCTCTTGTTGGAAATAGTCCCACATTGGTTGTGGAGGGAGGGTTGGACCAAGTTAAATAGAGGGGAGTCTCTCACCTCTTGGACTAGCTTTTGGGGTGCAACAAGGATTCCTCCGGTTGGTTCATGGCTCCCGAGTATGGGCCAACAAGCGGTATCAGAGCCGGACCAATAATCTTGGCCCGTGCGTGCACATGGAGTGGTGTGGGTCCAATGATGAGTGGACCGGGGTGTGTCTCATGAGTTTGTGTGAGGCCGGTCAAGCATAGTGGGACATCAATATGTGACGGGGGAGATTGTTGGAAATAGTCCCACATTGGTTGTGGGGGGAGGGTTGGACCAACTTAAATAGAGGAGAGTCTCTCACCTCTTGGGCTAGCTTGTGGGGTGCAGCAAGGATTCCTCCGGTTGAGCCATGGCTGCCGGGTATGTGCCAACAAATGATATCAGAGCCGGACCGACAATCTTGACCCGTGCGTGCCTACAAGTTGTTATATCCAGCCCGTTGCCGATGTACTCCGTGTGCGCGATCACTGCTTTCTACCAAGAGTGCAAGCGCATATCGTCCTTGCATCCTATTGCGACAGGTACCCACTGATATTCTGCATCATTGGCACCAGCCACAGTAACATACGAATCTCCACACTAGCGAATTAATTATTCATTTGGATATGCTACGGTTTGGAACCGGAATCAACTAACATGATCTTGTGTTTTTTGCACGTTGCCTGGATGGTCTCAAAGAGATATTACAAGGAAGAAAGATCCATACGTCATCTTATGACTGCAATGGCAGTGGACCCAATCCGAAGATGTAGTGTTTGGGTGCTGTTCTTTGTTTCAAAGCACCCTTGGGTTGCTGGTGCTGTTGTGATATTTGCAGCAAGATTGATCTGTGAGGGACCTCCATCAGTCTTCTACTAAAACGGCGTAGTTGGGTAACAGAGACTATCTTAAGTACAAGTACAATATTCATCACAGAAGAAGCTGTGAATGGATGGCTTAACTGTCAGTTGTGTCTCAATTGGCAAACAATATTGGTTGCATACGTCTGATTATGTGACTTTGACTGAACTGTGGTGCTCTCCCAGCACAGACATTGTATTTATCTATAAGTGGGACGATGACGAAATGGGATCCGTTGATTCATGCATTGGGATGGCAACCTCACTAGAATCCATCTTCATTGTTTGGTATAAGTGCTTACTTACTTTCCTGAGGTGCCTTGCTCAGTAAGTACAGATAGGATCTTTAGAACTATGCATGAGTAGTCTTGTCTAGTGGTAGTCTGAGGTGCCATGCTCAGCAAGTAAAGATATCGATTGGAACAAATGACGATGGTGTCCCATGGTAGCAGAATCCATAAGTTATCGATTTATCTAGTCTATTACAATATTTTCTGACAAACCAACTATTAGATCAGATTTATATTATATTGAGGTTATAAGTAGTTATACGTGCAGTCTTATCTAAGATGCATCTTGAAGCATGCTTTATGCATGCTGTACTGCAGGCCCTAGATATATCGAAGACATGATTGAGAGATACATTTTCATTAACTTTTCTTCATTTAGCTAGATAATCAACTGTCAAGAGTCGTATTATTGACCGACAACAAGAGGAAGACATCAGTTCATGCCCTGACATGAAGTGCCGCTGCATACAGCCTGATGGATGTTCGCTCGTCGTGATCCGGCCAGATACTAGCTAGCCGATGGTGCCGTAGTAGGGATGGTCGTGCTTGGGGTATGTGCAGCCGAGGCCAAACGGCAGCCACCCGCCGAAACCCCACAAGTTGGTGCTGCACTCCTTGATGGCGAGATCGCCGAGCACCCTCGTCCCGGCTCTTGACACGAGGACCACCTCTCGGTTACTCTCGAACACGAGCTTGCACTGCCCGTCGCCGCCGTCCTTGCGGCACGACCACGCCTCGGGCCACTGCTCGTCCCACACTACCACGCCTTTCATGTGGTTCCCTGCGCACCCCCACGAGCAGGTCACGTTGGGGCTTGTCCGGGACAGGGTCCTGTGATCGGGCAGCGGTGCCGGGTCGAAGACGCTGTAGTAGGTCATGTCCTCGGTTTCCCCGGCCCCAACATGTAGCCCATGCCGTACACGTCGGCGTCGCCGTTGCAGTGGAGGGTCATCTGGGCGCTCAGCCGGTTCTCCACTGGGCAACGAAACGCCGTCCTCTTCTCCGCCGGGTTGTCCCTGCGAGAGCACGGCCATGTCCGGCCGTTCAGGTCCCTGATGACGCAATCTTGTGTCAGGATTGCCTGCAAGTTGTTGGCGGCCACTGGGAAAGGAGCAAGAAGGGTAGCGGCGATGGCTGTTGTCAGGATGGCCAACTCAATGGCCAAGGTTTCTGAAATTTTACCCATCTCTCTGTGCGTTGGTTTCAGGCGTGATGCGACTCTCTCATGCATCCAGGGAGATCACTCGATTTATTGGCCAAGGGAGGGAGAGGAGAGGGCACGGGAGGGAGAGAAACGGTTGGTGGTGGAGCAAGAAAGGTCAGGCATCAATGATACAAGGTTTATGGCTATCATAGTGGCGGTTTCATCTGCTGGGTCGTGGGAACTGAATTGATGGAGGATTGATAGATTTTATATGGACCGTTTGAATACTTCCTGGTGATAAATGGTGCCGTGTAACTTTGGTTTGAGCTTTTGCCTTTTGGGGTTCGGCCCTGGGAAACAAACGGAGGAAAAAAGGAACGCCAGGAAGAACAAGGGATCAGTCTCTTCTTGTTTGTTATTATTTTTCTTTTTTCTTTTTGGAACATTACAATCAATCAGGATTAAATGTGATGCAAGAATATCAAGCACGCAGGATGCCACTCAGCCTCCTGCGTAGCCCGCATTCCTTGCCTAGCAAAGTCATGGGCTATTCTATTACAGATTCTACTTGCATGAGTAAAACTGAAACCCGAGAAATTTACAGCTCAAAATATCGCTCTCTTTTAACAGAATCATGACAGGCAATCGTTGCACATCCTTCGTTTCCAAGAGCCACACCAACTCCGGACAAACAGTATCCAGGTGTACTCGGGTTACTCCTCTTCGTGCTGCTAACAACAGGCCGTCCCGACATGCAAGAGCCTAAGTTGTGATGGTGTCCATGCCTTAGCTATGGTACCGAGCCTGTCCAACATGAAAGGCACCATTGTTGCTCCTTTACTTGTCTTATGTGTGTATGCGAATTATTCTAAATCTATAATTTAATTAGAGGCATATGTCTTTGACATTTAAACACAAAATGCAAACTCACGGTAGTAGAAGGTAAAACAAAACAAAAAATATCAAAGGAGACATAGTGGACTCACATTGGGTTTGTGTACAGTTAATATGTGTAAATAGTAGACGAAGTTACATAAATAGTAGACAACGCAGACTATCGATGCAGATGTGATAGCTCGTCAATGAGGCAGTGTAGATCGTCGACGAAAACATTCGAGCAGTCACACGGATATGCTACCCAGAGATCTTGCCGTCCCTCGTGCGGGCTTTCCGACAGCAGAGGCTCGGACACTCACCCTTATTCTTGGTGCATGCCAACGAAACGGGTTGGCGAAGTCTAGCAGCGTAACACCACAGCATAACTCTTGAAAAGGTAGAGTTAAGGTAACCTAGATGTCTCCAGTTTTATTGAAATTCATTTAAGACATTTTATTTATCTTATTCAATTTTTAAATTAATTTGAATTTTATTATCCACTTTTTTGAATAATTCAACTAATTTGTGGGCCCAACTAATTAAAATTTATTTTTGTTATTAATTAGTTTTAATTAATTTGAATTTTTTATCCACTTTTATTGAAATTCAATTAAGACATTTTTGTCGTATTCAATTTTTATTTAATTTGATTTTTCTGTTCTAATTCAATTTTTATTGATTTTTATATAATTTCACAGTAAAATAAAAAAAAATCAGGCTTAGCTACTAGCGGCTCACCACTACTAAGCCGAGCCTTTTCATAGGTAACCCATGTTTACGGGCACCATAATGACAGACACGAGTAAACAGGCCACGCACCGCCGTACACAAAGTCTCAAGAAAGTTCAGGATGGTAGGAATCCATGGATTTATAAGTTGGGTGAGCGCGCGGCAATGATAGGTGGGCCCAGGCCTATTGTATAGGGCGGCTCACCTCGATAGCCCGATATTACATGTGAAACTCAACAAAGTTCATCTTTTAATTCAAATATTTTAGTAAAATAATAAGATAAAAACAAAAAAATAGATTTGTGTTTGGAAACATTATTTGGAACATCGTTATGCAAAAATTCAGATCCAAACTACATATAGTTTTAAAATAAACATATATGAATTAAAAGAAAAATGATAGAGCCATGCTCATAACATCCGGGCGATATTACGAGATCTAATGACATCGGCACGACCGACACTACGAGTGTACTGGAATATCGGGCAATGTTGACGTCGGTTATGCCCGATATTACAGGGTTCACCTTTAAAAGTATCAGGTCGTTCCCTCCGCTACTTAGACGCTTTCACACCGCAGGTCCAACCCTAGTCGTTGTCGACGCCATGCCCCGTCGTCGTCTCCTCCATCCTCGAGCTCCCCGAGCGCCACCGCCTCCTCTCTCCAGCTCGGGCTCCCTAGGCACCGCCACCGGTCGAGCTCGGGCTCCCTCGTCAAGGTCCCCACCGGCCGCTATCGCCTCCCCTCCAGCTCGAGCTCCTCTTTGAGAGTCGATGCCTCCCTCCTCGAGCTCTCCGTCGGGGGCTGTCGGTGTATGAGAACCAAAAAATAGGGGTCAGCAGGACTGCCCTTTGTGATGGGATTGGGAGCTACGGATCAAGGAACAAATCCCCGGAAGAACACACGTCAACACGAGATTTACCCGGGTTCGGGTCGCCGTGAGGCATAATACTTTATGTCCTCCTTGTCTTGTGTGTATTGAGCTTGAAAAGGATTACAATGATGATCTTGAGTTCCTAGGGTTGAGAGAGAGTCTTTCTAGTTCATGGCTAGGGCTCTCCCTTTCGTAGTCTCAAGTGGGCGAGATATAGTGCCAAATGCCTAAAATCATTTGGTTGGTGTCCGAATCTCTTGTCGGATACGCGCCTTGAAGTTCACCGAGTCCCGAGGTGGGGCGCCTCGCAGCTTGTCCAATGGGAGGGCGCGACGGCACCTGTCATACAAGGCCCCCTCCTTCGATCGCTCTATCGGGGCGAGGCATAACTTCCCCGCTGTTGGCATCTTCTAGATGCTCGTTTTACATATCAAAACACGATGTCTTACGTCTTTATTTGCTAACATGTGCTGATAATTAACCCCATAATTGCATATATTTGTAGTTGCTCTGTTTTGGTGAGTAATGCAGGAATTAGATGGAAAATAGGACAATTGCAGATAAGGATGGAACAACAAAGAAGAAAAGGCCAGTTCAGCGGGCCACGTCGATTGGTTCGTCTAGTGTGTCGATCATTGCGCCCAACGGAAGTATGATGGCTCAATCCAAGAGTAAGGGAAGCCCGGTCCAATACAAGTCGGAGTCGGTGGACGCCTAACCCAAAACCATCATAGATAAAGGAAGAAGGAATACTCACGTCAAGAGGACGAGATAGAAGGGATCATAACAGAACAACCACCGCAAAGCCAGGGATTCAAGATTGTGGCGGCGAAGGATGACTAAATCCTCTTAGATCCACCGGAAGGAAGATCACGTCGATCGGTTCACCCGATGCGCCGATCGGCTCAGGCGTGCTCTTGCGCCATTCACCATCTTCCACCATGTCACGTTGTAGGATGAGTGAGTAGTCTTATAGTCTCTTCTCCGGTGCGGGGATCAAGCTATGTAAAACTCTTATTCTCATTGAAACTCTATTGATGAATTCAGTCTATGGATGCATTCAATTGTTACATAGATGGACCCATCTATTCCTATCATTAGTGTAAATTGCAATTACACTTTTGCTCATCGTATAATGCAAGAAACCAATGGGGGGATAATAGCCTCTTGCATGTGACAAGTCGGGGTGAACGAAACCACCATGTCTTATAGAATACTAAGTTTGTCGTCCCGAGTTAATGAGATCAAACTTGCATGGTAGTGAACCATTTCTAAGGAGAGTCCTTTATTATCTTGTTACAATCCTTGTTTGTATTTACTGTTTCTTACTCTTGTCAACCTTTCACACACAATCATTAAATTTTGTTAGCAATCCATAATTAGTAAAGGTTCCGCTTGTTCTCTCGTGGATTCGATTAAACCTTGAAATACTCCAAGGAAGAAAGTAGTACAACCGTACATCGTCCTCATATGGTATATAAGTGGGTCCGTAGTTTAGACCAACACCTACGTCAGGTCAACTCTCTAGTAACACATATATGTGTTACTGGAAGAAGAGATAAGTGTTACTGAGGTCTATAGTAACACATTTAATAAGTGATCTAGGTTGCGCCGTTACTAGAGCAAATTTTGTTGTAACACCTATATCTGTTACTACTTGTAACTAAAAGTGATACAACTAAAATGTGTTGTAACAAACACATGTGTTACCGCTTGTAAACATATGTAATACAAGAACAACCCATTGTAACACATATATGTTACTGTTTAAGAAAAGTGTTACACTTGTAGCTCAAAAAATAATACTAAATATAAAAAATATGTGTTTACCAAGAATTGAACTCTCGTGGTGTATTTGTAGGTTAGTTCCCTGTACCACCCGAGTTAAGACATAGTTGTGACTTTTATGACTATTTATTCAATTTATAACATGATGGAGTATACGTAAAGGCTATTGTAACACATATATGTGTTACTTTCTGCAAGTGAGTGTTACTGTTATGACAAAACATAACTCCAAATATAAGCTCATGTGTCATACTTAAGGTTTGATTGCATCGCCACCTATAATAATATGAAGTTGAGTCTCCTATTTGCCAACACAACTTACAATACATCAATATATGGCAATAGTTTAGACTCAATAGTGCATTTATTGTCATTCAAGAAATATTTTGGATCATCACACGTCTAGAGTTTAGGGACTTAATGAATTAGCACATAAGTTTTGGTCCCTCGTTGTAACATTATTTTGTGTTGCAACGAGATTTTTCTTGTAACACTCACACTTGATATATATTGAATAATCATAATCTTTGTAACACTATGCATGTAACATAAATTTTGTGTTACTGTAATCACTTCTTGTAACACATAATTATGGGATAAAAACTATATGTTACAAACATACTTGTAACACATAATTATGGGATAAAAACTATATGTTACAAACATACTTGTAACATATAATTTTGTGTTCCTATAAAATATTTTGTAACACATGACTCTATGTGTTACAAGAATATGTTACAATATCCTTGTTTTGTATGCCGTTTCCCCGAGCATCGCTGCTCGGGGCTAGCTCGTGGTGCGCCCTAGTCCGGCTAGGCCGTGCTGGCCCATCAGGGGTTGTGGCCTATTCCGGACGGGTCGTCCATAATGGCCCACAGGCGGTTATGGGAACCTCTGTTCACAGTACAACGACAGGATCCCTCGGCCCCCGTCGCCGACAGCGGGGACCGATTTGGTGACTGGAGCATCCTGTTAGTCTCCCGGGGTAACTCTCCTTTCATTCCCGTAAGCTTACTGGAGGAGAAGCAACGAGTCACCCCACTTTGACAGCGGTGATGGCGGGGCCCATGCCTTGAGAGGCAAGGTGACGCGCTTGGAGGATAAAGCCGACGTCGCAGCGGATGGCAGTTCCCCAGGTTCTCGTTGTGCACTCAACTCTTCTTCTCCCTTGTGCCTCTTCACCTCTCGGGTCCTTCGTCTCTTTGCTTTCTTCCAGATCTAAATCTAGGAGCTCTTCCCCGTTTCTTGATGGCTCGCGGTCGTTCCTCCTCCAATCCGGTCGTGCACATGAGTGTGGTAGGCTCCTCCAGGTCCCAACGCCGTGGCTCCTCGGAGCCGGCTCCCGCGGGGCCCTGTTTATTGACGCTGGGATTGTTCCCGCCGTTCTCCGACTTCTTCATGGAGGTGCTACGGAGCTACTAGCTATGGATGGCACAACTGTCCGCGAGCGCTGTCCCGGTGCTCTCCATCTTCGCTCCACCTATGCGAATCTTTCATGGGGGTGATGCCGTCGGTCTACATCTTCCGGCGATTGTTCCGACTGACCTTGCACGGTGGGACCGACGACCCTGTGGAGTCCGTTCAACTCTCCATCCGCAACCGCCACCACTACATCGAGCAAGGTCTCTCCGACAAGGTGGACGGCTGAAAGAAGGGCTAGACGTACTTGACCGCCGGTCCCGCCTGCGGCCGTCTCCGCTTCCCGCGGTGCATGCCGAAGATCGTCTCGAAATTCTAGGAGCATGTGTCGGAGGCCGACCCGCGGTTGGACCCATGTACGACTTTTTTTTTAGTTGCATCACGTCACTTTGTCCGAAGCCAACTTGGCTGTACACTGACTATACAGACCCAGCGAGGACCGTGCGCGGGTGTGGCAGCAAGCTGCGACATGGCGTGCTACAGGGTTCCTTTAAGCTCCGGGTGGGGCGGGATATGCCCCCGCCGGTGGAGTTTCCGGTGGAGGCGGGGCCGCTACACCACTGCCGACAAATTTGCCATCATCGGTGCAATGCCGAAGCTTGGTCGTTTGGAGCCGCTAGTCTCGTTGGAGCCGCAGGAGGGCGAGCCCATGCCCGGCGAGGCGCATGGGCTAACGTCTCCTAAGAGGCGTGCTTCGCCTCCACCAGCCGCCGATCGCTCCACGGAGCCCGGGTCTGCTAGGGGAAGCGGGACGGCCCCGACGCCGCCGCCATCATCAGACTCTAGCGGCGATGACCACCGGCATGGCATGAAGCGATGGCGTGCCACCGTGCCGGGCGATGAGGAGGATGTTCTAGCCCTCTCGGGGGCCAAGTGACTCCCAGGTCGACTCCACCGATATGCCACCGCGTAAATGGCGTCGGTTAAAGAAGTGAGTGCCCTTTGAGCTCTCTTGTTGTGCATCTTTGTTGGTTCTGGCTGATTTCGTTAGCTTATTTTTGCTGTTTCTTTCTTCCTTTTGAGAAGGGGACCGACCCCTCCGAAGAAGACCCCGAAGGACCAGGAGGCTAGTTCCGGTGGCGAGTCTGCAGCCAGGGCTGACCGAGTTTCAAGGCCGCTGCCCCGAGTCGACTCTGCTTATGACGCCGACTCCCAGCGCGGCTATTGCTGGCGACGGGCCGGGCCGGAGTTGGAGGTGCCAGCTGGTCGGAGTGCCGCCGCGACTGGTAGGTGGTGCTACAACTAGTGTCCCCAGCGGGGTCACTCTTTATGCCCGTAGCCTGCGAGGCACACTCCGGTGGAGCAGGTGGTGGTGGTGACGGGTAGGGCAGCGGCGTGGAGCCGCGCCCTGTTCCTGTTTTGTTGGAGGAAGCTGCACGGGCGGATGCGTTGGTGCGCCGTCTTCTAGCCTAGGCGCTCGGTGCCCAGTCCGCGGAAAACGACCGCCTGGTGGGCGTGCAAAAGGTCCTTGAAGACCGCCGGCGTGGGGCCGTGTCATTGGTGCAGGCGCAGCACCGAACGGCGATGGAGGTATTAATTTATGTCCAGATAACTAATTATGAATTAATATTTCATCTCCGAATGGGTAGCTAGCTAGCTACCACGGGTAGCTAGCTGCTCTCACAGCCATGGCGGGCCTAGTGGCCTGAGGGATGCGGCTTATCGGGACAGGGTCATATTACCACCAAAAACTACAAATAAAATATTGGAACATAGAGGAGCTCGATGCGCATCCACCTGAGGTGTTCCGGTAGTCAGGGATGACCGGAGCTTGACTGGCGTCGAAGCATGTGTGAGCCCGCAGTCTGGCGTTGTTCCGTGAGGTCATGCGTTTGATAGAATCTAGCAAATTGAGTGTCGTTTTTTCTTAGAGGTTCAAGGTAGCGAGTAGGAGACCGGCAGCAAGGTTGTTGTCATTGGAGAAGCTTCAATCTGGTTCGTCGTCATCAAGGGGTGGCGGTCAGAGAAGAAAGGCAAAATGCTGGCCTCCTTGCACAAAATAATTTGGGGAAAAAAGGTTAGGAAGCTTCATTACCTGGTTGCGCACACGTAGGAGCAGGAGAAATGGGTCAAACCTCATGGGCGCCGTCGAATCGGGATGAATGTCGATGAAAAGATGAATGTCGATGAAAGCCGAAAACGAGGTCACCGGACCTTTCCAAATAATAAACCAATGGCGTCTGTAATTTTATATTCCTTCACCACTGTTGAAGTTCGTCTGCAAAATCCAAACTTCAACTGCAATTTTTGGTCCCAGTTGGTCTTAGACTTCTCAATTTCTTTTCATTTACAAACAATAGTTACTTGTTGCCTGATTGGTTGAAAAAAATTTGAAGGATGGGTGAGCTTAGGAGCCGGCTGAGAACCGACTAAAACAAGTCCAAAGTAGAGCGCCAAGAAAACACACTATAACCAACACAATAGAGAGCTAATGAAGTGCAAGCACACTACCATGCATTTGCACCCCTTCTTCATTCATTTGATGCGTACAGTTTAGTGAAAATAAACAATTTATATTAAATTCAATACATCAATACATTTTATCTTGCCTATATAACATATATAAGTGATCTTGACATATAAGAGCAAGTAAGATGTATTGAATAGCAACCCTTCTTCAATACTTCTAGCCTGGTAGCTTCAGCTTTGTGACATGTAATCTGCACATATATCTTGTTGTAGAGCTTCTATGCCAATGTGATAATTATTTTCCTTTTCACAAGGCAAATCAGATAGATTTACTCATAAATTGTTACTCGCCACTTAAATAGCATATTATATCTTTTAGCTAGTATATCATATCTTCTAGGTGGTCTCTTCTAATAGATTTTGCATGGCTGTTGAATTATTAATATGGCGGAGGATACTTTGTGGAGGTTCAAATACTGCAGACTATGGAAGGTATGGCTGTCGTGACATAGGTCCATGAATTTGGCTGAAATATCATTTCACGGTGGAATTTATCTGAAATTCAGCTTTAGCGACATATATGTATAATGCACGGATCACAGGTAAAGCTACATGAGGTCTCCCGAGTGCCATGAGACCAGGGTTCTAAGCAAATTACAATGATTACCACATTCATTTCACATTATACACACCACTGAAAATCACATTTTTGCATAAGTTTCTAGCAAAAATAGCTAACATTTTAAAAATGGCACTCGGAACTTAATTTGGATCGGTAGCTTTTCCATTGGCACGGAGTAAAGATACTAGCACAACAAGAGAAGCTACAAAAGGTTTTCGGATGTCAATTTTACTCGTAATAAATTTCGGAAACACACACAAAGGATTCTGTACAAGATAGCTATGCTCTTATGTCCGTTCTTAGTAGGGCAATAGATCAAATTCCTTCTAAACCATAAAAGCTATATAGTTCCCTTATGAATGGAATGATTAAAACAATTAGATTATGTTCTTTATTAGTACGGTTAAACGCTGAAGTAAAATCTTGCTAAATGTCTGTTTTTTCACGCATAAACGATTGAACTACTGGTTACCCATCACTATCCTAATTACACATGTTTGCGATGTTTTTTTCTCCAATTTCTGAAGGCTACTCGTACATCCACGAAAGCTGAAACATGTACTACAAATGATGCAAAATTAATTGTTTCACAATCCTATTTCACCTTTCAACTTGTCATTCCATTTTGAGGGGCGAACCAGTCATTTCTACAATCACAAAACAGTCGTTTAACATGTACTAAGTAGTCAAAGTGGTTGGTAAAGGATAGAAAAAAGAACTAATAAACCAATGTTTGACAAAGGAACTTGTATTGAACCAATGTTCGAACCTTCAACTTGATGTTCTAGGTGGAGCGAGTTTACCATCATTGGACACTTGAATTGTTGTCTGTTCATGAACTTTATGTTATTATTTAAGGTAACTTGGATCGAAAACTTAATCAGCCATGTCATGCTACCCGTGGGGCCGAGGTCTCAGCCCAAGCACGACTCATGTGCTGCTAACTTTTTTTCATTCTTTGGGCTGGCCCACGAGGAACAGCACAGTTGGCCACCTTTACTATTGGCAGAGGAAGAGTGGACAACACAGCCAAGGCCCTTGTCTGCTATGTAAAATGAATAAATTACAGCAGTACTCTGTCACCTACAGTATTATAAATAATTGAAACTTAAATTACACGTGCATATATAGTCTCTATTTACTACGCTAACAATACGTTGTGCAAGTTTTACGTAAATCACACATTTCCTACACTTGTTGTGGCAATTCAGATTATCATCAACTGATCACCCATATGGTGATCCAAACTCAAAATGGGTCTTAAAAATCTGAAAACCAGTCTCTCCAACAAAGGACTTAAACAGAAGACCCATTTTTGGATAGGCCTGGCTCATGATCCACAAATGGGACGTCTGCCTTGCGATCCATCGCGCCCTGCCATATGATGAGAAACTTATCAAAGGATTCATTCGTTTTCCTAGAAAATAAAATTGAGAAAATTGTTCTCCTAGATCATGACTGGGTATTTTGTTCACGATGAGTTCTTACATCGGGGGGTAAGCAATGGGTGGATTATGCCGTACAAGGTTAGTAATACCTTGGACATAGTATAGGGATTAATGGTTGGATGATAAATCAGTAGTAGTTTATGGGTCGGCTGTTTTATTTTTCTGAGAATTTCTAGCATATTTCTCAATTTTTCTAGGAACTGCAATATAAATGTCATCTCCTCATGTAATTAAATGGACTTACGGTAGTGATACTGATACCTGTATAAGTATTGATCTTATACAGATACAATCACGAATCCCCATATCCATGTCTGAAACATTAGAAAACATATACAATGTTGATATGCGAGATATACACGACGAGTATATGAGAAAATAGGGGAAAAGAAAATTTAGGCATGTTGGAGACATACTAGGCTAGGTTAGCCGGAAAATATTCGGTGCAAACCACCTATTCAGTGAAATCGTGAATAGGTTTTCACGGTTTCACTGAATAGGTGGTTTCCACCGAATATTTTCCCAGGTTAGCCTAAACGGTACTGGCAGCCCAATCAACCAGTTTTGAGTATATAACTGCAGACCTTGAAGCAGTAGCAATTGACACCGCCTCTGGCCAGAAAAGCCGAAGTAGACGACAGGTCCGACACTGTCAGAGTTCTTGCATCTTTTAAACGAATGGCGTCTGCAATTTTATATTCCTTTACCACTGTTCAAGTTCGTCTGCAACATCCAAACTTCAACTACATTTTTTCGTCCCAGCTAGTCTTAGACTCCTCAATTTCTTTTCATTTACAAACAATAGTTACTTGCTACCTGATGGCTTAAAAAAAGTCCAAAAGTCCAAAGTAGAGCGGCAAGAAAACAGAGTATAATTAACACAACAGAGAGATAATGCAACATAATGAAGTGCTAGCATATTACCATGCATTTGGACCCCTTTTTCGATCATTTTATGCGTTCAATTTAGTGAAAATAAACAATTTATTAAATTCAAACATCAATGCATTTTATCTTGCCTATATAACATATATAAGTGATCTTGACACATAAGAGCAAGTAAGATGTATTGAATAGAAACCCATCTTGAATACAGCTAGCATGGTAGCTTCATCTTTGTGACATCCACTCTGCACATATATCCTTCTGCAGAGCTTCTATGCCAATGTGTAGGCAGGGGCCGAGACCGGTGCCGTTGCTTCATCTTGCCCGTAGTGCACAATGGATGGTTGGGTCGACGATAGTGCTTGATTATTACCATGGTGAGGATGATGCGGGCTTGGAGCTGAAGCATCGAGCTGACTGTGGCGATGATGGGGAGTCAGAGTGTGAGCATGGTGGTGACCGTGGTGGTGTGAGCTTGGTGCTGGAGCGTGGTGGTCACCATGGTGGTGTGGAGCTGGTACGTGGTGTCTATGATGCGCAGCTGGAGCGTGTGCGACATTCTTCCTGTGAATTGGCACCGGCGTTGGTGCTAACGCTTGGTGCTCGCCATGGTGGTGAGGACCCACAGTGTGCATTAATATATTGCTAATCAACTCTCGTGCTGGTGCGTGATGGTGACGCTGATGGTGATGGTGAGAGTGGTGATGATGATGGTGATCATGGGGCTTCGAAGCATCAACATGGTTGCGGGCACGTAAGGCGAGGATTAGAGGATGGCCAACCGGCCCTGATGGTGGCGTTTGATGGTGACGATGATGGTGTTGGTGGTGGTGATGGTTGGGACTTGGAGCACCAGAATGGTGGCGGTGACTCTCGTGAGCTATGGAGGGTGGAACTAGAAGTAGTGCCATCATCACAACAATTTGCATTGTTATGGCATCCATGGTGACTAAAATAACTGCTAGATTGCTAGATACCTATATCTTTGTTGTATCTTAGTAACCTGTGGTGCCTAGACTATATATAGTGGCTCATGGCTGGTCTCTTGTAGTGAAAGATTTGAAAATGGAAGTGTTGTTAATGTCTTGTTGACCCAACCATAGCAATGTTTCTCAACTAAAATGGGTAGTGATTTATTGTAGTCAATTGATGTGCTAAGCTGGCAGGTGCATTTCTAGTAACAAGTAAATCAAAAGAACAATTACATTTCCCTAAATTGGGATCTTGCAATTACTGTACTTCATCTTAAGTGAATCCAATGGGATCACCAAATAATTATTTTCCTTTATGTCAAGGCAAATCAGACAGATTTCCAAATAAATTGTTGCATGCAACTTAGCGGGCATATCATATCTTACTAAATGTAGGTGATTCAGGAAATTAAAAGATTGGTGCATTTAAATTTTGCATGATTGTTTAAAATATTAATTTGGTGTAGAAGAGACCTCGTGGGAGTTTCACATAATGCAGATAATGGATGGTATGACTATCTTGATATAGGCGCATGAATTGGCTTAAGTGGCATTTTACAATGCATGAATGTACCTAAAATAATTTGCTTTAGCAATATAATCACACACCGAATAGCTATTATCCTTTTCTCAATGGAAATTAGATATAGATGGCATATTATATCTTACTAAATCTTTGTAGTTCAGGAATATAAAAGATGTGTGTAGATAAATTTCGCACGACTGTTTTAAATATTAAACGGGTGGAGACCTTGTGGGAGTTCACATACACACAATGGATGGTATGGTTGTCGCCACATAAGTGCATAAATTTGGTGCATGAATGTGGCTGAAATAAATTTTCACTTAAGTAAAATAATTAGATTGGAACACCTAATAATTATTTTCCTTTTCTCAAGGCAAATCAGATAGATTTACTCATAAATTGTTACTTGCCACTTAGATAGCATATTATATCTTGTAGCTAGTATATCATATCTTCTAGGTGGTCTCTTCTAATAGATTTTGCATGGCTGTTGAATTATTAATTTGGCGAAGGATACTTGGTGGAGGTTCAAATACTGCAGACTATGGAAGGTATGGCTGTCGTGACATAGGTGCATGAATTTGGCTGAAATATCATTTCACGGTGGAATTTATCTGAAAAAATTTAGCTTTAGCGACATATATATGTTTTAAAAAATAATGCACGGACCACAGGCAAAGCTACATGAGGTCTCCCAAGTGCCATGACACCAGGGTTCTAAGCAAATTACAATGATTACCACATTCATTTCACATTATACACACCACTGAAAATTACATTTTTACATAAGTTTCTAGCAAAAATAGCTAACATTTTAAAAATGGCACTCGGAACTTAATTTGGATTGGTAGCTTTTCCATTGGTACGGAGTAAAGATACACTAGCACAACAAGAGAAGCTACAAAAGGTTTTCGGATGTCAATTTTACTCGTAATAAATTTCGGAAACACACGCAAAGTTAAGGAGAATTTTAAAGGCTCCGTTAAAGCACATGCCAACACTCCGATGACCAGGATGATGACCTCCAAGTATAATGGTCAGGGGAGTGTTAGAGAGCACATCGTGAAGCTAATTGATGCTGCAAATCAGTTGAAGGACCTTGAAATTCCTCTCTCCCTGAAGATTATCATGTCCACTACATCATGGCTTCTCTCCCTTATGTGTTTCAGAACTTCAAGATCTACTATAATGGAAGTGACAAGAAGTGGAGTCTGACTAAGCTCATAGCAACGTGCAACGATGAGGAAGAAAGGCTACGCTTTGAGAATGAGGATTATGTTAACCTTATCACTCAGGAGCTTAGGAAGAGCTACAGCTATGGAAAAGGCAACAAGTCTAGTGGAAAGATTCAGCACAACAAGAAGGGCAAGGGCAAGGGCAAAGGAAAGACCCCTTATGATCGCTCCAAGAATGAAGTGAAGACTGAAGCCTCTACCTCTAAAGGTGGTCCTATATGTCACCACTGCCACAAGGATGTGCAGAACAAGAGGGAATGTGATGAGTTCAAGGCTTCGCTCGCCAAGAAAGGTAATAATGATGATTGTATTTCCTTTGTTGTTGAGTCTCTTTTTACACATTATTCCTCTAATACATGGTGGAGTGATTCTGGTACAACCGTTCATGTTACTAATTCCTCACATGGATTGCTTATGACCCAAACCATCATAAAGGGGGAGCGAAGCCTAAGAGTGGCTGATGGTCATGAAGCTCAAGTTGAAGCTGTCGAGACTCTTCCATTAGTTCTTCATGATGGCTTCGTCCTTAGATTGAATAATGTTCTTTATGTTCTAAGTTTGAAGAGAAACCTTATTTCGGTTTCTAGATTAGATGATGATTATTTTGAGTGTAATTTTGGCAACAACAAATGTTTGCTTATGTTTAAGGGTGAATTTGTTGGTCTTGTGTTAAGGCAAGACATGCTTTATTTGTTGTCTCACAATGAATTTTCTGCGATGAATGTGTGAGATGTTACCAAACCGATCCCATCTCCCTCTCCGATGGCTCATCCAAACCTAGGTCAATACTACTAATCGCTTCCGCTTTATGTGTTCATGTATCTAAGCCAGTAGATTCTAGTTCATGAATAAATGATCTATCAAGGAGGTGACGCGGCGAGGCGGCGTGCCGCAGAGCCACAGACGTCCGTCCGGTAGTGGGTGGGGTAGGCAGAAGGGGGCGTCATTGCCGGAGAATTTAGCGGTAGCGGTGGGCGGGAGCAACAAGGCACGTGTCGCTAGAGAATTTTCCCCCAAGCTCTCTTTGATATTTTAGTTGCCAGTGATCTTCCGCCACCATCCATTCCCCTTCGGTAGCATGTTCTGTGTCTGGGTCTTTCATTCCTCACTCTCCCACTCCTGCATGTTGGGTTGATTGGAGTCGTTGTTCTTCAGAAATTCTTGCGCCTACTCTGTTTTTAATTTGATGTTTTGCTGTTTAGTTCACATCATTTGCGTGATTTATTCGAAGTTTGAACAAAACTGCGGTTTATTAAAATTTACCATTACCGCTGGTTAAAAGTCTAGTTCCAACTTTGATTCAAGTTTTTATTCAAATTTTGGTACCATTTGTTGTTCAAATTTTTTTATTTAAACGTTGCTTTCAAACTTTTGTTTGGAGTATGTGTTGAAACCTTTTTTGAACTTTGTTTCAAACTTTTGTATATATATGAAGTTTGTTTTTGAACTTTCTGTTCAAATGTTAATATGTTTTTTTCAATTTTTTTCTGGAAACTGAACGCAGTGGAAGGAGAAAATCACAAACACAGGGTTGGCTGATGCAAGCACATCGCACTCGGGAAACCTGACGACAGAATCGAATATGCGTCGGACGAATGCTGCCAGCCCGATAAAAGTGCGAACGGGATGCTGGGTACGGGACATAGAATACCTACTAGTTTTAAAGCAGTCACAGAATAGACAACATGGACTACGGGAAGTTAAGCCTCCTGTACAATGGCAACAGACGATAGAAATTAGGCCCGCAGGAATAAGGTTCTTGCCGTCCCAAGACTGCCTAGAATCTTGGTCGCTGTCAAGGAGAAACGACCAAGGTTGCTGTCTATTGCGTTGCACAGCTCTTTCGATAAAAAAAATAGCGTTGCAGATAGCTAAACAATGAAGGGTTTGACAGATACTTCTTCCGTTTTTAAATTGTTTTTAAATTATTGATCCGTTGATTTTTTCATTATGTTTGACCGTTCGTCTTATTTGAAATATTTAAAGAATTATAGATATTTTATTATAATTCATTTTATCACTAAAGTAAATTGAAACAGGACTTATGTTTTTACATATTTGAGAAAATATTTTAAGTAAGAAGAATGATCAAATATAACTCAAAAAATTAACGGTGTCAACAATTTAAAAACGGAGGGAAGGAAGTAGGATAATACCCCATGTTTCTGCTGCCACCAAAGTTTCACACTTCTGAACCGTTATATATTCCAGAGACATGGCCACTGCCGCTCAAGGACGCTCGGCCCTCAGCCTCTTCAAGGAAGCCTTCCTCCTGTTCCGGTCTCTCAATGCTCACGCGTTCGTCCTCACCATCATCCTCAACATCGCCTACGTGGCAGTACGCGTCGTGGGCTACTCCACGGCCGTGCAATCTCTCCTCACCGATGTCGTCGATGGCGCCGAAGCTCTCTGGAGCGTGAACTCCGCGTTCCCTGGCTATGCGGATCTTGCCACCGAGACGCGCACACGCGCAGGTCAGCTCGTCGCCGCCTGCGCGGCGTACATTGTTGTCATCGCCTTCACCATAGGCCCGGCAGTCACGACCGTCACCGTCTCTGCTTCCGTGGCCGCGTGCCGCTCAAGTGTGCGGCGGCTACCATCGTTCCGCACACTGGCTGGGAAGCCCCTTTCGGCGGCGAGCGGCTTCGTCACGGGCCCCGTGTTCCGCACGGCGGTGTTGTGCGGCGCTCTGCTCGTCATCGCGTGCCGGGGCACCATTCAGGCATGGAGCCTGTTCCTCGGCTTCTACATAAGAGCCCCTAGCCAGGCACAGATCTCCGCCGAATTAGTCGTCTTCTTCCTCTGCCAGTGTTTCGCTCACTTCCTCGAACTCGTCTGCACGGTAGCGGTCGTGATGTCGGCGGTGGAACCGGCGGGATGCTTCCACGGGATGCGCGCGTTGCGACAGGCGTGGTGGCTCGTGGCGCGAAACACCGCGCCGGCGGTGGTCCTCGCGATTGCGAAGGGCGCCGGCGCGGCGGTGCTGTGGCCGTTGACGGTCCTGCGGGTGATCAGTTACTTCCACGGGATGGCGTGGGCTGTTCTTGCATTGTTCATCTACGCGGTCTTGTGTGGAGCGCTGCAGCTGTGGTTTGTGTGTGCAACCACTGTCTACTACTTCAGCTGTAGGCAAGGCAGTGGCAGCTACGACGATGGTGACCGAATTTGATGTACGGTCATCATCAGATAAATCTGATATTATTAGAATTCTTGTCCTGGTCAAACTTTTACATCTTTGACAATGTGTTCTTCCTCTGCCTTTTTTTTATCGAACACGTAGGAGAGTTGCGTATCTTTGTATTAAGAAGGAGAAAGAACCAGACCAATTGATACAAGCGAGGCCCAGTGAGCTAGACAAGATTAGCCCCCGTGCCTTACAGATTACTCGCGCGCTGGTGATTACAAAAACAGCCCTATGAAACTGCATCGGTCTGCATGATCTGCCGCAGTCCTCTTGCCCCCGTCTTTCCCCATGCAGCTCCCTCTTCTCTTATCTCATTGAGCAGGAACTGAATATCAGGCTTCCGGCTGTCAAAGAGACATTGGTTCCAATGCTTCCATATCGGTCAAGCCACAAGCTGGATGACTTTTTTCTTTTCACACCCAACGCGCCGAGCTGTCCGCCACCACCAGTCGGTGAAGCTCATCTCTCCTTGGGCGGGAGCTACCCGGGACAGGTGCAGCATGGATAAAACCCGGAACCAGATCTCTCTAACGAACACGCAGCCGATGAGTAGATGGTGCATATATCCTCTTCGTCCTGGTCACATAGCACGCATCGTTCGTGATCAGTGGCGGGCCCAAGATATTTTATATGGGTATTCAAAATTTTCAAAGGGTGAAAACTGGTTTGAGCAGTGTAAAAAGTATAAATTCTTAACATATACTACCCCTTTCACAATACTTGTGATTCTTGAGAATATCAGACCAAATAAGAGACTATGATAAATGACCTCCACTAGCCTGATTAAGTGCTAGAGAAACGAGAAACGTTTCCCTTAACAACATTAAGCACCATAACTTTTCGGCCATCACGCCAGCCATTAATACTATAATTTTCCAAGGCATTAATGAAGGATAAGATGGATACTCCACCTACAAACCTGCATTGGAATGTGAGAATTACAAGTATTTTGACAAAAATCTAAAGGTATAGAATCACAAGTATTATGAAACGAAGGGAGTAATTGAGTACCGACATTAAGTGTTTGGTTTTATTTTTCAATATACATACATATGGTACACACTATATAAAAAGAAGTTGACAAAAATAATGGGTATTCAATTGAATACCCTTGATACATGCTAGGCTCGCCCCTGTTCGTGATGTGGTAGCCCTCACTGTGCCAGGCGGTCTGCTGTCCAACATCTCCTCCAAATAGCCATCCAGATGAAGAATTTTACCTTTAGTGGTGCCCAGGCTTTCCATAACCGTTTATACGGTTCAAATTCCATCGCACCCATGAAGAAACTTTCATATGCAGACTTGGTGGAGAATTGTCCTGATGCTTCTCTTATCCAAATATGGAGATCCTCCCGATTCATCTGTAAGTGGACTTCATCAAGTGCCTCCACAAGCTATTGGATTTCCCATATCACTGTTACCGGCAAACCCCCTACAGTGTCCCTCATCCATGCGCCATTTTGCATCGCTTCGTGCACCGTCCGTTTTCTCCATCCTCGCCTCCAAACGAAGGCCATTACTATTGGCGCTATATCCTTGACAGCGCGGCCATATGTAACTACTTGTCAACCCATAATAACGTGGATCTGCCATCACCTCCCTCTGTGGAGAGGCAAGCAGCAAAAAAGTGCACAGGCTTTTGCCGATATCTGACACTCAATCTGTGTTGTGGGTGTGTTTGGGTCCGTCCTTTGTATCCATAACCATCTCATCCTCAGCGCCTGTCCTAGAAGCTCTGTATCCTGAATTCCTAGTCAACCTAGGTGCAGAGGGCACATGACTCTTTCCCAGGCAATTGGGCAATGGCCACCCTGGATATTTGTTCTCCCTTTCCATAAGAATCCTCGTCTTATCTTATCAATTGCCCTGATGATCCATCTCGGCGCATCAATAGCAATCAACACATGTATAGGAATCATGATGAGTACCGCTTTAAGCAAGATCAATGTTCCAGATTTTTGCAGCAGTGCCGCCTTCCACCCTGGCAATCTATCAGCAATCTTGTCGAGCAACGGTTGCAGATCAGCAGCCCGTAATTTCCCTAGCGACAGGGGTAGTCCTAGGTACCTGCAGGGAAACTCACTCACAGTGCAAGGAATGGTGTTTTTTACTTCATCAATCTGTTCTTTGTGCATGAGACCGGTAGCACCTGGGATTTGGACATGTTCGTGTGTAACAGGGAAGAGTCCCCAAACCTAGCCAATAGAGTTTGAACAAATTCTAGCTTTGTCGGATCCGGTAAAAGTAAATATAACCACATCATCAGCGTCAAGCGACAAGTGATTCCCATGTTGCCGGGATGCAAACGGTTTGAGGAGGCCATCACACTCAGCTCGTGCTACCAGCGATGAAAGGACGTCCATTACCATAATGAACATCTTCAGAGACAACAGATCACCTTGTCGGAGCCCCTGACAATGATGGATGGGCGGCTCCAGCTCACCATTTAGCAGAATCTTGGACGAAGAGCAGGCAAGCAGGTTGCAAATAAGCGCCAGCCATCACCGCCCAAAGCCTAGCCGTGTCAGCACATCCAATAAAAAGGGCCAAGAAACTGAATGAAAAGCCTTGGTTATATCCAACTTGAGTAGTAAAGCTGCCTTCTTCTGCCTATGTAGTGTCTTAGCCATGTGCTGCAATATTAGGAAATTATCATGTATCCGACGACCCAGAATAAACGAGCTATGATTAATTAGGTGCGATTAACGCGCTTAACTTTGGGCTGAGTCTATTCACCATTATCTTTGTGATGAGCTTGGCAAAACTGTGTACCAAGCTAATTGGCCTAAAGTCCGTCACCTTCACCGCATCTTCTTTCTTTGGGATTAGCATCGTAAATGTCGAGTTTAGCATGTGCAGCTTCCTACTGTCTCCACCATGCATTGCACCGATTGCTGCCATGACGTCTTGTTTGATGATTCTCCAGCATGTTTTGTAAAAACGCCCGATAAATCCGTCTGGTCCGGGCGCTTTATGTGAGGGCAACTGTTTAATTGTCTCCCATACCTCAGATTCTGAAATGGGGCTGTCCAGATCTTGTAGGTCGTGCGCCTCTTGATAAAAGGCATCCAGATTGTGCTCCTCTTCCATTTTCGATCCTTGTGGCGGCATCCTCCTCCCTCTACCGTGGCCCAACACCCTCGAGGAGCAATAGATGGAGCGGCCGGACATAGCCTAATAGTTTGTTGATGCGGAGGTTCTCCTTGCTACAACCTGATCTGTTCAGGTTGGAAGAGACATTGCTTGTATAACTTCTGTGATCTAATGCTTATTCTGAGCCGCTTGTGAGTGATGATCTCTGGCACTTAGTAGGTAGCCATGACAATTGCTACGTAGCTTCGGTACCAAAAAACAAGAAAAGTCAACCGTTGTGTGGTACATTGAATTGTTAAGTCCATGCTGATGCCCACAAAATTTAAATTCACTAAGAAATTCGGTAAACAAGGACAAAAATAACATATCATGTCTTTAAACAAAATAATTAAGTGTGAGAATTGTATATATTACATATTAAAACAGATACAATGTCCCCATTCCTCTTCATTGTTCAAGTATTCTACAAATAAAAATTCTAACGAATCAACAAACCACCTATTTATTATTCCTACATTATCCATACAGAATCGTGGGTCAGATGTGAAATTTAGAATTTGGGAATAGGAGCCCGGCCAGGAGCCGACGTGCCGTCGCCACTACCGTGTCTCATCTCGCCTTCACCTTCCTTATGATCTAGAGTGGCATCATGTAGGCGTCTTTATACCGTAGTGCGGCGTTGTCTAAATTCACGAACTCACGATCGTTATCCGCAAGAGAGGTACATGAACGCAGTCCACCATCACCTAGGTGCGATCTAACCGTCTCCCTAGAAATTTTCCACCGTCATTTTGGGCCTCAAAAAAAATTTGAGAAAATTACTTAATTAGTGAGCTGGGCTAACCTTAGTCTATGCCATGGCATATAGGGTCCACCCTGTGGGTCCGCCGGGTCTGTTTGCAACCACTAAAGATAATAATTATCTGCTAAAATAATCTGTACTAGTTCCAAAGACCACAACTAATAGTTCAGCTAATCGTTAGCCAACCACCTAAATTAGCTAGCTCAACCTAGCTAACTCAGTTAATAGTTATCTAGATATTTCAAACAATCCTAACAAATAATTAGCTATATTATCTATCGGGTTTTTCTTCTATCGGACTCCAGAATCACAAACATCTACTTATGGTATACGTACGGCCTTTGTGTGACAGACCCGCCTCATGAAGAGGCGTTTCCGTCTCCAGATCATCATGGGTGGCATCACGTGCTGTGATACCCGATATTACAACATACAAACATAAGCATAATGCAATGAATATAAGTACAAGTCTTACATTCATCCCAGTACAAATGTACATCAGAGTCTCGAAAGCATCGAAGCTAATTAGTTTGGAAAACAACTAAACAGCGGAAGCATAAAAATACAATCGCTCTTTCAGCGATATATCACGGGCATCCGGCAGAGACAGATGTTCCTGCCCTAGAACATCTTACCGGCAAATCAACTCCTCTACTCGTCCGGACCGCACCACTCCCAAGTGTAGTGGCCTCCGTCTGAAGTATGGTCCTGCCGGACGTCATCTCCAGCATCTAAGTCCTGTCCGGTGGGATCATCTGAAAACCACATAGAGCAAAGCCCTGAGCAACTAGAGCTCAGCAAGACTGACCCGTCAAAGTGGCCATCTACAGCCGACTCCTAGACATGCAAAGGCCAGGGGGATAGGGTACATTTAAGCACTAAGCTGGCCTACAAGTGAATCCTTACTTTCATCTTTTAGCAGTTTAATTAAGTTGCAAGAAAGAATAAACTTAATTTGCACTAAGCTACTGCATTACATGTTTCCAAACAAGTGATTAAGCAATACAGCAAATTAATCATAATCATCATCATCAATGTTCCTCTTCTTACTACGTTCCGGCGCAGGGACAAGTGGTACTCGTTACTCGTGAGGGGCAGCGATTCGAATCGATTTACATCCTGCAGGAGAAACCTGACTGCACGTCACATACGCGCTTCCCGGAAGCCGCATGAGACAACCTTTCGCTCGGGCACCGTAAGGTCGTCCGGGTCCTACCGCCCCCGAGAAGGGTCCCTCACGCGATGCCGTCCCGGACGTCATCCGTGAGTAGAGTGCTCCCTCCTCTCCTCCCAAAAACCGCCTAGTAACCAAGGGAGTAGGGAAATCTTCCAACCTTACAGCAATCCATCGCTACATCGGTTTCATCGGGCCCATTAACTCCAGCATGCAAACAGTACGTTCAAACTTATCCACATGGGCCGGACACGACGCGGTCCTTGTGTGCACGAGACGGGGCTACAACCTTGAAGACTCTTTCAGTCCTTCACTTTCCACCTAAGTTGCCCGTCCGGCCTCCAATTTTCCATTCTCAACTTGATACTTAGCATCGTGTCCAACAAGGTGATTGTCCTATCTACGAGTGGTCTCCGTACCACTCGACGGATCATCGCCCTAATTAAGCAAGCATCTAGCGTAGGGTGATCGAACCAGGGTAGAAAAGGGTCCTACTGCATGCTAGGGTTTTCATCACAACTCCTGTAGACCTAATGCACAATACGAGACCTACAAGCATAGTGATAAAAATAAAAAAAAAACTTAAATTAAAAGGTTGTGCACCGGGGCTTGCCTTGAGCTTGACCCCGAGCAGCTGGGTGAACGACAGCAGCAACTTCTGGCTCCTCCTCACCGGTTACCACGTTCACCACCGCAGCTACATGATGCAAAGGTGATGTATAAATTTTGATGAAAACATGACATTGAATATTTTACGGAATACGTGCGGATTTCATCAAATACATTTAATTCATGAGTATAAATTAACTTGGTGTCCAGCAGGGTGAAAATGATTTAAGGTGATTATTTAATTTATCTCCTTCATCAACTCCCATGAAGCATTTAAATCATTATCGCATGTGCAAGAAAGTAATTCATTAATCCTAGCAAAAGCTAGGTGAAATAGCAATTAAATTGCCCCTGGTCCTTAAGCACATGTTATGGATAATAATCAAACTAAGCTTCATAATTTGGGGTAATTAGACAATTAACTAAGTATTTAACTTAAGTCTCTTAAGAAGAATTTAACCTAATTAACTTGCTTCTGGTTATGCCAAACTAAATGCACTATAAAATAGTACATACCTCAAGGAGTCCAACAAAATTTAGTTTGCAAATTTTGGAGGTCTAGAACTCTAGATATGAATTTTTGAAGTTTGTATGAATTTCTGGCATTTATTTAAATCCCAGGAAAAGAAAAAGGATTTAAATGGCACGTGGGCCGACTTGGCTGAGGTGGCCCAGGGGCGCTGCGGCCCAGCCGCGTGCGTGCGGCCCAGGAGCGGGTCACGCAGCCCAGGCGTGCAAGGCACGGGGCAGGACGAGCTGCCTCTCTGCCACGGTGGCCGGAGGGTCGCCGGAGCTGCGGAAGTTCGCCGGAACGGGGTCAAACGACCACTAAAAATCGAGATAAAAATACCAGCATGTTCCAGAGCTCAACGTGCATTCATTCGAAGAGGTCCCGAGGTCAGGTGCTCACCGGAAGATGGCCGGCAATGAAGCACGTGTGACCTCGCAGTCCGACGACGTTCGGCGAGGTCGTGCGCTTCGTAGGATCCACCAAATCGAGCGCCGTTTGTTCCTACAGCTTCGTGACAGCTAGAAGAAGGCCGGCATGAAGTTTAATGTTGTTGGAGATGGCCGGAAGTGGGGACGCGACGGAGGCCTCGCGACGGCCGGAGCAAGGCGATGGGGAGAAGCTCAAGTCCGGCGACCTCGTCCAAGAAATAAAAAGGGGAAAAGGGTCAGATCGATGCGTAGACTCCTCGCGCACCATGCAGAGCTAGAAATAGAAGTCGAGGCTCACCGGAGGCGGAGTATTTCCGGCGAAGTCGGGAGGTGTCTCCGGCAAGCTTTCAACAAAGAACGACTTAATACTCACAACTCAGGCCATCTCCTTCTATCATGTTTGGGCTGGGTGAGAGAGCGGAGGCACGTGCTTCTTTTGGCGGCTTGATCCGGCCGGATGGGACTGTGAGATGGCTGGACGGTGAGCTTCAAAGCGACGGTAATGGAGGTGGGCGGGGTTCGTGTGCGAGGGAGAGAGACACACGAGTTTGGAGAGAGAGAGGAGCTGGGCACGGCCGGGGGTGTCATGGCGACCGGGGTGGGGTTCCGGAGGCGCATGGCGGCCACGCGGCGCCAGGGCGCGCCGGCGACGTCCTGACGCGCGCAGGGAGAGAGAAGGAGAGGCTGACAGGTGGGCCCGAGTTCCTTTGAAATTTGGTTGGTTTTCCAAACTCGGTTCCCTTTGGAAATCTAAAAGAAGGCCTTCCCGAGCTCGAAAATACTAAAACAAAATATCCTCGTGCTCACCAAGATTGGATCTAATTTCTGAGACCTCAACCGCTCCATGAACTTCCCCAAGAAAAATCTGATAATTTCTACAGTCAGACTGTTTTCCGGATTTGTCCGATTTATTTGGAACCTCAAATGCTTGAGAAAATGGCTGGGGTTTGGCTTGGATTTATCCTTTGACATGCACTATAACATAGATTTTTGGTGCACCCAATTTATGTTGTGAAAATTTGAGTTGTAGTTCAATGCAAATTGAATTTGAATTAATTGACCACACAAAACTAATTGCATGTCAAAGATTTTTCTTGTGGGAGTGCTAATAAGTCAGGGGCACGTTTTCAGAATGCTAACCCGCAATTTTTGTGAGACGGGATGTCACAGCCCTCCCCCTTAAAGAAATCTCGTCCCGAGATTATAAGAGAGTAGGGAGCATGGCTCTTGCAATTCAGCATAACAAATCGAATCATTTCATATGTCAAGCAGATAGATTAACGAGAAATTGTTTGTTTCACTTTTAGTACGTGCACAATAACATTGATTATTATTAATAAAACTTACATCAGTCTGTGGCCTGGAAACTGGGTACCAATGGAAGAGTCCGCGTCGGCATTTGGGATGGCAAGGGCGATCTTCTTGCTTGACTACAGGTTCAAGTAGACCTCCGCGCTTACCGGACCAAACGGCAGCTCCCATTGCCTGCGGAGCAGGAACTCGAGGTCAGCGGGCACGGAGTCGAACTTGCACGCGGAAACGGTGAGTGAGTTCATGACTGCACTTCGAAGATCGATGGAGCTCAGTCGTACCAAGGACCACATAATCGCACTATAGCTTGAAAGAGAATGTCTCCTCCAAACTCTAGATGGAACAACAGCATATGTAGAGAGCAATGCAGCCGTTCTCCGGCATAGAAACGATTGATCGGGGTAAAATAAGGGAAGGAATCGCAATTCAATGAGAATGGTCACAAAGATTGCACTCACAATCCTGGAAATAAGTCTGAGGTCTAAATTAAGGAAAGAAATCTAAATTGACCAAAGAGATATAGCCGAAGAAAGGAAATAAATCTAATGTGCTACGGCACAGTGCGTGAGTTCAGTCCTAAGGTACACTCCTGATCCCAGCCGAATGGTGTGCTGACTGTAGCAACGCCGACGAGGATTGATTGAACAGCTTGAGCCGAGAGCCCTGTGCTCTTTACGCCATGCTACGCCTAGTCTGTACTCCTGTCCCGACCAGCAAAACGGACACCTCCTCCTGTGCCAAGTTACCGCCGCCGAGGACCTCGTCGTTGGCAGGCAAGAGGAGTCAATGACTCATTCGAGGAGCTCGCCATTGATGCGCCTGAGGAGAGGAGCCTACGACCACATCCGTGAACCTCGCCTTTGAGAAATATCTGCGGAGCGGTTCACCCGCGCAGCTCGCTGTTGAGGGAGCTCAACATCGTAGTGCACAAGGAACCTTAGCCGAGTGGTGGCTGCCTCTAGGGAGCTCGCCGTCGACGTCCCGAGGAGCTATGGCTTGCGCTTTCGGTGGAGCACATCCAACCGCCGCCACCCGCCGTGCCAACATGAGGACGAGAGAGAGAAAAAGAGAAACACTACAGGAAAACAGTAGTGTGTGCCATGTGTCCAAGGCACACGGCACAAGCAACGCGAATTTTCTACAACCTCTTGTACGTGCACCCCCTCTACTGTTGCTAACGCCGTCAGTAACTAACATGCTGTCCATTCTCTTTCCTCTTACTTTAACCATGATACTTCTCGTACTTCGTGCCTTCTCACACCACTAGCAACCGCCCCTTGATGCTCCTCGTAACTACCCATCTTTCTTGAGTACCGTTAGCATGTTATTTTATTAGAGTTATAATAGATCTTTTGGACCTTTTATTCACTAGTACATATATTCACCAAGAAAGTATGCATTAGACAATAAAAAAATAAAAAAATATGTATATAATATAAAAACACATAAATATATAATATAAATTATGTAAAAGAATATATATTTTTTCAACATATATCATTTTAAATTATTCGGAATAAAAGACAGTGCAAACTCCAGATAGTGCCAATTAATTTTGTTGATCGAGGTAGCCACCGTAAGGCGGCGAAATATGAGAAAAGGAAGTACAAAGACAATAACAACATAACATGTACTGATCGTTGACAATATCATATAGTGATCAACTTTCAGATGTTCGCCGAAAAGCGGTGAAAATATATATTTAAATAAAGTATACATATTGGTCACTGACTATAACATTTATAATAATGGTCAACTTCTGTCTTTTGAACGGTCGCTTGAACGAGTCGCCGCAAGCGGCGAAAATATATATATAAAAAGGAGGTATAAAGACAGCAACAGTACAATATGCATTCATCGATGACTACAAATATATAGTAGTGATTAACTTCTAGTTTTAAGATAGTGTCTTATTAGGGTCTAAAATTTTTAATTTACACGTAGGTAATGGGTTAAAAGGAAAAAGTCTGAGATAAAACTATGCGAATAACGATGGTATTAACTGAAAGAATAGTCTCCTGGAAAAAAGCTTGCAGGCCAAAGGAACAGGGAGGACTAGGAATTATCAATCTAAGAGCTCAGAATAATGCTCTTCTGCTTAAATTTCTAGACAAATTTTACAACCATCATGACCTCCCTGGGTACACTTAACATGGCAAAGATTATACAGAAGAAATGTGCCTCCACACTCAATCAAACCAAAAGGAAGTTTTTGGTGGAAAGCAATTATTAGATTGACAGATCACTTTTTCATGATTGCTTCCTGCTCTGCTGCTTCTGGAATCACAGCTAGTTTCTGGCATGATCATTGGGATTTTGGGGTTCTCAAGTTTTAGTACCCGGAACTCTATACTTATGCACATAATAAAAGCATCTCAATAAAGGATTTTCTGCAAGCAGACATTGAGAATCTCTTGTGGTTGCCTCTAACCATGACAGCTTCAAGGGAACTATCTGAAACTTTAACCTGAATCTAGATGCTAATGATGTTTGGAGCTACATCTGGGGTAATAATACCTACAAGGTCAAGAATGCATATCTGAAGTTAATTGGAACCAACCTGGCTTCCCCTTGGTTTAAATGGATGTGGAATTCATATTGTAAGAGCAGACTAAAATTTTTCTTCTGGCTCCTACTTCGAGATAGACTGAATACAAGAAATCTTCCGAGAAGGAAAAATATGCACTTGGAGAATTACAACTGTGTACTCTGCAATACAAACACTGAGGAATCATTGATGCATCTCTTCTTTCAGTGCCCATTTAGTGTTCGCTGTTGGCAGACACTAAACATTAACTGGCAGACAAATCATCAACCGGATGATATGCTTCTCATTGCTCGACAATGCTTCAATTCAAAAATTTTCAGAGAAGTTCTAATCGTTGGCTACTGGACAATATGGTGCCACAGGAATGGAATCATTTTTGATAATAGGATTGCTTCTCTTCGACAATGGTTTCAATCGTTCAAAGATGAGTTCTCCTTAGTAGAATTCAGAATTAAACCGGCTTTGAAGCCTCTGGTTGACACCTTCATATGTAATCTCCCAAATACAGTTTAAAGTTATAGTTTAGGGTCTTTTTTGTGGCCTGAGGCTGCTTTCTGTACATAAACTTTTGTCAATCAATACAAACAAAAAAAAATAGGTAGGGGGCTTCCTACTGAGTTCGGTCAAAAAAAGAAAGAAATTACAGACATCGAGTAGTTTTTACTGGTTATAAAAAAATGATGGAGCCGATGGACTAGAACTTTTGCCGTGTACTCAACGGGGAAAAAGAAAAAGCGTCAGCACATTCTGACAGGGGCAAAGCACGGACGGCATGCACCGTGACCGGCCGTCAGTTGGAGAGAATCTTGGGTCACGGATGTGCGGCTACTTCAGGACGATGTGCGGCTACTACAGGGGGTGTACGAGCGGACCCCGGACAGCCGATTTTCGACGGCACAAGCCACTTAACACACGGCACAAAGCACACGGCATCTTTTTAATCGGCACAATTTTTGTACCGTATGTAATTTGTCGGGCACACGGCACAATTATTCTCAACTGTGCCGTGTGTCATTCCAACACACGGCACAAAAAAGGACGGAGACGGACCAGCTCCATTAAAAAAAATTGTGCCGTGTGTCTAACGGGCGGCACACAGCACAGCTTAAATCTGTGTCGTGTGCCAAATGCCTGACACACAGCACAGTTTACATCTGTGTCGTGTGCCAAATGCTAGGCACACGGCACAAATGTAAACTGTGCCGTGTGCCAAGTGCCTGGCACAGGGCACAGATTACATCTATGTCGTGTGTCAGAGTTTTGGCACACGGCACAGATTTAAATTATGCCGTGTGTTAGGGTTTTGGCACACGACACAGTTTTTCCAGTCTGCCAGATAATAGCCTGGCACACGGCACAAAGGCCATAATCTGCCATAAAAAATTAGAATTAGCAGCCTCGATTCATGCAAAACACAATAATTTATCACAAGCATTTAAATATCACAACGAGCATCCACAAGACATAAATATCATCGATAATGATTCCACAAAACATAAACATCATCCACAATGATTCCACGACACATAGTATCATCACAGGCATTAAACATAGTATCGTTATCACAAAGTATGAACACATCCAAGATCAATGGTCTCAAGGCCGCCAATCATGCGCAGCTTTGTCCATGGCGAGCATTCATCGTGTGGCCCGTCATTCGATACCGCTGATGGATTCTACACAAGTGAATGCACAAGAGGTTTTGATTAATGATTTTAACAAGTGAATACTATTAACACTAGAATAGAATGCTAAGACTAGGTTGTTTAAGCAAAGACAAGAAAATGATATTAGCACTAGTAAATGAAGAAAAGAACAAAATACAAACTAAGTCATTCGTACTCACCGGAGTAAAAGCAGGAGTAGTAGCTGGAGACGGTGCAAACGGCGCGAACAAATTTGGTGGAGGTGTAGTACCCATCTGTGACGCCATCCACTGGAGCAGCCGTTGTTGGTTCTCCTCGGCCCTCCGTCGATCCTCTTCGGCCCTTAGTCGATCCTCCACACGTGGGCGGTTCACTTCATCCAGCTAGGCCTATAAAATTTCACCCAATTGTTACGACCCAAGATAAACATGTGTAAGAAGCAATGAACGACGAATGACAGTGAGCTAACCTGGAGTGCCTGTAGTTGAGACAATGTAGTGCTACTAGGCTGAGTGCGTATAGCATGGCTCGAGCTCGTGCTCCTCGCTCGAGTCCGGGAGAGAGTCGGAGTAGTAGCTGAGTCGACGATGCTGTGCCCGATGATGTACCGTCCGTGTTTCTTTCCTCCTCCTAGCCTCATCGCCAGCTCACCATCAATGTCCTCGGTGCTTGGATCCCACTCGACCCATGTAGTTTCCTTGCCATTGACGTGTACTCACCGATGCGGCTGTGGGCAGCAGGATTGTTGTACGACTTGGGTCCGTCGTCCGGGTTGAAGTTGACGCTCAACGTCGCCTTGTCCTTGTGGGCCAAAGCTCATCCCTTCAAGGTGCCCAAAGGCTGGCCACCATGTGACGCCGATTGCGAAACAAAAAAAAACATAGAAAGGTATGCTTATTATGTGTAATATACATAATCATTTGAGTAACTCATGAAATAGCTAGAAATGAATTCACGTACCCATGTAGCCATATACTCGTTGAGTGTACGGCTGCCTTGATGATGTGCTGCACCTTGCATCATCGGACGCCGCTCCCGCGTCGCTAGGTGCTCCTCCTCCCATGTGGGTTTGCACCACAATTTTTCCACCAAATCCTTCCAGGCTTGCTCATTCTTAGCAACCCACCACGGAATCACCTACATATTAAGTGCATAAGTATTAAGGTCAAATTATGCATAGTTAACAACAGAAGTAACGACAGTTTCATATTTACCGTGTCGTCGCAATATTGCTCCTTGATGAGCCACATGTTTTTGGCTTCCTTTTTAGTGACCTTTATCTTCCTCACATGACCATTGTAATTGATCACAGCTTGGATACACGCCTCGTAAATCATGTCCTTCACCATTTTCTTACTTCCTGGTAACCCTCGGCACACCTGTAGAAATCCTGCATACACATGAGATGTATCGTGTCATTATTTCAGAAATTATGAACGAATGCAATGTATTGAAAAACATATAGCGCAAAGACTTACCCACAGCTCCATCACCACGCTATTTGCCTTGTTGTTAAAAGTCCTACCATCAGGATCCATCCGATCTGCTTTGCGAACATAGTGCTTCCACTTGGTGGCCACGTGATGTTCATCGTCAATCTTAATCTTGCCCGGCCAGTGTAGTCGTACCAGAAGACCGAGGATGTCACCGATCTTGCGGTGAGACTCTCCTGGAGTGACCACGACCCAACCCCTGCCAAAGTGATTGAGATAAATTATTAGTTGCTCGGAATAGATGCAAAATATAACTTGAATTGAAAATATATGAAGTTACTTACTTAGGCATTTCCGGCCGAATCACCGGGCGTCTCTCTTCATGTATCGGTCGTCGTGGGAGCTGTGCGGGACCTCTCAACCAAACCTCCGCGACCTCCGCGTCCTCCCCCTCCTCGTCCTCCTCCTCGGCTGAAGGTTGCTGCTCCTGCTGCTCCTCCTCGTCGGACTGCTCGGACCGCGCGTCCTGGTGCTCCTCCTCCTCGTCGGAGGGCTCGGACCGTGCATCCTGGTGCTCCTCCTCGTCCTCGGACTCGGGATGGGTATGAGGGCCTCTCCCTCTCCCTCGACCCTTACCTCCCGCCCTCCCTCGACCCTTGCCTCCCGCCTTTCCTCGACGCCTCATTCCCCTCTTGGACCCGGATCCCTCAGCTTCATCCGTCTCCCCGGAGTACAAAGTCGGACCGTGCCAAGGCCGCGGACGGCGTGAGCTGTGCTGTGTGCCCGCCGTCCGGCACACGACACAGTCGACTTTGTGTCGTGTGTCAGGCCACGGCACACGGCACAAGCGGCTGCGCCGTGTGCCTTACATGTGCCGTGTGTTTTTCGTGGGAGACACGGCACAGATGTCTCTGTGCCGTGTGCCCGACGAAATACACACGGCACACGTTTTGCCACACGGCATATATGCCGTTTCCCGTAGTGAAAATTTCTGTAATGAGGTGACGACATGCAATGATGATGAGGTAATCAAACCCAATAAAAAACGTCATGTAACGGGAGTATGGGAGGGAGCACGGGAGCAGGCAAGCCGCGTATAGCGTTTTATTTCGTACGTGTAGCACTGTCCACAGAGGAAAAAAGGAAACTCCTCATACACGGTGATTGTTGCCTAAAACTATTCGTCATTATGGCAATATTAGAAGGAAAGTGCACGCAAGTTTCGGATGGGATTGGACAGTATAGGAGGGTAGAAATTACGGTGAGAAAACATAAAATTAGAGGATGATCCTAATGCAATTTGTGTAAACATAGGCCCTGTTCGTTTCCTCCCCTCTAAAATTTAGCACTGTCACATCAAAAAGAATCTTACAATTTATAAATATTTAGATCAATTTAATGACAAAACCCTTTGACGGATTGGTGTTAATTTTCGAGATGAATCTAATGAGCTTAATTAATCTATGTTTTGTTAAAGTGATGCTACAGTAACTGTCTTCTAATCATCACTTAATTAACCTCATTAGATTCGTCTTGTAAATTAGTCTAGGGGCCTGTAATTTATTTTATAATTAAACTATTTAGTAATTCTAAATAGTAAGATTCTTTTTGATATGACAGCTCTAAAGTTTAGACCCCAGGAAACAAACACACCCTAGTAGCATAAACAATGACTGAATCCATAAATCATAGGGAAAGGAAGAAAAAAAGACTATAGATGGATTGGATTCACGGTAGAAATTGATTGGGTATCAAAGGATGTGGGTAAGAAAAGAAAAGAAAAATTAGAATCACGTTTATTCTTTAATAGGTAGAAATAGGACTAGGTTGACACGACCTGACGAAAAAAATGCCCCCACCAAGAATGAGGAATCAACCACTACTATTTTCACTACATTTTAATGCAACTCAGAATTGACCACAGTTGCCTCTGCTACCAGAACCACCTCCACCGCTCGGTCCTCTACCGTCGCCGTCACAAGCCAGTCCTCCACCGCTCGGTCCTCCGTTGTTGCCGACATCCCACTCGCCTAGCCACGGCTAGAGTTTGGCGGGCAGCCCAGCCGCGGGCGGGCGCACGTGCCTGGTGAAGAAGGGCCACGTCGTGAGCCTACGCGCGCCGTGGGTGGCCCAGCTCGCTGCTTGGTGCTCGTTGGCCAGATCGGGACAAAAGCTGAATGGCGGCGTGCAGCCTAGTGTCGTAGTGTCGCTACATAGGAAGCGGTAGTGGTCATCCGTGAGAGCGAAGAAGAGAAGAGAAGACCGATTCGCCCAGGTCAAAGAAAGACAAGAGAAAAATTGAGGGTAGTACCTTAGGTAAATTGTAATGAAAATTTAACCAATGGTAAAAGACGCGGCGGCAGTGCGTGAGCCGTGTGCGCGCGAAGCTGACAAGACACGAGGAGAAGGTGGCAGGCGTGTGGACCCACGCTGCGCCACCGCGGCGTTCAAAAGGTCCAGCGCGTGCGACCTTGCGCGAGCTCGCCGCGCAGAGTGCGACCTCGTCTCACCTCGCCGCGTAAGTCCGGTCCGGCGTCGCCTAAGAGCAACTCTAGGCCGGACTCCAAAATTGGCCCTCTATTCTTGTCTTTGCAGGCCAGCTTGCAATTTTAGAGGTCCAAGTTTTTTTATCAACTCCTGCAGCAAACTGCGACCATGCCTCCATTTGTGTGGGACCCGTTTGTCAGTCGAATAAACGAAAAACCAGTCTTTCCACGCGTCGCTGCTTGTTCTTCCTCATGCGAGGCACCGCTCCTACGCCGCCGCTTCCGGCCCGATCTCAGCGATCCCGTCCGCCCGACCGCGTCCCGTCCGCACCTCATCCGCCTGACCGTGTCCCGTCTGCACCCCATCCGCCCGACTGCTCCGCCCTGCCCGCCGGATCCCAGCGAGCTGCCCCGGCGGCAAGCCATCCCGCCCGGCTCACTACTGGAAACTGAAATATCCCTGAGAGCCAGAAACACACGGGGAAATGGAAAAAACCGTCAAGAAAACATACCCTATCGACTTCCCTTCAGGGAGGCCGCCACGGATATAACGACAGGGAAATACTAATTGCCCTGACGGCAACCCCACAGGGTAATTGATTTCTCATTTCCTTGTGCACACATGGAAATTAGACTTGGGACAACAAAAAGAAATGAATTGTAAGTAATCAGATCACCGCATCAAACTAAGCATTCAGAAGCACATACATATATTACCAACAACACATTGAGTATTTTTGCACCTTTCACCTAATGAAATGTTTCAGGTTTCAAGTAACACATGAACTAGTCTAGTACAAACGCACAGATCAACTTCAAGAACTTCAAACAGCCTTCATCAAATGCAGCAGCACGATATGGCTTCCGAGGCTTCTTTCAGGCAGCTGCGCAACATTTCAAGTAATCCAATGATGAGGATATCACGCCCTCGGATATAACCAACACTCCTCCAATACACATACATAATTCAAGGATAAAATCTAGAGCACGACAATTAAATTTACGGGTGAGCATGTTCCTAATGTTGTCTTTATTTATATTTGAGAATATAATACTATCTAATGAGTTAATTATTGTTAGGAACCATGGGGATGATGATAATATGGTTAAGGAAGAGGTTGGAGGCGTGGAGGGCCAGCAAGGGCGTCCATGTAAAGTTGGAGGCCCAAACAAAATCGACTTCATCATCCCCATGGTTCCTAGCAATAATTAACTCATTAGGTAGTAATATATTCTCAAATATAAATAAAGATATCATTAGGAACATGCTCATGCGTAAATTCAATTGTCGTGCTCTAGGTTTTATCCTTGAATTATGTATGTGTATTGGAGGAGTGTTGGTTATATCCGAGGGTGTGATGTCCTCATCACGTCCACCGTGATCTATGCAGCCCAGTCATGCCAGCTACCCTAAAGGGTAACAAATACTTTCCACTACTCTTTGATGACATGATACGAACTGATCCGGATACATGTAATTGTGTCGTCTCTCTAGAACAGATCATGCGCCATCATAGATCATATGTGGATTGCTAGAATCGGAATCAGGATGTAAAAAGTTATGGTTTTCGGAAGATGACATCAGTGTGAAAACCGGTCACACCGGTTTTAACAGACTCTGAGTAAAAACTTGTATACTCAGAATTTGCAAGAAAACTTGATTTCTTGCGCGGCATGCACCTATAAAACTAGGGGGTCACGACCGATTAAGTGCATCCCCAATCGATCAAAATGTATTTTCTTTATGTTTTTATCTTTTCACCCAGCTTTTCCAACCCTACTTGTTGTTCTTCCCTCGTCTCGGCAACGTTTGAAGGAGTTCTAGCTGGACTACCGAGCCTAGAACAACGGACCCAGTTTTATGACGACTTGGTCGATGTCCCGCCATCGTCGACCCACCCCCCCCCCACCCCGCCCCCTACAACCACGGCCCAAGCCAGCCCAGGAATCTTTGGGTCATTGTTTTTCTTTCCCACCCATATGTTTGCCCCATGTCTCCACCACCTCCCACACCCGCACCCGCCATCACAGTCGGTCAACCCTCCGCCGCAGCTAAATTCTCCAACATGCCCCCCCCTCCCCGCCACGAGCCCTGCCCAGTGCCCTCCGGCCACCTGCAGCCAAGGTGGCGCCATCGCCGCCAGGCCGCACCGCTGATCGACCGCCGCCCCGAGCCTCCTCCATGTCCAGTGGAGTAAGGAGATGACCCCGCCGCCAACCCAAACCCAAACTCGAGTATACCGATCACCGACAAGATCGGGAGGGGTGGGGCGGGGTCGACCGACGTTGGTGTTGACCTGGTCAACATCCAACCCTATGAGCTTCTGTCGTGATGGGGTCCCTCCCGGTGAAAGTTCGTCAGAACTCGACGACACTGGTCAGACTGGTTGGAGCGACCAGACAGACCTATTGCACCAACCAGATCGGTGGTTTATAGTCCGTTGTGGGCCGCACGCTCTAGTGCACTCGTGACCAGAATTTGTGTTAACGCGGGCGACACAAGGAGGTTAATGAAATGAGAGCTAAACAAAGAAGTCGGGGATACGATACCTACGGCAATCTCTTCTTTATGTGTGGCGGCCTCGGTCTCCACCGCTTTCTTCTCCTCGTCTGAAGCGGCCGCGCGCTCTTCTGCTCCTTGCCTCGATCATCATCTGCCGCTCCCGAGACAGGATTACCCATCGCCGCCACCGCTGCGCAAAGTGACGAGCCATCGCCATCCGGCGCTTGCCATTGAGCCGCCGTTGTTCGGCCACGGCGCACTAGCAGTCGAACCGCAGGCGCGCAACAAGCTCCACGGAAAGCTCGTTGAAACGAGCCACAGCCTCGCGAGCGCGACTGACCGCCTCCCGCTCTCGTACCAGGGCCTCCTCCACCGTACGGCAGCTTCCCCCAGCCGACTCCTTCACCCGACCTAGTAGACGCTTGGCGCCGGACATCACGCTCGCCAATCGCTCCAGAGCCACGACGAGGGTGTCGGCCCGTAACTGCTCCCGCCTCACAGGCTCTACTACTTCACCGGACGCGGCTCCAAACATACACTTCCTGTTCAGGTTCAGCCCTGCCGCCGCTGCGCTCACCGCGCCCATCGCGACTGACACTCAGCTCGCCGCCGCTGCCACACGTTTCCATTTCTGGAACGGTTTACATCACCAGCCACCACTCAAGAGTCAAGACTGAAACACCACACACTAATCTCACTATATGTCAGTTCTAACTGTCCTCCAATCCGGCAGATATCAATTTTGATGTCCGGAATCGATAATTTGTCAGCGGTGAATGGCTTCTAGGAGAAAATTTCAGCACACATTTTGAAGCAAAACCATCACGAAATGAATGTCATTGGAGCTTGCCAATTGTTAGAATCTCGCCGGAGTAACGGCGCGCACGCCGCTGGAGAGATGGTCGGTACTCAGCGGCAAGGATTTGATGGAAGAATATTAGCTGCGGCAATTGAGCTTTGCTTCGACAAGAATAAAAATCAGAGGGAAAAAGAAAGCTATCGACCCAGGAGAAAGTTGTGCGCTGTTCCGGCGAGCTGGGGAACCTTCGGTTCAGAGGCACGGCGTACTGGGGCCCGAGGCGGTGACCAGGTGCGGTAGCTTGGTGTGGCGGCGCGAAGCGACGGCTCGGCAGCGGAGGGTTTTCGTGCCACTCCGGGGCGAGGTCCGCTTGTGTGGTGTTCCTCTGGCCGGCCGTGTGACAAGAGAACGGCGGAGCGCGAAGTAAAATGGGAAGATTTGGGCGCACCTTCTCGACAGAGCGGGCTCGAGGTGCGGAGAGCTTGGTCATGGTCTCCATGGCACAGAGATGGGGCGGCGAGCTCCGGAAGTCACTACGGGAAAACGGCTGAATGCCGAGTGTCTGAGTTTTTGCCGAGTATTAAAACACGGGCACTCGGCAAACGTTACTTTTGCCGAGTGTCAACTGAGCGACACTCGGCAAACAAAGAACACTCGGCACAGGAACTATGTGCCGAGTGCCAGCGCGAAGACACTCGGCAAACAAAACCCACTCGTCAAATATTTTCCTTTGCCGAGTGCTTAACGGCATCACCCTCGGCAAAGCAACCTCCCGTGAACTACTTCGCCGGGTCCCCTGTATGCCGAGTGTCTTTTTGGAAGCACTCGGCAAACGACCCATTTTGCCGAGTGTAAATTCCGACACTCGGCACAATAATTTTTTTCTTCACTTTTTGGGCACCATTTTTTTTCTGTAGCTCATAGATAAGTGCTGCTTAATCATGTTGAAGTTTGGTACAATTATTCATCTTTTTGCTATATTTAACTAATTTTATTCCTTAATATCATTTTCTTATGAAAAGTCAAATGTGAACTACAAGTGTTTCGAAAAATGGAATTAACTGAACAAACAATTGATGTTCATGTTAGTGAAACCAAAGTGACGCTGTATCCAGGAAATAAAGGCACATTTCATTAATTTTATACATGAAATATCACTAGTTACGTATGATTGAATGATATTTTAAATTTATAAAATAGAAAATGGTGGCGAAAAATAAAAAGAACTCTCATGAGATCATGATATCATATGTAGACGTCACGGTAAAAATTATACAACATTTTGAAAAAGTTGTGACGAACATTGTGTACAAATCCGAGAATCTCCGGAGAAGAAACATGGAAGTGAGAGTGAGTCATTAAGGTTTGTACTGAATTAAAAAGCATTATTTGAATTTGACTTCATGTGATTTTATATAGTTAAGATATCATTAAAAAGTGGTGATGCCAAATTGTTGACATTTTTTAATGAGTAGAGTAATTTATAATTTTTTTTTTGTAACCAGGGAAAAATGTGTGCCGAGTGCACGGCGATGTGGCACTCGGCACATGTGCCGAGTGCCACGTGGCCAGGCACTCGGCAAACGGATCGGGTTTGCCGAGTGTCTAGGTGGCGGGCACTCGGCAAACAGATCGGCTTTACCCTTGAGCCGGCAACTCCGCCCTCTGCGCTAGCTTCATTGTGAGCCGCGCACGCCGCCGCATCGCCGCCCACCGCGCACGCCGCCGCCCACGCCGCCGCCCACCGCGCACGCCGCACACCACGCCGCCCACTGCGCACGCCGCCCACCGCGCCTTCGCCCGCTACTCCGGCGCGGGCCCGGTCCGCCGCCTGCTGCCCGGCTCCCACGCCCTGGCCACCTCCTCCTCGGCCCGCCTCCGTCCCGGGCCCGACGCCGCCCTGCCCCGACGCCGCCTCTGCCCGGACGCCGCGCCGGGCCACCTCCGCCCTGCGCCGGACCGGCCCCGACGCGCCCGGACGCCGCCTGCGCGGACCGGCCCGACGCCGCTCGCC